>OY992538.1:109899551-110220142 GCA_963921195.1 Pegoplata infirma
TCAGCCTGACCTGGTAAATACCCAACATATATGCCAAAATTCAGGAGCCTCCGTAAAGTCTTTCAAAAGTTAGCATGGTTTCCACAGACAGACGGAGAGACGGACGGACGGACATCGCTAGATCGTCTTAAAATCGATCAAAGATCATGAATATATATACTTTATGGGGTCCTAGACCAATATTTCGAGCTATTACAAACGGACTGACAAACTTATATATAAGGCATTCCACACCAAATGTCCCGCTACAGAAAAACATGTGTCCCGTAAATTTTTGAATAGGTTGTTTGGATAGCCCTGTAACGACACGTTTTTCGCTGGGTGCTGGGGCAGAGCTCATCGGTGCCAAGGGTTCGTTACAATAAATTTATTTGTGATGGACAGAGAGAATCAAACACAATATATAAATATATTTTAACACAAATTTTATTAACACAAATTTACAAATGAATTTAAAGTACACAAAAAAGTCTCGCGCCTCGAAAGGTAGCTCAATATCAGTGGGTGAAGTGACAATGCGGGCTAACCACAAAGTAACTATTTCCTCCACCACGAAATTTCCTTTCGGTTGTCTGCGGTCTTAACCTTCAGCACAACAAGGGAAAAGATCGTCGCGGGCTAACCACGATCGTCTAATCACCACCCAAGAAATTCCACGAGTAACTATTTACTTAAAGAGTCGGAAGAGTTAAATAGTAGATTGAATTACGCAGGCTTACCCACGGTCTTCTCTTTACTATTTAAGTTCTTCAGTGAAACTATTTTAATTGCCGACGGTCTCGACCACCGAACACAATTAATTAGTTCTTACCCTTAAGGCAGCCACTGGCGAACTAACTATCCGTAAGGAAAATCACTCCTTTTATACCCGTTTTCGTCAACCTCGATCATCGTTGTAACCAATACATGGTCGTTAAAGGCCCATTTAGATTAGCAGACTTGTAAAACGACCTGTCAAAAATTCATGCGGAGAGAATTTTTTTCATCGTCTAAACACTCAACATACAAATACGGACAGACTTTTTGTCAATACGGAGAGGAAAATGTTGACATACGGATGTAATTTTTGTGTTTTGAAAAATTTCAAAAAATTACTATTTTCATTAGATCAGGGATGTTTTTTATGTAAACAAGAATACAAATAATAACAACAGCTGTTGTGAAGTGGTGGTAAAAATAAATAAAATTTTATATGGGCTAAATTTTCGGAACAAGTCTAATTGGCAGACATTGGTCCGATTTATTTTTTTCTATTTTTTGAAATAGGGATGATTTAGGTGAGTTCAACAAAGAAACAAAATTGTCGGCGGCCCGTGGTTCCAGAGTTATGGGCCTCCAAAGTTCGGATATCGAATTTAATATATCTTCATCAATAATGGTCCAATCAGACAAAGATTGGTTTCATTCGAAAGCTTATTCAAATACCTTTAATTTGACATTTTAAAAAATTTGGATTCATTAACCCATTGTGAAACAACTCTAAATTTTAGATTTTTCACCCCAAGTTTTTGAAGAAATGGGGTAAAATTTTAAAATTATGCCCTATTAAGGTATTTATTTTTATAACTAGGCTTATAGCTTAGATATTAAGCTTTGATTTGAGCTTTCATTTGACTTTTTAACCCTTATAGAACCGGAGTTATTTACGTTTAAACATTAGAAAACATATTTGAATATATATACCAGACCTCTGTGTAGTTTATTTTTTTTTTTTTGCCTTAAAAGGTTTTCTGGGTTGCCGGCCTTCGGACGGGCTTAGGGATTTAAATTTTCATATATTAATTAAGCGGCTTCGCTAAATAAAGTTTTTTTTTATTAATATATAAGCGGGATCAATGGTTATGAGTCAATAACTCCGGTTCTATAAGGGTTAAAAGGTCCATTAAAAGCTCAAATGAAAGCTTAATATCTAAGCTTTAAATCTCGTCGTATAAATACATGCCTTAATAACACACAATTTTGAAATATAACGAATTTTCTCTAAAAACTTTGGTTTAAAAATCTAAAATTTGGTTTTGTGCCACAATGGGTTAATGGAACCAAATTTTTTTTAAATTTCAAAATAAAGGTATTTGATTAAGCTTTCGAATGAAACCAATCTTAATCTGATCGGACCAATTTTGATGAAGATATATCAAATTCGATATCCGAACTTTGGAGGCCCATAACTCGGAAACCATGGGCCGCCGACATTTTTTTTTCTTTTTTGGACACAGCACTAAAAGTTCTACCTGTGATATTTTTTTTTTTTTTGGATCAGAGAAATGTCTGCCAACTAGACTTTAACCAAACTTCCTGCCAAACAAGGAATATGGAGTCGGTGGAGATGTTGGAGTCAGAGATGTCGGAATCAGTGGAGATTTAGATTTATGCATCTTTTGGTTAAGGAACGCAAATTGAAGAAAATATTTTACCACAATTCTATGGTTGATTTGTAAATTTTACAATTGCAAAATGTTGTTTGGGTGTGTGTTTGTAATGAACAGCTGTTTTTTTTCTACAATTTAATTTACGCGTATACGTCTAAACACACAAAAGACATTCAAGAGAGTTTTTTTATACTTTTTGACAAGCGGTTTAAAATGAAAAGACTTTTTCATCTTGATAATCTTTTCAAAAAGTGTGCTAATCTAAATAGGCCTTAAATGGCATACTCTTACTACTATCAGAGTTGTATTTCAAAGGTAGTGGCTTCAAAGAGTGTAGTATTTCACATCTAGATGGCGCTTTCACTTTTCCGTTAATTTAAATTGTAACTTAAAATTTAACTTAACTTTCTATTAATTAACAATTATTTATTTTAAACGGTAATTAAACAATATAATACTTCATTGCATGTATAAAATAGTAATAATAATTAACAATAATAATTCAAACAAAATAATCTCAATTCAAAAATAATTCAGTATAATAATTCAGTTCATATATAATTAATGTTGGTGAAAACAAGGCAGCCGACTTTCATCATCACAGCCCTATATGGAACTAAGAAAATTGCGTTTTTGGTTTTTCTAATTTTCAAAAACAAAAAATTTTACCATTGGAAAAATGGTAAAATTTGTGGCGAGTTGCCTTTATTAAATATTTATCAAATTAAAATGGAATGCACCACAATCTCAAAAATTTACATTCTTATATAGTTTTGTATAGGCGATCGATTAGAATTTTTTTTTTTTTTGAAAATTTTCAGAACCCGTTCTGTAATTTTCCATTTTTTTAAAATGTCAATTTATTTAAAAACATGCCACTTTTTTTTTCTTTTTTAAATTTTTTGTTAAAGTTAAGATGTTTGTCCATCCACACAAAAAAATTCAGAAACACGTTCTTCGTTTTTTTTCGAGAAAATCGCATTTGAACTTTAAATTTCATAACAATTTTGTAATTTGCTTGTATTTTCTTGTGTCAACAGAGCGTATGACGAATATTTATAAAATTAATATTACTCATTCGCAACGTTAAAACAAAGAAATACAAGCAAATAACAAAATTGTTATGAAATTTAAAGTTCAAATGCGATTTTCTCGAAAAAAACGAATAACGTGTTTCTGATTTTTTTTTTGTGTGGATGGACAAACATCTAAACTTTAAAAAAGAAAGAAAAAAGAAAAAAAAAGTGGCCGGTTCTGAAAATTTTCCAAAAAAAAAAAAAAATTAATCGATAGCCCATACAAAACTGTATAAGAATGTAAATTTTTGAGATTGTGGTACATTTCGTTTTAATGTGATAAATATTTAATCAAGGCAACTCGCTCAAATTTTACCATTTTTCCAATATTTCACCACGCCTCCTAAGCCCAGTTTTTGAAAAATTGAAAAACCAAAAACGCAATTTTCTAAGTTCCATATAGGGCTATCCATACAACCTATTCAGAAGTTTACGGTACACGTGTTTTTTTCGCTGGCCATTTGGTGTGGAATGCCTCATATAGTTATGTATTGTAAATTCTCCTAATAACTTCTTCCTTTCCCTCCCTTCATATTCGTATTTCTTATTGTATCAATTATTTATATTATCTTAATTTACTTCAATATTTTAATTATCATAAATTTCCTTTTAATAACTTATTTTTAGGGTTCGGACTTTTATGCAGTTAAAATCGTGTTTTATGCGCATAAAACATGCACCAAAAATTGAAAAATATGCGCTAAAAATTTAAAAAATATGCACTTAAAATTTTTTTTAAAACATTTATTAATGATAAAATGAAATAAAACAACAAGAAAAAACAAAATGAACATGAAAACGTAAAAATTCAGTCTTTTAAACGAACATTAGGTACAATAAACACAAAAATCCTACACTCAAAAAAAAAAAAAAATTGTAAAGTTAGCAAATTTTTTCTCGTAACTCAAGTTTACTACTTGATTAGCAAATTTTTAGTTGAAATCAGCACTTTAACTAAATTTTTAGCTAAATTCACTTTACAATTATACAGTTTTTTTACAAATTTTGAATTAATTTTTTTTGTTAATCGCAAAATTGAGTTTACAATTTTTTTTACAATTTTTTTTGCTAATTTTAACTAACTTGCTTGCTATTTTTTTAAAAAATTGCCAGTTAAAAAGCGCCATCTAGTGAAAAGAAGAAAATTTACATTCTTGTGTCTTAGGTTACAGTTTAAAAAAACGCCATCTAGCAGAAATGTTACTGCATCTTCTTAAATATGTATTTGAAAAAATACAATTTTTTATTACATTGTAGTGGATTTGAAAAATATTTAATTTTAGAGGAAACTAAATTGCAATAATCTCTGGTTTATTATCTGGAGGCAAAAATATCTGTCTTTTTTAAATTTAAAGATAAATGTTTTATAAATTATTTAATTTTACAAGAGAAACGAAAGATAATAAAAATGTTACAAGTGTTTCATAAATAAGGGTTATTTTTGTGTTTTACAAAAAGGCTGTTTTTTTCTATTCGTTTTTTACCTGTTGGTTGATAATGCAAATTGCATTATGCAATTTCGCGAAAATTAGCATAGTGG
Source organism: Pegoplata infirma (assembly GCA_963921195.1). Lineage (NCBI taxonomy): Eukaryota > Metazoa > Arthropoda > Insecta > Diptera > Anthomyiidae > Pegoplata > Pegoplata infirma. Next base: position 109,904,537 of record OY992538.1, read on the forward strand.
TTCTCTCTCACTCCCTTATATGTTTGTCTTTCTTTTGCAAACAAAATTTATATTGTACCAGAGTTGTCGGCCTTAAGTTTTAACATTTTCAGAGTCAACACAAAAAATATCCAAAATCTCAGAACTACCAACTTTTTTTAACTCATTTAATATATTGTAAACAAAACATTCTAAATAACCAAATTATTACTTAAGTATATTTAATCGGCGTAAGGTAAGTTTTTAGTTAAAGCTTCAGAAATTTGTAGATACCACAATATTTATACCTTGCACCACAGAGCGTTTTTGTTTATAACCCGAAATATTAGTTCGACTCAGAATGGGTATTCAAACTTCACAAATTTAAAGAAATCGGACCAGTTCCGCCTGTAGTCTTCATACAAACCAACCTCCCCATATTTACATAAATTTTCAAATTTTATATAAAAAGAATAATTATATATTTTTTAGTAATTCTTAAATTATAAGTATTTTTTGACAAAAAAAAAAAAAAATATGTCACAACAAAAAAATTTCGGCTTTACTGCCTTTAAGTTTTTAAATAAAATTTCTTAGATTCTGAAACATTTTCCTTTAGAAAAATTCTGAGATTGTGCGGTATTTTTTTAATACACGACAACACTGTTTTCATTTACAAAGCAATGTTGAAAATTAATCGTTTTTCTCACTAAAAGTAGCGTTTTTAATTTGTCTACCATTCAAAGTAGCGTTTTTCATTTAGTAAGCGATAAAATTTATTTTAAAATTTATAAATTGCTATTTCTTACATAAGTTAACAACTCGCTAAAAAGTTGGAAGAGACCAAAAACAAATTGATTTTACACTTTCATTGTACTTGTATTAGTATTTTTATTCTAAGCAATGTTGGCAATCGATACCTTTTCAATACCGTTATCCGTTTCAAAACCCTTTAAATTGAATACCGGTACCAATACCAATACCGAAACACAGTTTTGGTATCGGATACCGGTATCCAAAAACCTTTTCCTTCGGTATCGGTACGTACCGGTATTGAAACGGTTTTTCTTAAAAACCTTGTTAAAAAAAAAAAATAAATAATAATAGAAAGTTCGTAAATTTTTTGGTTTTTATAAATGAAAAATCGTACTCCAAATGCCTCACCGAAGTCTCATAAAAATCAAAAAAAATCTTTTGGCACCCACATCGTGAATTAAATAAAAATGTCAAAAAAGCCATACTTCAACCGCGATGAGAGAGCAAAAGAAAATGATTGATTTTTACGAAATTTTTATAAATTCATTTTGACTCCCAATAGAAACTTTATGGACCCCTTTTGTATAGTATAGTTTTTTGGGTATTTTTATTTAATCCGTGATGTCGGTGTCCAAGGTTTTTTTTTGATATTTACAGGACTTTGGGGAAGGCATTTGGAATACTAGCAGGAGGTTTTCCACCATAGTATAATTTTTTGAAGTGGCTTTATTGTAGAAATCGTCCATAAAAGTCTCATAATTCGCGAAAAAAATTGTTTGCAATATGTATTTTTGAATGTGATCTTGTCTAGATAGGGAATACCTATTTTTCCAAATAGATAACACCAACAAAAATAACTTGGTTGCCTAGAAATAAGATGAAATATGTAATTTTTTGGGGTTTTTACTTTAATCGCGATGAGGGAGGGAAATACATTTTACGGAGTCATTTTGACACCCAATAGAAACTTATTGGACCCTTTTCAGCTCAAACAAAAAAGAAAGGTAAAAATCGATACGGCCTTATATTTATGTACTAAAGACATAGGAAAATGTCCAGCAAAAGCGGTCCAGTGCTTCAAAAGTTCGCATTGAATTTTAGCCAAATCGGTCCAGTGATTCAAAAGTTATTAAGAAAACCGTGAATTTCAGATTGGTTTCACCTTAAATTCTCTTGTTGAAAAAACCGTTAAACCATCTTTAAAAAAATTGATGAGTCAGGAAAATATTTTACACTAACAAAAATTTTTATACTAAAACAAAAAAAATTTACACTCCAAAAAAAAAAATGACAATTTTTTTTTTTTTTTAAAATGACTAAAAAAAATTTTACTCAAAATAAAATATTTCTAATCAAAATTGTTAATTTGATTCACGTTAGAAAATTAACTATCACTTTAGAAGGCCATTGTGGATGGTATTGATGGATTCGTCAAAGTCGAATTTAGCTTTTCTACTTGTTTTTACAATTTTTTTAAAGTTTTTATACGTTTTTTATATTTTTAGCATTTTTTCGATAATACCGGTACGTACCGGTATTGACGTTTCGGTATCGGTAATACCGTAACCGATTCAACTCAAATACCGTAACTGATACCGATACCGAAATAAATAAAAAAACGATACCAATACCGATATCGATACCGTTATTCGTTTCGATTGCCAACCTTGATTCTAAGTAATAACTGGGGCTGCGATTTTTATGCAAATGCATTAGACCGACTCACCTTGAAAAAAAAGTTAAAGTTGTACCCCCCTCAAAATGAAGTTTGACATGTTTTATGAAGATTCCCAAAATATTTCGGCTCTAGCGATAATCTCCCGTGGGCTAAACCGCGTCAAAAAAGGGTCCAAAAATGGTATTTTTCATGAATAAAAAATTCAGTAATTTTTTTTGTCCAATGAATGACCAAATATAATAGATATTTAGGAATTCTTTGATTCTGCATTAAAACATTTTAAAAATCTAACCACAGACTCGAGATAACGAGATGTTTATGTCAGTTTTTTGATGCTTTTCAATTCGATTTTACTAAAAACTTAAATAACTTTGGTATTTTTGGTCCGATTTTCACTTCTAATACATCGTTAGAAAGGTGATGACCACCGCTTGGGATTTTAGTCAAAAATTAACCCTTAACTGCACTGTCTTACTTTTTATAACATTTACTACGACATCATAAAAAAACCATTTTATAACCACAAAAAGCATATCTTTGTGCAGGAAACACGTTAAATAAATATATTTGTAGGGCATATTTTACATTTTTTAGCATATATTTTCGATTTTTAGTGCATGGAAATGCTGCCCTAGTAATAACTATACAAAATATGTTACAAATTTTATATTGACATAAAAAGTAAAAATGGGTAAAATTTAGCTAATTTGTATTATCTTGAACAAACATTGAACTCCACCAAAGTCATATACAAAAATCCGTTTCCCAAGTAAAAAAAAATAAATTTTTGTTAAGAATAATAAATTTCATTTGTGAAGCTAAAATTAAATTTTATAAGATATCTCTCTAGATTGTCAAAAAAGTAAACAAAAATTCAAGCAAATAGAAAGGTTTATTTTGCATATAATAAAAATTTGAAATTATTTTCAACTATTTATTGTTTGCCCCCAACTTATTCCGGAAATAAACCGGATTTGTCATTTTTAGCTGGCGTGACACTTTAAATTTTTACATTTTTTAATATTAGTGAGAAGAACTATTTGTGGGCACGATTTAGTCTTAATTTTAAGTTTTGGAAAATTTCAACCAGGAAATTTAACTGTAACCAATAAAAATTTAATATATATTTTTTTAAGTCCCATTTTCTTTTTGTAATGCATTTTTTTCATGTAATGTATTTTAAAACTCGAAAAATACCTTTTTTATTTTTTTTGAAGCCTAAAGCCAAAGCCTTTGTGTTGTGGTCATAGGTTGTAATCGCTGGTTGAAGTAGAAAAACTTTAAATTGACCACATTATTCCTTTTCATTCCTTTTGATGCTTTTATTTTTCTAAAAAAGTAGTGTACACAAATTTTCAAACCGAAAAGACGCGTGGGTGTGTGTTTAATACAAAAAAAATAAAAAATAAATAAAATTTATATTATTTAAAAAATATATAAAATAAATTAATATTATTTATTTCAGTAAGGGTATTTATTAGAGTTGTCAATTATTCGACTTTCAACTTTGTTCGAATAATTCAAATAATTGTTTTTCCTCGTTCGATCAAACGATTAAAGATCAAAATTTATTCGATTAATCGAAGAGAATAACGAATAAAAAAATTATTTTAAAAAATATTTTTATTAACAAAAAAATAAACAATTCATATAAAAAATCTTAAAATAAGAAAATTAAAATTTTTATTACGAAAAAATGCATACAAAACTTAAAAATAAAATAGTTAAAAGTTAAAAAACCTTAAAAATTTAATAACTGAGATTACTTTTAATTAATGGATGTCGATTTTAATACTTGTTGAGAAATAATTCAAATACAAATTATTATTTGAAATATTCAGACAAAATATATCATAAATGATTTTAATTTTTGTCAAATAAGCCAATTTAAGTTGTTCTTAAGAAATAATCTTTTAAAAATAAAAGTTGACTTAATTTTTTTGCTTTCAAACGATTTTTGGTTTTTGTTTTTATTAAATTAGATTTTGAAAACACTCTTTCGCTAATTGTTGAAGTAGGTGATATAGTAAGAAGAGCATAAAAAAGTGTATCTATTTTTTCTGTTCTTTTTTCAGATTTTTCCAAACATACCATATCGTCTGATATATCGCTTAAGTCCTTTTTTTTGGAATTTTTAATACTTTGAATTGAATTATTTAACTCGCATAAAAGATTATTATTTTCATTACTAATAACTTCCTCTATTTCAATACTTTTATCTGAATTATTGTGATTACTTTCAACATAAAATAATCTGGAGTATAATTTATTTGCATATTCTTTTGTTTCGCTTTTTGGAGAATATTTTAAGAAACTTTCATTGCTCGGAAAATTTCCAGAATTTAGAAAAATTATTAACGTATTTAATACTATTATACATCGCTCATTAATTCTTATTTTAATACGTTTTAGTAAGTCTGATGCAAAAGCATTATTATTTTTTTCTAAATTATTTATTAAAAACTTGATAACTCCCACTAATTCTATAATGGATGTGCTATCTAGGGCTATGGCTACAATATATTTTAACTTTCCTACATTTTGTATAAAATCTTTCAAAATTAATGAGAATAAATCAAATTCTAAGCATTTATTTAATTTTTTAATTAAAAAAAAATTGTTCGAATAATCGACATTAATTAATCGATTTATTCGTTATTCGAAAATCGTAATTTTTTAATTATTCGAACAAGAGTTGGGTTTTGTTTGATCGATTAATCGAATTATTCTTAATCGACTGACAACTCTAGTATTTATACAAGATTCCAGTTGGAAAAATACTCATTTTGGTGTAACTAGACAGGTACCTGGCAAAACAACTACCCGTGTAAGTATCAACTATGATTTGAATTTGTGTTGTTTGTTAACCAAAAAATATTTTGTTTTTTACAGCTAAAAAAGGACAATGAATCAATTTCAAACAAATAACATCAACAGGTATAAAACAAGAAACATTTTTCTTTTCCAATGTAAAAATTTTAACTTTTTTATTCCATAGAATACTAATTCAGCCATGCAAAAATGACATAAAATGACCGGTAACGCCATCTAATTTCAAATGAAGGAAAATTACCCAAAAATAAAAAATGAGCGGTACGCCATCCAATGTCAAATGAAGAAACATATCTACAAACAAAGATGACCGGTAACGCCGTCTTATGTCATATGACGAAGCATTATCTAACAGCGAAAAGAAGAAGAATTTGCCAACATTCAAAACGACAAGTAACAACATAGAAGAAATTACTACATGTAAACATTTTTCATTTAATATCAATAAAATCAACATGCTTTGTAAATTAATGTTTCTTTTTAGTTTTATCAGAATTTTGGATTTTAGGTTCTTTTAAATTTGTAATATAAATAAATTTACAGAATATTTAGCAACCTTTTTTTTAAATTTATACTTACAAAAAGTAACAAAATATTTAGCTACATTTAAGTAATTTTTTGGTAAACGAATAACGTAAAAATTTTACAAAATTGTTAGCTGATATTTTAGTTAAATTGATGTTTTTTTTGCTAAATCTATTTTACGAATTAACAACTAAATGTTTTTAGTTAAATTAACAAAAATTTGGCAGGTTCAAAACCAGGTGTTTTTTTAGTTATTTTTAACTAAATTTTTAGCTAATTTTACAAGTTTTTTTTTTTGAGTGTAGTTAAAATAAAGCAAAATACACCTCAGGTGTGAATAGGCCTTTAAAGACAATAAAGATGATTTCAAATTTTCATATAAATATACAAAGAAGCTAAATGAGAATTCAAAAAAAAAAAAAATTTATTAAAACTAGTAAAAAAGTTAAATCCGACCTTGCCGAATGTATTGATACCCTCCACAATCTCTAAACGATTATTGCAAAAACTTTATTTAAAAGGAAATTACTTTTGAAAAAAAAAATTTTTTTGAAAAAAAAAAAAAAATTTTGAAAAAAAATTCCGCAAAAAAAAAATTTGATCCGCGATTTTTTTATTTTTTTGTCAAAAAAATGTTTGTACTTGTTTACATACCATTTGGTGTTCAATTATGTTTACATATGTAAACCAGAAGCCGAATTAAATTACTGAAATTTTTGAGGTGTGCTTACATTTTCGTTCATAACTTTTGAACCGCTGAACCGATATCGCTCAAATGCAATACCAAACTTCTCGGGAGCACTTCCAATAAACATGTTAAGTTTCAGTCATCTCTGTGCAGTATTTTGTCCGTGATAGCATTTTCCACAGACAGACAGACGGACAGACGGACATCGCTAGAATGTCTTAAAATCGATCGGGCATCATGAATCGATAAATCGATGAGTTACAAACGGAATGACAAACTTATATATACCCTCTATCACTAAGTGGAGGGTATAAAAATATATACTGCAATGTAAAAATATCATAAAATAAAAAAAAATCAACACTTTTTTTCAAAATATGCGACAAAATTATGTAATGTCAGCAATATATGCAAAAATATGCATTAAAAGCAAAATATGCAAAAATATGCACTAACAAATCAATGCCATTTTATTACAAATTTCTTAATTCGCAAAGATATATAGCTTTTGTTGCTCTCAGACTAACGACAACAAATATGCATTTGCATAAAAATCCGAACCCTACACTCAACATAAAAACTCTGTCCAATCAGCAGAAAAATCTGCTGAAAATACACCCATTTTGAGCCATATGAGAAATCTGCTGATTTTAGCAGACGCGGTTTGCTGAATTTCTGTAGTGATAACCTGGGTTAAATCAGCAGATAAATCTGTCAAAACAGCAGAACAATCTGCTGATTTCAGCAGAAAAATCAGCTGATTTTAGCAGAAAAAACTGCTGATTTCAGCAGAAAAATCTGCTAATTTCGGCGGAGAAAATTGTTGATTTAAGCAGAAAAATTTTAAATTACACTTAGTTTGAGCCAAATTATATGTTTTCTGTAAAAATATCTTTTTTCAAAAATATTTTTTTTATAAAATTGGAACGAACAAAATCCACTTATAATAAGAAAAAAATAACAAAAAAAAAATTTAAAAACTACAAAAATCGACAGACATGTCTTAACAAGCACACACATTTGAAGCAAATGAAAACAAACGTAATAAAACATACACACTAGAGTGTCCCTTATTTTGGAAATGTTGGAAATGTTGAGGCGGTACCCCCTCATTTTTTTCCTTTTGACTAAAAAATAACTCAGGAAAATTTTTACGCCCCTACGACCACGCCTTCCCTACGCGACGGGGCCTTAAAAATAATTTTTCCATACAAACCAAAATTTTTTTTTTTTATTTTTAATTTTTTTTTATTAATTATAATATTACTTGATTAGCTTATTCACGACAAAAAATTTGATTTTGGTGGGATGAGTCTTTCAGTTCTAAAAAATTTTTCGAAAAAAAAAATTTAGAGCTTTTGGGGTCCTACAGTAAAAATTTAAAAAATTTTTTTTTTTTTTAGTTTTGACAAGCAACGGTTTTAGTTGTAATGTTGCTTTTAATGGTATATATTCATAAAAAAATATTATTCATATCTGTGACATCTTGATCGTGTATCGAAAAACATCAAAAAGGCATTTTTTACCCTTTTTTAGATCACGATAAAGATGTCACAGATAGGAATAATATTTTTTTATGAAAATATATCATTAAAAGCAACAATTCAACTAAAACGGTTGCTTGTCAAAACTAAAAAAAAATATTTTTTAAAAAATTTTTACTGTAGGACCCCAAAAGCTTTAAATTTTTTTTTTTTGAAAAATTTTTTAGAACTGAAAGCCTCATCCCATCAAATTTTTTGTCGTGAATAAGCTAATCAAGTAATATTATAATTAATAACAAAAAAATTAAAAATCTAAAAAAAATTTTTTTGCTTTGTATGGAAAAATGATTTTTAAGGCCCCGCTCTTTACGGCCCCGTCGCGTAGGGAAGGCGTGGTCGTAGGGGCGTAAAATTTTTCCTGAGTTATTTTTTAGTCAAAAGGAAGAAAATGAGGGGATACCGTCTCAACATTTCCAACATTTCCAAAATAAGGGACACTCTAATACACACTTAAAATAAAAAAAAATTAACCAAGGGTGGTTTTGAATTTTGTATTGCTACGTTTGCGTGCATAAACTGAAGAACTTCTCTTCTTTAAAAGCAGCAACAAACTGGCAAGCCGACAAAATTATATTTTGTGTAACATATTTAGTGACGCATTTAAGCGGGAGCTATTTATATTCGCCCAATTTAATTTTCAGATAGTGACATTTGATTTTCATTTTTGCGAAGCCGACATTTAAAAAATACTTGAAAAAGACAACAAAAAATATCTGTTAAGTTAGCAAAATACTCTGCTGAAAATATGCACAAAAACTTTTTAAAACTTAGCAAACAGAATCAGTAAAAGTTCTGTAAAATTTCGGTTGTTTTCAGAAATTGAATGGCAGAGAATTCTGCAAAAATGTTCAGTTCAGCAGAAAAATCTGCTAAAAATTTGTAATTCTAAATTGAAAGTCATTTTACAGATTTTTTGACAGAGGTTTTATTTTGAGTGTAGTTATCACTAATAGGTTAGAAACAGCAGTGGTTCAAAGGGAACATTTTGAAACAAAAATTTAATAATTATTGATTTTTTTTTTTTAATTATTTAAAGTTTGATTTTTCAATATTGTCCTTCTCTGAATACCCAGCAAAAACATGGTAATGAGTAGTGAAAAGTAATCATTACCAAGTACATTATTTATAATGAGTACCCATTACCATTAACATTATTTTAAGCCCAAAAGTAACTACTTCTCAGTAATATGTTTTAAAAGCACCTCTAAGTAATAATATCTTCTTGCACTTGCAGTTTTTAACCTTTACAATTCAATTAACTTAAAAAGTACTTAAAAACTTAATAAAAATTACGCAATTTTTAAGTTTTAGTAAAAACAAGTTAAATTTTAAAAGTTTTAATTAACTAATTATTTTACTTCTTATTGGTAATGGGTTTTTACTCCTTATTTGTAATCTGAGGCAGTAACTACTTATTTAACTCCATACTCTTCACTAGTTATTTTTGTCTCACGCCCTTGTTAAAATAATTAGTGTTTCATTCAATAAGTAACTACTTATTAACATCTGTTTCGGATTACAAAACCCATTACTAGTAATGCCAATTTTTGCTGGGTATTGAATGACACCGCTCTACAAATCTGAGGTTTGTCGCTGCGTTTTGAATGAACCCAAAAAAGGTTTATAGGTTTTGGTTTCCCGATTCCAAAACGGTCACTCAAATTTTTCTATCACATCACAATTTTGAGAAAATCGCGGTTAAAGTGCCAAAAAATGCCTATTTTGGCCATTTTTGGGCGCCTATAAAATAAGATCCTGACATGCGAATGACTTCATATCAAGCTTATTCGAAAGTGCGTGATTTTCTCTTTAAGACCAAATCAATTTTTTTGGAATTTAATTTTTTTTAATGGTGAAAAAATCATTAGCTACAAGTGCTTTAAATCTAATATTTACGTGTGTATTTGTATGGAAATTTGTTAAAAAACACTGTGTAAATAAACTAAATATTTAAAAAATGGAAGGTTTTTTGTTAATGATTTTTTTACCATTTTAGAAAATTAAATTTGAAGAACATTTTATATTGTCTTATAGAGAAAATCAAATACTTTTGAATGAGCTTGATACCAAGTCAATCGCATGTCAGGATCTTATATTATTAGCTTTCAAAAAGGGTCCAAAATGGCCTTTTTCGGCACTTTGACCGCGACTAACTCAAAATCCTGACGTGATAGACATATTTGGGTTGCAGATTTGGAATCAGCGCAACAAAGACTACCTAAATCCCTTACCAGAATCCAATACGCATTTTCATGTTGAGCTGTGTGATTCATAATAATCAATATTAAGGTTATTAGATTTAGATTTATTTAGTTTTTTCATTATTAGAACAATAAGAATAAATTCTTTTATTACGAAGTATTTTAACGTTATTACAAATTTTATAAAGGTTATTACAAATTTAAGCGATTTTTTTGCGATTTTCGCGACTACAAAAAACAATTGAATAATTTTGAAATCTTATTCACATTAGAAGTGTCAAAATCAATCAAAATACATCTTTTTTCTATATTTTTTTAAGTAATATAGGATTTTAGATAACCATTAAATTTAAAAATCATTAAAATTTAAAAGCGAACTAACTGAAGATGGAGCATTAAAAAGACTACCAAACGCGCTTTTCACCGACCAATTTCAATAAGGCGCATGGATGTGCCTTACAAAAAAGTGAAAACTAAAATGCCCCGCGGAATTCGCTAATATTAACTTTTGATCAATGTTGCTTTCCATGATTTCTTATATTTGCACATACCATTGACTCTACATGTTCAACTTACAGCCATGCACATTTTTCTGTCAAATAATGCAATACTAAAAGAACATAATTTTGCCAAAAATTTAAAAAGCTCATAAAATTTTTGCAAATATATATTTTTCGGGTGCGTTTGTAAATTAAGTGGGAAATGGTAAACTATAAAGTTCACAATGCTTTCGGAACCATTCGGAATAAAACTGGGAGTGTGCCTCGCAAAAAACAGAGTTTTTAAAAAATTCACGTTTTTTCTTCCCTTCTTTAGAGAGCTACAGCTTCGTAACCATTGCGAGCACATCACTCAAATCAAGCTCAGATTGTGCTTATTTACAAGGGCTTTCTTTTACCATGTGTATTTGAATTTTGAAATTACAGTTTACACCAAAAGCTACAATCAAAAACCTCGAAAATTGAAAATTGAAGAAAAATTGGTATCAAAGATTTAAGTCCATGTAACTGTTTTCTTATTGATGGCACATCCACTGAACCTACACCAAATAATTGCCCAAGTCTACTGATTAAGCGATATTAATTTTGGACTACAAGCTTTAACGCACCCAACAATATGAAATTTTGAACTAAAAATTTCGTGAGTGTATCAAGCGAGTTTTTTACATGTTTCAACTTTGAACATTCCTTACCATGAACTAATGAGACCTTTTGAGCTGTGCCTTTGCACAATTACTTTTTAGGGTTTTCTTAACTTATCCACATTCACAGGTACCACCTTATTTAAAAAAATTAGAAAGTTATTGCGAAATTAAGAGAATATCACAAGTATTAAAAGTTAATGGCAATTGTCCATATACCCTCTATCACTAGAAGGTATAAAAAGTGGTTTTAGATAAATAAACATATCTCCAGACAAAATCGGAAGATCTGATTTTAGATTTTTTTTTTTTTTAATTAAAGCTAATTTAATACTTTATCAATTCTTTAAACGATATTTTTCAATCTGATAACCGGCTAAGAATCTATTCAACGATATATCGACAGTTTGATTGAATTCACTTTGAACAAATTTTTGAAAAAAAAAAAGAAAATTCTCTTGTAAATTTGACTCACAATCAGTTAAATTTTCTTTTCAATTTAATTTCTGTACTGAAAGTCCAAGTCTGATTTATTACAAAGAAAATAAAAGTTTTTTTTTTAAATAAAATCCACCAAAAATTGCAAAAAATCATAAATTCACTTTTGAACAAAAACAGTTGCTTTCGTTTATTTTGGATACACCGAAAGTTAAAACACCCAAATATAACTGTATTTGTATAAAAAATTAATTTCTACATTTTTATGCACTTTGCATTTTAACATGATAATGTTTTTAGGCTGGTGTCTAATTTTAAAAAAGTTGCAGGACGCCACCTCAATTTGACTATATAAGCTAACAATTAACGAAAAAGAAAACAAGAATTACTATTTTCATTTTGTTAAAACCAAAAATTTTAATAACTTGGGTTTGTAACTTGGATAATAATTCACCTCGTGGTGAATAAAACCGTTTTTCACCAGCTGGTGAATAAAAAATAACATAATTATTTTTCAAAAAAAAAAAAAAAGAATTATTCATCAATTTTTTTTTTTTTTTTCATTTTTATTTTTCATCAATTTTTTTTTTTTCCTAAAATTTTTTTTTCATAAATTTTTTTTTCATCAAACTTTTTTTCTCATCATTTTTTTTTACCAAATTAGTTTTTTTCATTAATTTTTTTCATAAATTTTTTTTTTCATCAATTTTTTCCATCAAATTTTGTTTTTTCATCAAATTTTTTTAAACCCTCCAACCACAGTATGGGGGTATACTCACTTTGTCATTCCGTTTGTAACGCATCGAAATATCGGTCGGGGACCCCATAAAGTATAAAGATTATTGGTCCGTGATCGATTCGAAGACATTCTGTGAATGTCCGTCCGTAGATAACACAATGCAGTCCAAAATAAAACAGAAAGACTCCTGAGGTTTGGCACAAATATGTCTTATGTTCATAGACAGGTTAAGTTCGTGAATGGGCAAAATTGAACCAGTAGGCAAAAAGGCCCCCTTGAAGAATTGTACCAACCTCTGAAAAAATACACTTTTTTACATGTTTTTTTGTATTTTTGTTAAATAAATGAAACATTTGGTATATTTATCGCGATGGGAAGTTGATCTCAAAGTCCTCCACTGCCGCCATCACACTCCCCCCCCACCACCCAAAAAAACGCCTCTGACTTTTTTTTTATTTTTTTTTTTTTAAATTTTGGTGTGTATAAAAGATTCGGCACAGCCGAATTTAACACTTTCACTTGTTTTTCATCAAACTTTTTTCTTCATCCAATTTTTTTTTTCATAATTTTTTTTTTTTCATCTAACTTTTTTTTCATCAAATTTTTTTTTCCTCAAATTTTTTTTGTCATCAATTTTTTTTCATTAAATTTTTTTATCAATTTTTTTCTCACCAAAAATTTTTTTTCATCAATTTTTTTTACATCAAAAAATTTTTCTTTTCATCAAAAAAATTTATCAAAAACTTTTTTCATCAAATTTTTTTTTTCACCAAAAATTTGAGGTTCATTAAATTTTTAACATAATTTTGTTTTTCGTGAAAAAAATATTTTTTTTTACCAAAACTACTTTTTCATCAAGTCTAAGCTTTTCGCATAAAAATTTTCCATTTGTTTATCAAATGTACATAAAACAAGTGAGAGTGTTATATTCTTTGGTGACGAATCTTTTATATTCTCCAAAATGTAAAAACCTATTTTTGCATTAATTTTTGCACTCACTTACGAAATGTACAGCTCTTTTGGTTTTTTAATGGGGTCCTCGACTGATATTTCAATTCGTTTTGCATGGAATAGCAAAGTAATACAATATTATTTTTTTTTTAAATAACTTTGCTTTGGCAAGAACACCCAAATCTTCCGCAAAACATTATCATGATTTAATGTGTTGGGCAAGAGTACAAAATTCGCAGGCATTTTTACTCACTTTGTTTACTTTGATAAAAATGCCATAAATCTCAAAAAAAAAAAAAAAAAAAAAAACTGAAAAAGGTCAACTTCCCCCCGTACAAAATACGTGTCTAATAAATTTTTTGTTCTGAACAAATATATCAAAATTTCATGAAGATCAGAGGATGACATCATGGTGACTTCCCTTGTTAGTTTAAATAATCATTTAAGATGACATGTGGTCTGTTAAACTTAAATATTTGATGTTTTAGCTATCAACATTACATAGTAGATATTGCTACATAGTTTTCAACCCCTCCTCAAAGTGCCACAAAATATTTGAAAATTATTTTGTCCTTAATACCTTGCTTTTGCTATCAACATAGAATTGTGTACATGTCAAATTGACTTTAAGGTCAGTTAGATGACTAAAAAGGCGGTTAGTAAATCACAAAATGGTGGTTAGAAAAACAAAAATATTTTTTAACCATACCAATTTGGTTTTTACGTCTAAAAATGTCGAAATAAACAAATACTAGTATTAGAGAAATAAAAAAAAAATATATTGAAACAAAAATTGATTTAACAATATTTTGTTTTCGTAGAATATATCAATGGCCTTTTTTGATTTCATTGTAAAAGTCGATACAATGTAATTCTTAGAACTACTAGTTTAAAACGAGAATAATTGTTTTTTTCTTTAGAAATATTGGAGTCAAACGACCTACAGCTTTTGAGAAACAATGTGCTTTCTATAGATGATTTGAAGGTTCCTGGAATTCTGAAAAAAAAAAATTGAGAACTTTAAACTTTCAGCAAAATTTAAAAAAAAACTTGAAAAAACAGAATATTTCAGGAGAAAGTTAAAAAAAATTATAAAAATTAATCAGGAAAATTTAAAAAAATAAATACTGATAAAGATCCTGTAAGCAATAGAAATTTTAAAAAATACAAAAATTAAAAAAAATAGTAAAAATAGAAAAACATCAGAAAAATTTTGAAAAGTTAAGAAAAATAAAACAAAATAAAAACAAGTAGAAAAGTTAAATTCGACTTAGCCGAATCTATGAATACCCTCCACAATGCATTTTTTTAAAGGATAGTACATTTGTTAACGTGAAAAAATTAACAATTTTGATTAGAAATATTTTATTTTGAGTAAAAAACTCTTTTTGTCATTTAAAAAAAAAAAATTACTAATTTTTTTTTTTGAGTGTAAAATTTTTTTCGAGTGTAATGTTTTTTTACTGTAAAAATATTTCTGAGTGAATGCACGTACGTATGTAAACAAAATGTTGTCAGTTAAAAAAAAAAAACTAAATTTTTTTGTGTAAATTTTTTTTTGAGTGTAAATTTTTTTTGAGTGTAAAACTTTTTTTGAGTGTAAAATTTTTTTCGAGTGTAATTTTTAAGTTACCAATGCTTTTACAACTAACCAAGTTTAAAAAGCATTGCTTTAAAATTAAACAAGTTTGAAAAGCATTGTTTAGTTACCACCAATGCTTTTAAAACTTGTTAAAACACGTGGCATTTTAGATGAACCTAATCTGAAATTCAGGGTTTTGCTTATAACTTTTGAACCACTGAACCGATTGAGCTGAAATTTAATACCAAACAGACCCGGGGAACGGCAAAGATACATGCCAAGCTTCAGTAGTATCATTATTGTTTTTCGAAAGTTATCGTGTTTTTTACCTAGTAAATTCGCGAAACACCCTTGCCGAAATTTACTCTTTTGCTCATAACTTTTGAACCACTGGACCGATTTGGCTGGATTGCAATACCAACCTGACTAGGTAAATGACAAACATATACGCCAAACTTCAGTAGCCTCTGTAAAGTCTTTCAAAAGTTAGCGTGTTTTCTACGGACGGACAGACAGACAGACGGACGGACGGACGGACGGACGGACATCGCTAGATCGACTTAAAATCGATCGAGGATCATAAATATATATACTTTATGGGGTCCTAGACCAATATTTCGAGGTGTTACAAACGGAATGACAAACTTATATATACCCTCTATCACTAGAGTGGAGGGTATAAAAATAAAATTTTTTAAAAATTAAGCAAAAATTAAAATTTCTGTTTTTCTGTAAAGACAGTTGAGCTGAGGCTCTAATTATAATTATGTATTATAATTTTTTAATTGTGTTATATATGGTTTGAATTGAAAAAATTGTGAAAGAAAAATTTATTTTTCTAAAAGTTAAAGACATCCTGGTTTGTTTTCTACGAGTTTCATATAATCCATTTATTATAATCTTCAGAAAAACTTTTAATGTCAAATTTATTTAGTTGATAGTCAATTATATTTTATATATGTGAAAATTATTAAGAGATCGCAGCCGCCAAGGATTAAATCCATGATCTGTAATTAACTGCCTCTAGACCGATTCGCTAAGTTGGCTGTTAAGCAAAAATCAAATTAAAAAAAAAATTCTGGAAGAACTGAATATTTCAGGAAAAAGTTTAAAATTGAGAAAGATAAAGGAAAATTCAGAAGAATAATAAAAAATGCCTGCGAATTTTGTACTCTTGCCCAAAACATTAAATCATGATAATGTTTTGCGGAAGATTTGGGTGTACATTAGGGATATAACCATTTGCATATTTTTGAAAATATCAAAAAGGGCCTATCATAGTGAGAAAGTACATAGAAAATCAATAAGAAATGCGTCCTCTTTTTTTCGCGAATGTTAAAAAAGGTTCGGCACCGATCGCGATGAAGTTTTTGCTAATATTTTTTTCAAATATTCATTCAACCCATGTTTCAAATGTTGAAAATCATACTGCTAATTTTTTCTAGTTTTATTTTTGTTGTAAATCGACAAAAAACAAAATAACGTTGAAAGGGACGGATTCCCACCACAAAACATACAAAAATTAAAATTTGAGGTGTTTTAGAAATTGCAATCGGTGCCGAAGGTTTTTGGACCAAAATGAGCCCGTATAACGTTTTTTGTTATCAGTATAACATTGCCCATACCGTTATGATAGGTTCTTATTTTGGTTATACCCCTAGTGTACATGCCAAAGCAAAGTTCTTTAGAAAAAATAATGTTATATTACTTTGCTATTCCATGCAAAACGAATTGAAATATTAGTCGAGGACCCCATTAAAAACCAAAAGAGTTGTACATTTCGTAAGTGAGTGCAAAAAAACGTGCAAAAAAGTGTTTTTACATTTTGGAGAGTATACAAGATTCGGCACCAAAGTATATAACACTCTCACTTGTTTTGTGTACATTTGATAAACAAATGGAAATTTTTTTTGTGAAAGATTATTCTAGCTCAAGGTCATATGTCTTTTACTAATCATTACGATGATATTGTCAAAGTAACAATTTTCAAGAAACTTTTTATAAAGTTGTTTGTTTTAAATTGATTGGTTTGGTCATTTTGCAAGACTTACCCGACACGTGTTTCGGAAATCGTCAAATTCCATTGTCAAGAGTATTTAGCAAATTGACAATCGTTTGTGGCAAAACATAAAAAAGGCCCGTACCACAAGAAAAGAAAAAGTCTATTTTAACAAAAGTTTTATTTTAAATTTCAAATTTTCAATACATTTTTTGAAAGTCGATTTTAAAAACAAAAACAATTTATATGGAAATAAAATTAAAAGCTGATTTTAAATATATTTTATTTTTCTATGGTAAGGCTGAAAGTCTTATATTCGTATGTAAATAGGCATAACGAGAAATGTACTAAATACACAACATAATACAGCTCTAAATTTCAAACGAAAAGTCATTACCAAACCATCACTATTTAATTCAAACATACCTTCATATATACAGCTTGTATTACAGGCTAGTATATACATACAGACAGTAGATTTCTTACGCGAGTAAGATGTTCACTGCTTTTGTTGTATATCATCGTAATGATTAGTAAAAGAAATATGACCTTGAGCTAAAATAATCTTTCTCAAAAAATAGAATTTTAAAGGTCGAATAATAAATAATTTTTATTAATTTAAAAATTAAAACAGAATTTAAAATAAAGGATAGCACGCCTCACCTTCGGTTCATATTATGAACAAAAGCAGTGAAAATCTTACTCGCGTAAGAAATCTACTGTCTGTATGTATATACTAGTCTGTAATACAAGCTGTATATATGAAGGTATGTTTGAATTAAATAGTGATGGTTTGGTTATGACTTTTCGTTTAGAGCTGTATTATGTTGTGTATTTAGTACATATCTCGTTATGCCTATTTACATACGAATATAGGACTTTATGTTTTGCCACAAACGATTCTCAATTTGCTAAATACTCTTGACAATGGAATTTGACGAATTCCGAAACACGTGTCGAGTAAGTCTTGCAAAATGACCAAACCAATCAATTTAAAACAAACAAGTAAAAAAGTTAAATTCGGCCGTGCCGAATTTTAAATACCCTCCATCTGTATCCCAGTATTTATAAATTAATACGATTTTCTAATGCACGTTCTTTAAAAATTTAATATCAATGGGACAGATTAATACAGACTCGACAATTATAACAAGTGTCAAAAAAGTAGTCTTTAACCATATGGTTATTTTTTTAAAATTATTCTACTAATTAGGTTAGAGAGAGAAAACCAATATAAGATAATAATCACAATTGGAGCGGGAAGCGTTTTTCCGCAACTGTTCACATACGTTTTATATGACAACAAAATTCAGCCGAGTTTTTCCGCCAAACTAGATTCAATTCTATTTTTATGAGGACAATTGCGTTTTTCCGCTTCCCGCTCCAATTGTGATTATTCTCTAACACGCCATACGAAAAAAAAGGTAGAACGGCTTTTATTGTTTTACTCACTTCTAACTAGTAGAAAGTGTTGCCATGCTTTAAACCAGCTAAAAACCGATCTGTATCTTCTAAAATCGCTAAGTTTTTACCCATTTTTGTTTTACAACTCTACTGTCTAGTCTGTATATAGTCTGTGTCTATGGTGTTTAGAAAATATTTTTTTGCCCATTACCAGGGCTGGAAAATCTCTAAACACCATTTCTGTTAAAATAGCGTGTTTTTTTTTAAATTTATATGAATATGTATATCAAAGTTGCTACACTAAAAAAATTATAACGGTAGATTCCACTACAAAAGACAGTTAAAACAACTACATTTGTTGTTGTTTAGACGTCTACGTTGTTGTTTTTAACTATTAATTAAAACGTCTCCCTATTGTCACCCGCGGATCTTTATGGAATTGGTTTTATTTTGTAGATCAGAAAAAATAAAGGGACACATATTTTTTTTAGCGGCCCAAATTCATATTTAGGGGGTAAAAAGGAGGGGGAAGACAAGGCATTTTTTAAGTTTTTAATTCAATTCCATTTTTATGAGGACAATTGCGGAAAAACGCTTTCCGCTCCAATTTGTTAACATTCATCAAAACAAAAAAAAAACGAAACGAAACGAAACGAAACGAAATGTTCACTTCCATTAATTTCTCAATTTAATTTAGCATCGTTTGGAATAGTTTTGTAAAATATTACACATTTTCGATGAAATATTGATAAAATTAGCTTATTAAGGTACCTACAGACGACGCAATATTATGCACAATATTTTTGACGTTTTCCCACAATTGGCATACATAAAAATACTGAAATCGATTTGATTTGTAAAAATAATATTTATAAAATTTATTCTTAATGAATAAAATTTATTTAAAAAAAAAAATTAATTAACTTATTTTATTTCAAATTTTTAAATTAAAAAAATCAAGTAACTCAAAATAAAAACTTATTAATGGTAAAATTAAAAAAAAAGCAACAAATGAAAAAAAAAAAAAAAATTATACTCTCGGCCAAACCGGGAGACGAACCTGGTGCCCCCAAATTAATATCCGACGACACTACCATTAGACCACCGGCAGCATTAAAAATGCATGTCAAATTCGCAATTTTGTTTGATTATAACACAGCAATGCTTAAAATAACTTACCTAGTGGTAGGTATACCCAGTGGTAAGTATACCCAGTGGTAGGTATACCCAGTGGTAGGTTTAAAAATATATTCCTAGTTTTTTATAGGGATCATACTACATATACTATAAGCTAACAAAATTAACCGTTACTTACAGTGTTGCCAGAAATCGTCAATAGGCAAAAATCGTCTGTCCGTTTGTAAGAATTGGACGCAAAATATAAATATATTGAATGTGTTTGATATTGAACTTATCCAAGAAATTATAAAAAAAAAGAACAATCAAAACACAAATAAAGAGTGGATGGTATAAAAAAAAATGTAGAAAATAAATTTTTTTTCCAAAAATTATTTCATTTACCCAATGACAAAGAATACAAAAGATTGTTAGGCCGAATATAAATTATTAAGGGGATTTTAATAAATTGTAATTTTATAAACAATTAGGGAATTCACATGGGTATCGTATTTGTTGTATATGTTGTATGTCCTATCCAAAAACAGGGTTGGTAAAAATTATTTATCGCTCATTTGATAATTCTCTCTTAGATTCTCTTCTTGTTAGCATACTTGAAAATAGCACACAAAACATAGGTATAAATGTTGTATCGTCATATCGTGTAAGTGTCGTATTATTAATTTAAAGTTTAACCAACCCTGTTTTTAGATAGGACATACAACACCAAATACGATACCCATGTGAATTCCCTAAATATTGAAGCTAAAAAATAAATAAAAAATGCCGCAGAGTTTTGTACTCTTGCCCAAAAAAATTAAATCATGATAATGTTTTATTTAATAAAAACTTTTTACGAATAACCCTCACATATTTGCAAAAAAAAATATGTAAGGGTTAAAAAATATTCAGAAAAAAAGAACTCCAAGAAATTTCTCAAATTTATCAATATTTACAAAAAATTTGGAAAACTACACTCAAAATAATAACTCTGGTAAATTACAGAAAAACTCTGCTAATTTAACAGAGTTCACCGTACTTTTCCAGCTAGCAACATTACTTGGTAATTTTACTAAAAAACTCTGTAAAATGGTTTTTACAAAAAAAAAAAAAAAACTGTTAATTTACAGACTTTATAGTAAAATATTGGTTAAATATTAGCGTCTTTTGACTTTTACTATAAAACTCTGTAAAATTTTTTGGACAAAAAAACTTTTAATTTACAGAGTCTCTAGTAAAAAATTGGTTAAACAAAGAACCATTTCGCAAAGAAAAACTCTGTTAATTTACATATATTTGTAAAATGTATTTGATGCAACCAAAATTTTTAAAAAAAAGAACTCTGTAGTTAAATGCAGTTTATTTTGGAATTTTCTTTTTTATGTTTTCTGTGAAATTAATGTTTAAAATACAGACAAAACTTAGTTTTTGGTTACAATAAATATTGCTAAAATCTTGTTTTTTTGCAGAAATATCTGTTAATTATCTGTAAAATAAAGATTAAAAGGTTTAAAGTAATATAACCAATAAAACTTTGTTTTTTGTCACAAATAATTCAAAGTATTTTCTTTAAATCTGTCAAACATCTGTTGAATTGAGATTGCAGTCATTTTACAATGTATTTTACAGAGTTATTATTTTGAGTGTAAGAACAAATCAGAAAATACAAAAAATAAGTCAGAAAAATGCAGATATATTCAGAAAAAATCACAAAATTCAGAAAGAAAAACAACTAGAAAATTTAGAAAAATCTGAATATATATTTTTTTTTTTTGATTTATAAATAAATAAAAAAGTATAAAGAATTAATGCAAATAAATTTTTCCCTAACAAAAAGAAATGTACAAGCTAAAAAAACTAAATAAAAAAAAAGTTGACAAATCACGGGATTCGATCACCGGGCCTTCCGTTTTCCAGTCTGGCTCACCTCAGCTAGGCCACCGTAGCTTATTCAAATATTGATTTAAATTTTGTTATGTTTCTCTTGCTTGTAGATTCATATTCGATTTTCAAATATACTGGTTAGTATTGCCATGTGGTAATATTTTATTTGAAAAAACTTGCGATGATGGTAACAAATCTAATTGGAAATGCGATATATGGTATGGCAATACTGGTTAATCGATTGACACCTAGCGCCGCTAGGTGTCACTACCAGAACTATGTTTTTTTTTATTTTATTTATTTATTTTAAATTATTGTCGAAGTTTACGGTTGTAATAAAATGAAAGCTATAATTCTTATTTTCTTTTTTGTTTAATCGTTAGCTTATATAGTCAAACTGAGGTGGCGTCCTGCAACTTTTTTTAAAATTAGACCCCAGCCTAAAAACATTATCATGTTAAAAAAAAAAAAAAAACTTCATCCCGACCATGACTCAAACCTGCGACCATATGAATGAAAAGCCAACACTCTAGCCATCATACCACAGACTGATTAAAAGTTTTACAATTTAGCGGGTATGTTAAAAGAACGAGAACCAAAACAGATAAATTAAAAAAAAGCATTTAAGTAAACTGGAGTTATAACTCTTAAAAAATAAAATATTAACAACATTTTTCAAATGTATTTAAATATGTTTATTAAAGGCCAAGATAAATCATCTTCTAAATGTGCCAATTTTGCTCCAAATTTGCTCATATTTTCTATATAGGCCACAAAGACCATATTTACACTCCATGTTAAAATTTGTTTACATACGTTAATCAGAATTTGAGTTATAGTATTTTACATGCTAGGTTTGTATGGGGGGTGTTACACCCCTTTTTTCTATTCCGCCCAAATTTTACATAGAGATCAGACATGCTAAAATATCATTCTATACCAAATTTCATTCGAATCTGTTAAACAGAAGCCGAGTTATTGCATTTTGCATGCTAAGCTAATGTGGGAGGTGCCACTCCCCTTTGTCCAATTCTTCTAAAATTTTACACAGACATTGTACATGGTATAATATTATTCTGTACCAAATTTTATTTTAATCTGTAAAGTAGAAGCTGTGTAAACGCATTTTGTATTTTCAAAATTTAAGAGGTGTCATTAAACTTTCACTCATAACTTTTGATCGGCTGGGCCGATTTCGCTCAAATGCAATACCAAACTTCTCCGGAGAACTTCCAACAAATATGTTAAGTTTCAGTCATCTCTGTGTAATATTTTGTCCGCTACAGCATTTTCAACAGACAGACGGACAGACGGACAGACGGACAGACGGACAGACGGACATCGCTAGAATGTCTTAAAATCGATCGGGCATCATGAATATATATACTTTATGGGGTCCCAGACCGATATTTCGATGAGTTACAAACGGAATGACAAACTTATATATACCCTCTATCACTAAGTGGAGGGTATAAAAAGAACAATCAAAACACAAATAAAGAGTGGATGGTATAAAAAAAAATGTAGAAAATAAATTTTTTTTCCAAAAATTATTTCATTTACCCAATGACAAAGAATACAAAAGATTGTTAGGCCGAATATAAATTATTAAGGGGATTTTAATAAATTGTAATTTTATAAACAATTAGGGAATTCACATGGGTATCGTATTTGTTGTATATGTTGTATGTCCTATCCAAAAACAGGGTTGGTAAAAATTATTTATCGCTCATTTGATAATTCTCTCTTAGATTCTCTTCTTGTTAGCATACTTGAAAATAGCACACAAAACATAGGTATAAATGTTGTATCGTCATATCGTGTAAGTGTCGTATTATTAATTTAAAGTTTAACCAACCCTGTTTTTAGATAGGACATACAACACCAAATACGATACCCATGTGAATTCCCTAAATATTGAAGCTAAAAAATAAATAAAAAATGCCGCAGAGTTTTGTACTCTTGCCCAAAAAAATTAAATCATGATAATGTTTTATTTAATAAAAACTTTTTACGAATAACCCTCACATATTTGCAAAAAAAAATATGTAAGGGTTAAAAAATATTCAGAAAAAAAGAACTCCAAGAAATTTCTCAAATTTATCAATATTTACAAAAAATTTGGAAAACTACACTCAAAATAATAACTCTGGTAAATTACAGAAAAACTCTGCTAATTTAACAGAGTTCACCGTACTTTTCCAGCTAGCAACATTACTTGGTAATTTTACTAAAAAACTCTGTAAAATGGTTTTTACAAAAAAAAAAAAAAAACTGTTAATTTACAGACTTTATAGTAAAATATTGGTTAAATATTAGCGTCTTTTGACTTTTACTATAAAACTCTGTAAAATTTTTTGGACAAAAAAACTTTTAATTTACAGAGTCTCTAGTAAAAAATTGGTTAAACAAAGAACCATTTCGCAAAGAAAAACTCTGTTAATTTACATATATTTGTAAAATGTATTTGATGCAACCAAAATTTTTAAAAAAAAGAACTCTGTAGTTAAATGCAGTTTATTTTGGAATTTTCTTTTTTATGTTTTCTGTGAAATTAATGTTTAAAATACAGACAAAACTTAGTTTTTGGTTACAATAAATATTGCTAAAATCTTGTTTTTTTGCAGAAATATCTGTTAATTATCTGTAAAATAAAGATTAAAAGGTTTAAAGTAATATAACCAATAAAACTTTGTTTTTTGTCACAAATAATTCAAAGTATTTTCTTTAAATCTGTCAAACATCTGTTGAATTGAGATTGCAGTCATTTTACAATGTATTTTACAGAGTTATTATTTTGAGTGTAAGAACAAATCAGAAAATACAAAAAATAAGTCAGAAAAATGCAGATATATTCAGAAAAAATCACAAAATTCAGAAAGAAAAACAACTAGAAAATTTAGAAAAATCTGAATATATATTTTTTTTTTTTGATTTATAAATAAATAAAAAAGTATAAAGAATTAATGCAAATAAATTTTTCCCTAACAAAAAGAAATGTACAAGCTAAAAAAACTAAATAAAAAAAAAGTTGACAAATCACGGGATTCGATCACCGGGCCTTCCGTTTTCCAGTCTGGCTCACCTCAGCTAGGCCACCGTAGCTTATTCAAATATTGATTTAAATTTTGTTATGTTTCTCTTGCTTGTAGATTCATATTCGATTTTCAAATATACTGGTTAGTATTGCCATGTGGTAATATTTTATTTGAAAAAACTTGCGATGATGGTAACAAATCTAATTGGAAATGCGATATATGGTATGGCAATACTGGTTAATCGATTGACACCTAGCGCCGCTAGGTGTCACTACCAGAACTATGTTTTTTTTTATTTTATTTATTTATTTTAAATTATTGTCGAAGTTTACGGTTGTAATAAAATGAAAGCTATAATTCTTATTTTCTTTTTTGTTTAATCGTTAGCTTATATAGTCAAACTGAGGTGGCGTCCTGCAACTTTTTTTAAAATTAGACCCCAGCCTAAAAACATTATCATGTTAAAAAAAAAAAAAAAACTTCATCCCGACCATGACTCAAACCTGCGACCATATGAATGAAAAGCCAACACTCTAGCCATCATACCACAGACTGATTAAAAGTTTTACAATTTAGCGGGTATGTTAAAAGAACGAGAACCAAAACAGATAAATTAAAAAAAAGCATTTAAGTAAACTGGAGTTATAACTCTTAAAAAATAAAATATTAACAACATTTTTCAAATGTATTTAAATATGTTTATTAAAGGCCAAGATAAATCATCTTCTAAATGTGCCAATTTTGCTCCAAATTTGCTCATATTTTCTATATAGGCCACAAAGACCATATTTACACTCCATGTTAAAATTTGTTTACATACGTTAATCAGAATTTGAGTTATAGTATTTTACATGCTAGGTTTGTATGGGGGGTGTTACACCCCTTTTTTCTATTCCGCCCAAATTTTACATAGAGATCAGACATGCTAAAATATCATTCTATACCAAATTTCATTCGAATCTGTTAAACAGAAGCCGAGTTATTGCATTTTGCATGCTAAGCTAATGTGGGAGGTGCCACTCCCCTTTGTCCAATTCTTCTAAAATTTTACACAGACATTGTACATGGTATAATATTATTCTGTACCAAATTTTATTTTAATCTGTAAAGTAGAAGCTGTGTAAACGCATTTTGTATTTTCAAAATTTAAGAGGTGTCATTAAACTTTCACTCATAACTTTTGATCGGCTGGGCCGATTTCGCTCAAATGCAATACCAAACTTCTCCGGAGAACTTCCAACAAATATGTTAAGTTTCAGTCATCTCTGTGTAATATTTTGTCCGCTACAGCATTTTCAACAGACAGACGGACAGACGGACAGACGGACAGACGGACAGACGGACATCGCTAGAATGTCTTAAAATCGATCGGGCATCATGAATATATATACTTTATGGGGTCCCAGACCGATATTTCGATGAGTTACAAACGGAATGACAAACTTATATATACCCTCTATCACTAAGTGGAGGGTATAACAACTTTATAAAAAGTTTCTTGAAAATTGTTACTTTGACAATATCATCGTAATGATTAGAAAAAGAAATATGACCTTGAGCTAGAATAATCTTTCTCAAAAAATAGAATTTTAAAGGTCGAATAATAAATAATTTTTATTAATTTAAAAATTAAAACAGAATTCAAATGGAAAATTTTTATGCGAAAAGGAGAAAAAGTAGTTTTGGTAAAAAAAAAAAAAAATTTTCTCACAAAAAACAAAATTATGTTAAAAAAAATATAATGAACCCAAAATTTGTGGTTAAAAAAAGTTTTTGATGATTTTTTTTGATAAAAAGAAAAATTTTTTGATGTAGAAAAAAATTGATGAAAAAAAAAATATGAAAAAAAAAAAATTTTGGTGAGGAAAAAATTGATAATAAAAAAATTTGATAAAAAAAATTTCTGAAAAAAAATTGATGAAAAAAATATGATAAAAAAAAATTTTGATGAAAAAAAAAAATTGATGAAAAAAAAAAATTAATGAAAAAAAATTGATGAAAAAAAAAATTGATGAAAAAACAAAAAAATTAATGAAAAAAAATGTTGATGAAAAAAAAAATTTGGTGAAAAAAAATTGATAAAAAAAATGAAGAAAAAAAAAAGTTTGATGAAAAAAAAAAATTGATAAAAAAATTTGATGAAAAAAAAAAATATAAAAAAAAAGTTTGATGGAAAAAAATTAAGAAAAAAATATGCTAAAAAAAAATTTATGAAAAATAAAATTTTGATAAAAAAAAAAAAATTGATAAAAAAAAAAATTAATGAAAAAAAAAATTTATGACAAAAAAAATTTGATGAAAAAAAAATTACGAAAAAAACAGTTTGATGAAAAAACAAGTCAAAAAGTTAAATTCGGCCTTGACGAATGTAGTGATACCCTCCACAATTTCAAAAAGATTATTGCAAACAACTTTATTTAAAAGGAAATTAATTTTGAAAAAAAAAAAAATTTGAAGAAAAATTTGCGTGAAAAAAAATTTTGGTAAAAAAAAAAATCCGCGATTTTTTTCTTTTTTTGTCCAAAAATATGTTTGTACTTGTTTAAATACCATTTGGTGTTCAATTATGTTCACATATGTCAACCAGAAGCCGAATTAAAGCATTTTGTATTTTTAGGTTATGTTGAATGTATTGAAATTTTTAAGGTGTGCTTACATTTTCGTTCATAACTTTTGAACCGCTGAACCGATATCGCTCAAATGCAATACCAAAATTCTCGGGAGAACTTCCAATATATATGTTAAGTTTCAGTCATCTCTGTGCAATTTTTTGTCCGCGAGAGCATTTTCCACAGATAGACAGACAGACGGACAGACGGACAGACGGACAGACGGACATCGCTAGAATGTCTTAAAATCGATCGGGCATCATAAATAAGGGGTGGTCCAATAACTGGTATCTTTTTAAAACATGCAATGAAATGAACAATACTCAATAGTTTTGAAACCTTATGGCTTTATTTGAAAGAGCAAACATTCCCGTTTTTTATGGCAAACGACTTCATTGATGCGTCTTCGGCTTGCTCCGCTGTATCGCGTTGTAGCGCAGTACTGCGCTGCCAAACTGCACGTTTTTCGAAAAAAAGTTTTTAACCGAAATAAGGCACTCAAATGAGGTTATGTTAACAAACAAATTGGTACATCTTGGGATCGTAAAACTCGCAAGGTATTGTAAAGAATCCAATTCATCTACTTATAGAAAGCAATAGATTTGAGTATCAGCATCATTACACAATATTTTCAAAAATACAGCTGAAACTCCCATTTTTGTCAAAGATGAGCGCTACATAGCCATGATTACCGACTTTTTGTTGGCCGTAATAGAATATACCAACTTGGATGACATTTATTTTCAGAAGGATTTCGCAATATGTCCCACAGTCCATCAAACAATCGATATTTTGCGCACTTAGTTCGGAAATCGTGTTTTTCGCCATATTCGCGGTGACAATTGATCACTTCAGAGCTGCCGATTAACAACTTTAAAAATTTTTTTGAGGGGTCTCGTTAAAGATTCATGCAACATTTGAAATCCAGAAATGTTCTAGGCCCATTCGACGAATATCGTTCAAGCCATTCGTGAGATAGAACCAGAAACATTAGAAAAATGGGTGCCGAGAATGAGCTACTGCGGAGCTAACCCAGGTAACCGCATGAATGAAGTCGTTTGCCATAAATAATGGGAATATTTGCTCTTTCAAATAAAGCCATAAGGTTTCAAAACTATTGAGTATTGTTCATTTCATTGCATGTTTTAAAAAGATACCAGTTATTGGACCACCCTATATATATACTTTATGGGGTCCCAGACCGATATTTCGATGAGTTACAAACGGAATGACAAACTTATATATACCCTCTATCACTAAGTGGAGGGTATAAAAAAAAATTGTAAAAAAAAAGAATTTGATGGAAAAAAAATTGATGAAAAAAAAAATTTTGATGAAAAAAAAAAAAAAACTGATGAAAAAATTTTTTTTTTTTTGTTGAAAAATAATTATCTTACTTTTTATTCACCAGCTGGTGAAAAAAGGGTTTATTCACCACGAGGTGAATTATTATCCAAGTTACAAGCCCAAGTTATTAAAATTTTTGGTTTTAAGAAACCAGTCAAGTCAAACTGAGGTGGCATCCTGCAACTTTTTTAAAACTAGACACCAGACTAAAAACATTATCATGTTAAAAAATCTGAAAATTTTAATAAAATATAGGGAAAAGCCAGAAAAATTTTGGGAAAATTAGAAAAATGAAAAAAAAAATTAAGATAAATGAAAATTTTCCAAAATTAAGAGAAATGAAAATTTTTCAAAATTTAGAAAAATAAAAATGTTTCAAATCAAAAAAAAAAAAAAAAATTTCCAAATTAAAAAATAAAAAATTTTAAAAATCAAAAAAATAAATTTAAAATTTTATCAAAATTAAGAACACATCAAGAAAAATAAAAAATAAATATTTATAAAGATTCGGAAAACAATAAAAATTTATAGAAAATATGTAAATTGAAAAAAAAAATAATAATAAAAATAGAAAAATATCAAATGTAAATTGAAAAAAAAAAAAATAATAAAAATAGAAAAATACCAAAATAATAGTACCTACCCAGCAAAAATTGGCATTACTAGTAATGGGTTTAGTAATCCGAAACAGATGTTAATAAGTAGTTACTTATTGACTGAAACACTAATTATTTTAACAAGGGCGTGAGACAAAAATAACTAGTGAAGAGTATGGAGATAAATAAGTAGTTACTGCCTCGGATTACAAATAAGGAGTAAAAACCCATTACCAATAAGAAGTAAAATAATAAGTTAATTAAAACTTTTAAAATTTAACTTGTTTTTACTAAAACTTGAAAATTGCGTAATTTTTATTAAGTTTTTAAGTACTTTTTAAGTTAAATGAATTGTAAAGGTTAAAAACTGCAAGTGCAAGAAGATATTATTACTTAGAGGTGCTTTTATAACATATTACTAAGAAGTAGTTACTTTTCGGCTCAAAATAATGATAATGGTAATGGGTACTCATTATAAATAATGTGCTTGGTAATGATTACTTTTCACAACTCATTACTATGTTTTTGCTGGGTAAATTAGCAAATGTTAACCACATAGAAAAATTAAAATTTTTCCAAATTAAGAAAAATAAAAAATTTTTCAAAATCAAAAAAATAAAAAAATTTTAAAATCAAAAAACTAAATTAAAATTTTCTCAAAATTAAGAGTACATCAGGAAAAATTAAAATAAAATAAATGTTTATAAAAATTCGGAAAACAATAAAAATTTATAGAAAATATGAAAATTGAAAAAGAAAAATAATAAAAATAGAAAAATATCAAATAGTTGATCAGGGGATCAAGTATCTTTAATATTGTCCAGACATTATATTCATCCCCTGCCTTTTAAATTTTTTAAAGCAAAAATACTAAAGAAATGAAAATTTTTTAAAATTTAGGATTATACGAAAAGCAAACTTAAACGTTTTTCAAAAATCCACCATGACAGATCGATGCGGAATTTCTTAAGCTAAAATACAAACAAAAATAAAAACTAACAGCGGTTAAGAATTGCTGCCTTTAGGCAAACTTATTTCATTTCAACTCATTTTTAATAAATTCAACCTAATCAAGAACTGGTAACAATGACCGTCGTCTCGTTGTAGCAAAAAAACCAAGGGTTTTGGTGCACACAAAGAAAAAGCTTCATTAATATAATGAAACGCATCATAAAAGTTCGTCCAATGAAACTGTTTCATTATATTTATGAAATGATTCATAAATATTCATTGTATTTATGAAATATTTCATTATATTTATGAAAATATTCATAATATTTATGAAAACTTCATTAAAAAGTTTCATTGGACGAACTTTTATGACAAATTGTTTTACAGTTCTTTGAGTGTGGAAATCGAACCCACGGCCCCCACGTTTAAAGGCTAGCACGCTACCAACTAGCCTATTTTTATTATTATTATTGCAAAAGTTAGTTAAGCCCCTATGACACTACATTTTTTTTGAATTGATGGAATTTATGTGAACAGTGCAAATATATCACCATAGGAAATCTGAATAAGTGTGAATAGTAAAAGCATACTAAAAAAAACAGTAAACGTCAAATTTTATTCTTGTGTTATCGATAAATTTGGTTATCAAATGATTGAATGTCAAAAAAAATGTAAAAATTTTACATTTTTTTTGACATTTACGCATGAATGATATTAAGTGTTGCCAACTTTTCTGTTTTTTATTAAATGAAGCGATTTTTTTGTTTTTTTGACGGTTTTTGGTATTTATTAAGCGGGTTTTTATTTAAATAAAAGTAATCATCACTATTTGTTTGTTTATTTTATGTTTCTTTTTCATTTCTTCTTTTGCTGTTTCATTCTATCAATTAATAAAAAATAAAATACAAAAAAAATGTAGTGTCATAGGGGCTTTAGTTTCATTGGAAAAAATATGAATAACTTAAACATACACTTTTCCAACATTAAAAAATTTGTCGGTTTTGATGGCTTCGCCCACAAAAAATGAAAATGCCTATATCTCTAGTAGGCGATTCGATACAACTTTAGTGATGGCAGATTCGTATTTAGGATACCCAAAACACTTAAAAAAATGAACCCTAAAAGTCTGGGCAAAAAAAAAATGATTTTGGTAGAATAGTGTAATTGCTCGAAAACTATACAAGTAGCATATGCTTAATTTTGTAATTGCCTTTAAATAACAATCATACGCAACGGTTCACAGTGATTTATTTAAAATAATTTGGCTATTCGGTAAGTAGGTACTAAACCGATTGCAGCTAAATTCATACCGTTTATAGCTATCGTAGTTTTGAACATAAGTTTGGATGCTGGACCCCCCATGTGCAATAAGGGCACCACCATGGCCCCTAAATAAGTTTTGTACATATTCATGTACATTAGAGTGTACCTTATTTTGGAAATGTTGGAAATGTTGAGACGGTACCCACTAATTTTTTTCATTTTTACTTAAAAATAACTGAGAAAAAATTTTACGCCCATACTACCACGCATTCCCTACGCGACGGGGCCTTAAAGAGCAGGGCCTAAAAAATAATTTTTCCATACAAAGCAAAAAGAAAATTTTTGACTTTTAATTTTTATGTTATTATTTATTATATTACTTGGTTTGCTTATTAACGACAAAAAATTTGCAGTGTTGGCTACCGTTACCCTTTCAATACCGTTACCGATTAAAAACCCTTTAATATTGACTACCGTTACCGTTACCAATACCGAAATAAAAATTTTTAAATACCGTTACCGATAAAATACCGTTACATTTATTCGGATTTTTACCGGTATTATATCAGTTTTGTTTCGGTTGCATTAATATTACTTATTTCAATTTTTTGTGGATTAAAAACATATTAAAATATTTTTAATATACTTAATATAAAAAACAATTTTTTGTTCATTGCCAATCCAACCAATGATCCCATTCGCAATTAACTAAATTCGAATACCGGTCTTGGAATTTATAAAGATTTTATATTATTGATCATTGATCGATTGTAAGCGATGTTCGTCTTTTCATTTGCAGAAGACACGATACGATCCAAAATAAACGTGCTTTTCTGCTTGTACGAATACATCTTATGGTCATAGGCTGGTTAAGTTCCGAAATGGGAAAATCCGACCAAATGAAAATTCCCCCCTGAAAAACTTAAAAAACCCTAGAAAAATATATTTTATTTAACCTTTTCGTCTATTTGTTTAGAAAATGTGCCGTGTGAAGTTCACAAACAATTTTGATCATTTTAACAGAGAAATCTACTGATTTCAAATAAACAGTTCAGGCCGTTTCTCTATTAAAATCAGCAGATTTTTCTGCTGTATTGGCGTTTTTTCAGCAGATTCTACCTAGATTATCCAGACAGAAATTTAGCAAACCGCGTTAGCTATAATCAGCAGTTTCTTAAATAGCTTAATATGCAGATTTCTCATATGGCTCAAAAGGCAGACTTTTTTGCTTTTTGGACAAAGGTTTCTCTACGAACATGAGTTCGTATTTGTTGAATTACAATATTGCGTGAATGTTTTAATTTAATTCTGAGTTAATTCATAATATTTAATACTAGTACAAATATAAGTATGTATAGAAAATGTACAGAATTTAACAGTGTTTTTTTTTTAATTTTTTTTTAACAATTTTTTTTATTTTTTACGCGTTTTCAACAAATTTGCGACTTGTTAACATTTTATTTATAATACCGGTACGTACCGGTATTGATGTTTCGGTAACGGTTCACCGTTACCGAAATAATCGAAAATACCGTTACCTTTACCGTTACCGATATAAAAAATATGTAATACCAATACCGTTACTGATACCGTTATTCGTTTCGGTTGCCAACCCTGAAAATTTGATTTCGGTGGGATAAGGCTTTCAGCTCTAAAAAAATTTTCGAAAAAAAAAAAATATTGAGCCGCAGGGGTCCTACGGTGAACAATTTTTAAAAAATATTTTTTTTTTAGTTTTGACAAGTTGCTTTAAATGATATATATTCATAAAAAAATATTTTTTGTATCTGTGACATCTTTATCGTGTTCTAAAAAAGGGTAAAAAATGCATTGTTGATTTTTTTCGATACACGATAAAGATGTCACAGATATGAATAATATTTTTTTTTGAATATATATCATTAAAACCAACATAACAACTAAAATCATTGCTTGTCAAAACTAAAAAAAAATATTTTTTTAAAAATTTTTTACCGCAGTATCCCTGCGGCTCAAATTTTTTTTTTTTTTTGAAAAAGATAAAGATATCACAGCTATGAATAATATTTTTTTTAATATATACACTCAAAATAATTCTACAGTAAAAGGTTTAGTAAGTGATATTGTACCAAAATCTACTAATTCGTTACTAATTTTAGTATCTTCAAAGTACTAACATTAGTAATTTTTACTGGATTTGACTAATATTAGTTAAAAATTTTAGTATTGGTTACCAATTTCTGCACTAGGTCCTTTTGGACTAAAATTAGTTAAATTTTTAGTATTGAATACCCACGTTTTTTTTTTGGGTGTACCACTAAAAGCAACATAATAACTAAAACCCTTGCAAAATAAAAATAATAATAAAAAAAAATATTTTTAAAGATTTTTTACCGTAGGACCCCAACGGCTTTAATTTTTTTTTTTTTGCAAAAATTTTGGTCTTTAAAGCCCCGTCTCGTAGGGAAGGCGTGGTCCTAGGGGCGTAACATTTTTCCTCAGTAATTTTTAAGTCAAATGGAAAAAAATGAGCGGGTACCGTCTCAACATTTCCAAAATAAGGGACACTCTAATGTACATATACTATTAATGCTTTAAAAACGCTTAAAAAAATTCTAGCGCTAAACCTTGGGGGTTGTGTTATGTAAAATGTCAACTTTCATTTGCATTTGCTTTCATCCCATTCCGATTTGGAAAGTTCGATTTTGTATCACTATGTTATTATCCAAATTACAAATCCAAATTACAAACCTTTTTAACATGATAATGTTTTTAGGCTGGTGTCTAATTTTAAAAAAGTTGCAGGACGCACCTCAGTTTGACTATATAAGCTAAAAATTAACGAAAAAGAAAACAAGAATTACTATTTTCATTTTCTTAAAACAAAAAAAAATTAATAACTTGGGTTTGTAACTTGGATAATAATTCACCTCGTGGTGAATAAAACAGTTTTTCACCAGCTGGTGAATAAAAAGTAACATAATTATTTTTCAACAAAAAAAAAAAATAAATTTTGTTTTTCTGTAAAGACAGTTGAGCTCAGGCTCTAATTATAATTATGTATTATAATTTTTTTAATCATGTTATATATGGTTTGAATTGAGAAAGGTGTGAAAGAAAAATTTATTTTTCTAAAAATTTAAGACATCCTGGTTCGTTTTTTACTAGTTTCATATAATCCAGTTATTATAATCATCAGAAAACTTTTAATGTCAAATTTATTCAGTTAATAGTCAATTTTATTCTATTTGTGAAAATTGGCTCTATGAAATAAGGCCCCAATGAAATAAGACCCCAAACCAGAAATGAAATAACGCCCCATTTTTTAGGGCTTTATTTCATTATGAAACAACACCCCAAAAAATAAATGAAATAA
This sequence comes from Pegoplata infirma, assembly GCA_963921195.1. Lineage (NCBI taxonomy): Eukaryota > Metazoa > Arthropoda > Insecta > Diptera > Anthomyiidae > Pegoplata > Pegoplata infirma. The sequence goes on from OY992538.1 coordinate 109,939,132, forward strand.
GCCCCCAATGAAATGAAACAAAACCCCAAAGATAAAATGAAATAACGCCCCATTTTTGGGGCCTTATTTCATAATGAAATTAAGCCCCATTTTGAAAATGAAATAAGGCCCCAATTTAAAAACAAAAATAAATATTAAGTCCGTTCGATAAGCTTATCTACTATTTCATTAAAAAATTACTCCAAAATTTTTGGTAAATTAAAAATTTTACACATACATACAAAGGACTCAATTTAAATCCAAAATATATTAAATCTACTACAAACCGAAATGCACGCCGCGAGTGAACAAAAAATTCCGAATACGTCTAAATAACTGCTTTTATTGACCAGGGCGTGGCACATTGGATTGTTTAAGGTGTTAGCACAATGGACTTGGCGAAATTTTCTTCGATTTTGTACAACCTACCGTCGTCGTTAATATATCTTTCATAACATTATAATATGATGGTTGTTTTAAAAATATTTAAATGCATGTGGTTATGAAGGAAGCGCCGCAGGCGAAAAATTTTTACAACAGATTTCCTTCATCACCACATGCATTTAAATATTTTTAAAACATGCATCATATTACTTCATCAGTAATTAAATAGAATCCTACAAATGCCCAAGGATATAACCAGTTTTAATTCCTTTTCTAGGTTTGTAAATATATTAAAGACAAAATTTATTACTGATTATGTTCTGAGAGAAAAATTTTAAATTAATATAGAGATTTAAATTCATATTCGTAAGATGTTTCTCATCCGATCTTACAGCGAAATTTATAAAATACTTATCGCAGATTCAGTAGGACCGTTAGCAATTGCACTAATCTTTTTAAGTTCATTTTTTGTAGCTTCTGTAGTAATTTCATTTCATTTTGGACTTATTTCTGTGAAAATTATTTCATTAGCAGTCTTTTTCATTGCGTCGTTGGCTTCCGCAGATTTCAGAGAAAATGAAATAACACCCCAAAATATTATTTGGGGCCTTATTTCATTCCTAAAATTTGGGGACTTATTTCATAATGAAATAAAGCCCCAAAACAAATAATGAAATAAAGCCCCAAATAATGAAATAACACCCCAATTTTTTTTAGTAAAAATTTGTGGGGCCTTATTTCATTTTTGATTTGGGGCCTTATTTCATTGGGGCCTTATTTCATAGAGCCGTGAAAATTATTAACAGATCGCAGCCGCCAGGGATTGAACCCATGATCTGTAATGTTTTTGCTATTAACTGCCTCTTAGGTACGATCACTCTAGGCCGATACGCTAAGTTGGCTTTTAAGCAAGTATCAACTAAATCATGGTTTTTCAATTCCTGTGTGGTTGTTGATATTGTTTTTTTCGTACAGAAGAAGGTGAAATTGCAATATGGTGAATAAATTCAATTTTGTAGTAATCATCATTCGTCCTCCTCTCCTTCATCAACTCTGATCTAAGTACTTATTTTGCAACCTTGCCAGAACATGGTCTATATTTTTGTAGACACAAATGTTAGGTGTTGCCATTTTCCAAAGATACTATATTGCCACTTAGGCCGACTTAAAGTCGTTATTTTAAAATTTTTGTTTTTCTGTAAAGACAGAAAAAAATTTTTTCATCAAATTTTTTTCCATCAATTTTTTTTCCATCAATTTTTTTTTCCATCAAATTTTTTTTTCATAATTTTTTTTAATCATTTTTTTTTTTTTTATCAAATTTTTTTTTCATCAAATTTTTTTTTTCATAAATTTTTTTTTTCATCAATTTTTTTCATTTTTTTTTTTTTTCATCAAATATTTTTTTTCAACAAAATTTTTTTTCATTAATTGTTTTTCATCAAATTTTTTTATCAATTTTTTTTCATCAATTTTATTTTATATCAAAAAATTTTTCTTTTCATCAAAAAAATTCATCAAAAACTTTTTTTCATCAATTTTTTTTTTTATTAAAAATTTTGGGCTCATTAAATTTGTTAACATAATTTTGTTTTTCGTGAAAAAAAAAAAATCATTTTTTTTTTACCAAAACTACTTTTTCACCAAGTCTAAGCTTTTCGCATAAAAATTTTCAATTTGTTAATCAAATGTACATAAAACAAGTCAGAGCTTTATATTCTTTGGTGCCGAATCTTTTATACGCTCCAAATGTAAAAACACATTTTTGCACTCACTTACGAAATGTAAAGCTCTTTTGGTTTTTAATGGGGTCTTCGACTGATATTTCAGTTCGTTTTGCATGGAATAGCAAAGTAATATAACATTATTTTTTCTAAAAAAAACTTTGCTTTGGCAACTACATCCAAAGCTTCCGCAAAACATTATGATGATTTAATGTTTTGGGCAAGACCCAGCAAAACTTTGGTAATGGGTGGTGATTATGTAACACATTACCAGGTAATGCATACCCCTTATTTGTAGCATTATTTTAGGATGTCTTACCAAACATTTGTTCCACAACGTATTATTTTAAAGTGAAAAATAATGTTTTACTAATAATTTGTTACGTAATGCATGATTATTGGAAAAAATGTATTTCATATTTATTATTTCTAAACATTAAATCATGAATGAATTATATTTGGTTACATTATGTATTATTTCAAAATTTGAAATAATGCATTATTTGTAATTGAATACATAATGCATTATAATAACACAAAAAATAAAAATTTTATACAAAAATGCATAAGTTTAAACTAGAGATGGGCTCACGACAGGAATTTTTGAATCACGGACACTCACTCACGAGCATATGTTTTCTACTCACTTACAATCACGTGAGTAAATTTAGTACATCATTATTTGTTCACTACTCGTAACGCCTTATATATTACGTTCTGGTATGCTATATTTTATACATTACTGGTATGCATTACTTTGAGTCTCATCCCATGTTAAAATCATCAATGCTGCAATGTATAAAATAAGAGATCCTATACCTTATTTTATACCTTATTTGGTAATCTAAGTTTTGCTGGGGAGTACAAAATTCGAAGGCATTTTGGTTCTAAGCAAATGAAAACAGTAATTTTTATTTTATTTTTTTTTGTCTTTAAAAATAAACTTTTAACATTTTTATGCAACTAAATTATTCATTCATTTAAATTATCTTTTCAATTAGATAATTTAATTATTTCAAAGAAATATTTATCCACTAATTTATGTACCTGTATCTTTGTTGATTTAATTGAGTTATAATATGGCATATATAGAATACACTTGTATGTATGAGGGATGTAACCATTTTAAAATTATTTATTTTTGTTTAAATATCTCAGAATTTTTTTTTTATAAATAAAAACTGGTACGTTAGGTGTTTGTTCGAAAATTACTTCAATAAGGGATATTTGTTAACAGCATAGTATTGGAAATCCCACTGTGCTAGAGTCGTTTCTTAGGTAATATCCCTAATATGTATGTTTTGTTTTAGAAAAAACTTAAGTTTTTGGTTGACATGTTTTAAAATTCAATTAAAACATTTTCAAAACAAAATGAAATTTACCATTACCACAAATACAAATACAAAACAAATACACTAATAAACAAATTGTACGTGACGGAATAAGGATCCAAGGTCTTACAGATCTAAACAAAGTCAGGGTTCGCAGGATCAGTTTAAATTGTATTATCAAGTTTAAGTCAAGCAAAATGACTTTATTATGAAACAGAACTCAAATATATTAGTGGTATTCAGAGTCTTGCTTGCCAGCCCTGGCACTGGTGGTAAAAGAGCACTTTTCAAAATTACTTTTCAAAATACATGTATTTTTTGAAAGAAGTACTCTTTTGCTACATTGCCAGGGGTGGCAACAAGACTCTGAATACCTCTATTGTTTTTTGTATTGTGCAATTGTTTGTACCAAAGTCAAAAAGTAAATGGATATTAAGGAAAACAAGTAGAAAAGTTAAATTCGACTTTGCCGAATCTATGAATACCCTCCACAATGCATTTTTAAAGGATAGAACATTTTTTTAACGTGAAAAAAAATTAACAGTTTCGATTAGAAATATTTTATTTTGAGTAAAAAACTTTTTTTTTTGTCATTTAAAAAAAAAAAAAATTACTAATTTTTTTGAGTGTAAAATTTTTTTTGATTGTAATGTTTTTTTTACTGTAAAAATATTTCTGAATGCACGTAAGTATGTTCACAAAATATTGTAAATTTTGTAAAAAAAAAACTAATTTTTTTTTGGGTGTAAAATATTTTTTAAGTGTAAAATTTTTTTTGAGTGCAAAATTTTTTTTCGAGTGTTATTTTTAAGTTACCAATGCTTTTAAAACTAAACAAGTTTAAAAAGCATTGCTTTAAAACTAAACAATTTTGAAAAGCATAGTTAAGTAACCACCAATGCTTTTAAAACTTTTTTAACACGTGGCATTTAAGATGAAACCAATCTGAAATTCAGGGTTTTGCTTATAAATTTTGAACCACTAGACCAGCGGTTACCAACCTATGGTACGCGTACCACTAGGGGGTACGCGAAACTGACCACGGGGGTACGCGAAATCTTAGTAATTTTTTGAATAGTATCAATGTGCTACACAAAAAAAAATAAAAAAGCGAAAGTTCTCACGTAAAAATTTGAGCTTGTTGAAGTTCGGAAATACTACTATTTTTTCTGGAAAATATCGGTCTAAGACCCCAGAAAGTATATATAATTAATCTGTGATCGATTCTAAGATATTTATAGAATGGTAGACTCCTGACGTTTGGCACAAATATGTCTTAAGGTCATATGCAGTTAAAGTTCGTAAAAGTGCAAAATCGGACCAGGGTGAAAAAATTTTCCCCTTGAAGAACCTTACCTCTGAAAACTCCATTTTTTATAGGATTTTTTTTTTATTTTCGGTAAGCAAATAAAACAATTTGATGTCGAAAAAACTTCAAGGTCATGCTGGGGATACAAAAAAAGTATTTTTTTTTCGCACTCTTTGGTGGGCGTGGTTATTAAAAGCTTATTTAAATAATGATAAAATTGTGTTACTTAAGTGCACATAATAATTGAGTTTTGTAGATTTTAAGGAATTTTAATTTTACAGCAATATTTTTTTAATGTCTCACGATGAACTTTGAGAAATTTTTTTTGAAAAAGTGAGTTTTTTAAAGGAACAAAAACTCGGTGCGTGTTTTAAGCTGATAACGGAAAAAGTATATACAAATTTAGGAGGGTACTTTCAGTCCTCTACAAGTGGTTTTAGGTCGAGGTTTTGGAAAAAATATTTTTTTTTTAATTTTTTTTTTAAATTTTACGTATTCTCAAGTTGCCGCAACAAAATATGACTTGATTTTATATAAAATGGACCTTTTTATTCCGAAACTGCAATCCAAATCTCGTTTGAAAATTTTAGAATGATTTATAAAGAATAAAAGTGCGTAACAGTTGATTTTGTGTTTTTCAAACGACAATATTTCAAAAACAGTACGCGTTTGAAAAATTTGGATGCCAAATTTGGAATCACGAGGTCTCGTTTATACTAAATGTAGTCCTATTTTGTGTAAGAAACTTAAGAATGAGTTACAGGGGGGACCCAAAAAGTGCCAAATTACCGTTTTTCAATATTCAAATGCGAATATCTTAAAAATTCTACGTGATAGAAAAATTTGGAAGGCAGATTTGGAATAAGGAGTTCATTTTTTTTTAACTTCATGCATTTTTATTCATGGGAGTGCGAATTTCTATGAATTTGTTCAACAGTGTCATTAAAAACTTTTTTTAAGTTTTCGTTAATTTTGAATTTTTGTGTTTTTTAACATGATAATGTTTTTAGGCTGGGGTCTAATTTTAAAAAAAGTTGCAGGACGCCACCTCAGTTTGACTATATAAGCAAACGATCAAACAAAAAAGAAAATAAGAATTATAGTTTTCATTTTATTACAACCTAAAACTTCGACAATAATTTAATATTAATAAATAAAATAAAAATACATAGTTCTGGTAGCGACACCTACCGCCGTTACTTGATTAACGCAGTATTGCCACACCAAATATCGCATTTCCAATTAGATTAGTTACCACACTCACGTAAAAAATCGGTTAGAATGAGGTTGCCACAACCGCAGTACGGTTGTCGCAACTGGATTACGGTTGCTGCAACTGTCTTGCGGTTATCACAACCGTATCCGGTTGCAGCAACCGTAAATTGAGGTTGTTAAAACTTTTTTAAAATATTTTTGAGCCAGTTGCCACAAACTCAACAAGTAGAAAAGTTAAATTCGACTTGGCCGAATCTATGAATACCCTCCACAATGCCCTTTTTTAGTTATAGTAAATTTTCTAGAGTGAAAAAATAACATTTTTGATTAGAAATATTTTATTTTGTTTAAAAAAACTTTTTTTTAAACTAATTTGTGAAAAAAAAAAAATAATTTACTAAATTTTTTTTTGAGTGTAAAATTTTTTTTGAGTGTAAAATTTTTTTCGAATGTATTTTTTTTTCTTTTAGTGTAAAAATATTTTTGAGTGACAAAAATGCGTTGTTAAATATTTTTGTGACTTACCAATGTTTTTAAAACCTGTTTAACGGGGTTTCAACACGTGAATTTAAGGTGAGGTGAATCTGAAATTTACGGTTTTGCTAATAACTTTTGAACCAGTAGACCGATTTGGCTGAAATTTAAAACAGTCTGGACCAGAGGAACGGCAAATATATATGCCACGCTTCAGCACCCTCAGAATTGCCGTTCGAAAGTTACCGTGTGTTTTATCTCGTAAATTCCAGAAAAACCCTTGCCGAAATTCACTCATTTGCTTATAACTTTTGAACCACTGGACCGATTTCGCTGGATTGCAATACCAACCTGACCAGGTAAATGCCCAACATATATGCCAAACTTCAGGAGCCTCCGTAAAGTCTTTCAAAAGTTAGCGTGTTTTCAACAGACAGACAGACAGACAGACAGACAGACAGACAGACAGACAGACAGACAGACAGACAGACAGACGGACAGACGGACGGACGGACGGACGGACGGACGGACATCGCTAGATCGTCTTAAAATCGATCGAGGATCATGAATATATATACTTTATGGGGTCCTAGACCAATATTTCGAGGTGTTACAAACGGAATGACAAACTTATATATACCCTCTATCACTAGAGTGGAGGGTATAAAAAAAAGTTGCTACAACTTCCAACCCCGGTTGTGGCAACCATTTGTTGAGGTTGTTGTAACTTTTAATATTAATCACAGTTTTAAATGTCATAAAATTAAAACAAAGAAAAAAATATTTATAATAGTTTTTTTTAAGAATATTAAACTACTAGCAGGCCCGCCCGGAACTTTGTCACCGGTAATAACAAATACGGAATTAAAGAAGCATCAGGATTAGAGTTCCCATTTCTAAAATTTTCCCCTGCAGAATCTTTATTTTATTAAATTTTTATCGTTGAAGTCTTAAATAAAATCTATTTAAAACAAACAATAAAATTCAAACCGCCCGTTTAGCCCGGAATCATGTTCGTTCCGGTAAAACAATTTCTTGAACATTTTCGAGCTCTTATATCGTTATTATTGATATCCTTTTATTCCCCGTATCATTCCATTCCCCGTTCTATTCCATTTCGTTCCCTGTTCTATTCGTTTCAATTCATTGAATTCCAATTCATTGCGTTCCATAACATGCGTTGAAGAAATAATGATTTTTTGGGCAGGAGGATCCCACATTTCAAGTTTCTATGACCAATATTTCAGGAGATAGAAAAGGTTTCAAAGTTCACTTCTTTTCAACTATTTGCTCATTTCAGAATGTTTTGAAATCGGATGACCAAAACTATGACCGAAGGGCGCCACGGGATAAAATGATCGGATTTGGCTCAAATTAGATTTAAATGAAAGATTGTCTTAAGCTCTATGAAATGGCCGAGGAAAAAAAAAATTGTGATGTTTTTTAAAAAACTTCTTGAACGTAGGAAAAACCACCATTTTCAAGAAATTTTATGACATTCGTTTTTAGCATGCCAAAATTAATTAAAATAATGTATCAAAAACATTTTATTTATTTTTTTTAATTTTTAAAATATCTATTTTTTTTTGGTGGAAATTTTTCAAAAATCCAAAACTTTGACCGAAGGGCGCCACGGGATAAAATGGTCGGATTTGGCTCAAATTAGATTTAAGTGAAAGATTGTCTTAAGCTCCATGAAATGGCCGAGGGGAAAAAATTGTGATGTTTTTTAAAAAATTTCTTGAACGTATATAATTTTTTATTATTTTTTTTTTTTTAATTTTTCAAAAATCCAAAACTTTGACCGCCGGGCGCCACGGGTTAATTTAATCCGATTGACCTCAAATTTGTACCTCATAAGTTTTAGACCTAGAACAATAAAAATTTGCCCGGACACTTGGGAAAATCGAAAGTTGAGAAAAAAAATGCCAGTCTACACGCATAGCTTCGAAGAACGAAATCCTTTTCGAATGAATTCTCAAAAAAATCCATTCAATTTTTATAGTCAGTGAATGCATTCGATTTCATAATTCAACATTGAATGCAGTCCTTGGAATTCATTCGATTGAATGAACAAAAATGAATGCATTCGATTTCTTGTTCATTCGATTTAGAAAAATCGAATGCATTCGATTTTTTATCATTCCACTGCGAATGCAATCGATTTTTTAAATATATTGACCAAAACGGAGTACCGGGAATACCGGTATTCCCGGTTCTCGGTATTCCCGGGAAATGGTACCGGTTTCTAGGTTCTTGAATAATTCCCGGTATTCCCGGGAATACCGGTATTCCCGGTTCCGGTTCTGACGGTATTCCCGGGACTACCGGTATGTATATTTTGTAAAATTGTGTAGAACTAAAATGTTTTCTTCGCATTTTACCAAAAAAATACAAAACATGTTAAAAACACCATTTCCAATTTTTTTTATAAATTTAAGAAAAATATAGTAACGTGATTTTTTAATAATTTTACAAACACAACTAAATATTTCTGAAATACTGATTAAATGGTGTAATTTGAATATTTTATGGTATAGTATTTTTTTATTTTTTGAGAACCGGTACCAACATCAGAACCGGGAATACCGGTATTCCCGGGAATATATCTAGAACCGGGAAACCGGTACCAGAACCGGGAATACCGGTATTCCCGGGAATACCGAGAACCGGGAAATGGGGGGCACTAGTCTATAGTATCGCCTACTCTCTTTACATACGATTACCCTAATGGGCTCTAATTTTGAATCAAAAAAAATTGGTGTTCCCGAAAATTTTAAAAATGCACATATTAACTGCCTATGCGACAAAAAAATGTGAAGAGTGTTAGCGATACTATGGACAAAAATTGGCTCCGTTTTGTTCTATCTTGGTTAGTTTTTTAAGTTTTTTATGCAATGAATGAATAAGCCATTCGATTTATCTAATTGAATGAAAAGAAAATCGATTGCATTCGCAAGTGAATGCATTCGATTTTTAAAAGTCGAATGAAAAAAAATCTAATGCATTCGATTTTTGAAAGTCGAATGAAAAATAAAACGAATGCATTCGATATTTATAAATCGAATGAGCCTAAAGTGAATTCATTCAATTCGCTAAAATGTGATTGGGGAATGCAATCACTAAATGTTCACTCAGAATGACAAATCGAATTAACCCAGCAAAACTTTGGTAATGGGTAGTGATTATATAACACATTACCAGGTAATGCATATAACTTATTTGTAGCATTATTTTATGATGTCTTACCAAACATTTGTTCCACAACGTATTATTTTCAAGTGAAAAATAATGCATTACTAATAATTTGCTACGTAATGCATGATTATTGGAAAAATGTATTTCATATTTGTTATTTATAAACATTAAATCATGGATGACTTATATTTGGTTACATTATGTATTATTTGAAAGTTTGAAATAATTTATTATTTATAATTGGTTGCATAATGCATTACAATAACATAAAAAATAATTATTTTATAAAAAATGCATAAGTTTAAACTAGAGATGGGCTCACGACAGGAAATTTCTAACAACACACACTCACGACCATATTTTATCTACTTACACTCACTTACAATCACGTGAGTAAATTTAATACAAAATTACTTTTTCACTACTCGTAACACCTTATATATTATCTTCTGGTATGATATATTATTTCATTTCTCGTAACCTATAAAATATCATATATTTTACACCTTACTCGTATTCTTCGTTATAAATTTATGACTTATTTTATACCTTACTGGTATTCTATGTGATAATGTGGATGCATTACTTTGAGTCTCATCGCCTGTTAAAATCATCAATGCTGCAATGTATAAAATAAGAGATCCTATACCTTATTTTATACCTTATTTGGTAATCTAAGTTTTGCTGGGAAGGAATGAAATCCTTCGAAGCTCTGTCTACACGACACATCCTATGCACCACAACAGCACAAGTTAACTTGTGCGTTTAATTTGAGTCTTGCTACATGAGAGAATAACAGGGCAGTTTTTCACCCCGTCATTTGATTTTGGGGTGGAAAATATACATTTTTTACATCACGGGCAGGTTATATTTTGAGAAAAGAACATTATTTTTTTTCAAAAGTGTGCATTGTTTTTACAAAAGAACACAAAAAATTCAAAGTATAAAAAAATTTTTACAAAATGTCACATTTTTTGCCAGAAAAGAAAACGCCATAAGTTTTTACAATAAGATCTTGTCAAAAACCAACTGTTTTTCGAAATGTATGGAAATTGTAATTGTGATTTTTTGTGCATTTTGACCATCTAAATGTTATTTTTTTTTTTTTAAATTAAGACTTTACTTTTAGTTGGACATCTGAAAAATAATGCTTCATATTAGAACTTTATGCACTACAGTCATGCCGTTTGTATTGAGGTGCAAAGTTTTTCTTAAATATACTCATATGAATTCAATAGAAAATATTTAAAAAAAAATATCTATTTCTAAAATTCCAAACACCTGAATTTCAAATTTAGTATATCATACTTATTAAATTAATCAATGTTATGGCCAGCTATGAAAATTAGACTGGTTAGAAATTCGTCAAAATGGTTGTTACAAATTTTAATAGAAGAAAAATATAAGCTATGATATTAAATTTCTAAATGAGAATTTAAAAAAAATAATCATTTTTCATTATGATACAACCCAGCAGAAATTTTGCTGAACGTTCAGCAGCTTTTGGAAGGGGAACTTGAGTAAAGGAGCGCATCCAATTGCGCTGAATTCATGCATGATTCCCTAAGGCGATGTCCCACTTTAGAGCGCTAGTTGGATACACAGAAACAGCGCTCTTTAGATGCACTGAAATCACGTGTCTTTAGAGCGCTGATTTAAGCAGAATAAAGATGCTGTAAATTCATGTATCTTTTTAGCGCTGATTTAAGCAGATTAAAGATGCAGTGAATTCATGTATCTTTGTAGAGCTGATTTAAGCAGAATAAAGATGCTGTAAATTCAAAGTTGAAATCAAATAACTAAAATTTAAAAAAATATAACAAAAAAATTCATTCGTTTTACTTTACAAAACTTTATTTATGTGAAACAAAATGAAAAAAAAAAAAAATCGGAAGTGAACATCAAAAAAATATCGGACATTTTAATTTTCACATTTTTTATGGGATTTTTTTTGGGAACAGCGGTCAAAGATGCTATGATTGAAGCGCTCTTTGCAGCGCTGATTAATGCGCAATAATGATGCAGTCAAATCATGTGTCTTTGTCTTCCTTTTACTGCATCCCTAAGAGCGCTCTTTGGATGCGGTACGGTATGCTATAAACAGATGCTGTGTCGCCAAAATCTCGATTTATTTCTGCTGGGAATCAAAAAGATCATATTCTAAATCTAAATATATTTATTTAATAATTTTAAAAATTTCGAATCAACCTAATACTTATATATATAGATATGTTTATTTATTCATTAATTAATTTTTGATTTTTCACTTTCAATTTTCCGAATTCAATTAGTTTGATTGTAAATATTTCATCACTCAAATATATTGAAAATCTAAATTGTTTGTATAGAAAACAGAAAGAAGAAAACCCAATATATTTTTATTGGCACTTTATTTCAAAATTTTCATTTTTATTTGCCAAATAAAAAAAAAAAATCTAAAATTTCAATTGAATTGATTTATTCATGACACTTTGTTTATTTAGTTTTACCTATGCGTATTATTTGCATATTTTATTGGATTTTTTTGCCGTTTTTTTTTCAAAGTATTAAAATGCATTTGAATCATGTACCAAACAATATTCACACCAATATAATCAATTAAATTTGAACAACAAAGCAAGCAAAGGCATGATGCCAAACCATAAATTTTTTTGCGGTGTGGAATGAATACTGGCCATATGTGTTTTTAGATGAAATATTGACACTAATTAATGAAATTCATATTTTAGTTTGTTTTTTAGAATTATTAAATTGTTTAATTTAAATAAACTCTACATGCATAATAATTAAATCAAGTTTTGCACAATGTTAACCAGTAGTAGATTCACTAAATAAAAAACTTGTCCTAAGTGTTAAACATATGAGATACTAGCAATCCCGCCGAAACTTCGTTACCGGAAACATTAAATACCGTATAATAGAAGGATCAGCCATATAGGTCCGATTTCTCAAATTTTTCGCTACGCAGTACAGGTGGTCGGAAACAGTTTTAGCCTAAAAGCGCGAATACCACATATTTTTTTTAATATGTATTTGGGATGTCTAAGAATAATTAAGCAACAAAAACTAAAATCTTCGATCAAGCACTTTTTGCAAAAATCGCGGTTGCATTGCAAAAAATTATTATTTTCGAATTTTCTCGAAAACTATGAGAGATATCAAAAAAACACATATGACGAAAAATATTCCTCGGAAAACATGCATTTATATAAAAAATTTAAGTTGCAGTGTTCAAACGGTCAAAAAATAAAAAAAAATAATTTTAAATGTATTATACTTATGTGGTACTAGAACCGTCCGTATGGAAGGTATCAGAGCAATTTCTGAGGAGTTTATCTAGATCACACCAGTCTTCCCTTCTCGGAAATTTAACACTGAACTTTCTACCAAACTCTATGCAAGGCGTCATACTGTCTAAGGGCATAGCAAACATCGGACAAAGTTCCGAAAGCCCATTAAACAGTTGACCATGTCCTGCATTGTAGTCTCACTGACATGATCCATTTTTACGGAGTTTGAACAGAGATTTCATGGCTTCCCCTTGGATATGTAGATCCAAGCACCTGTAATCCCCAAGCAAGCTGCTCTTTTTAGTCCCTCCAGTAGAGCCCGTGTAGATTTAATTACCGTTCTCGGCCACAAGACCACCGCAGAGTGCCACATTTGGCCAATCTAGGACGACAAAAATCCAATTTTAATTATATTGACTTGAAATTCGGTATAAATGTTCGTTTTGACTTCGAAAATAACATTATGAAAAATGTGGGAGGCCGGCTAAGGGCCACGCCCACTTTTTTAAAAATTTTTAATTTTGGTTATAATTTCTTAAAATTTGGTATATATACTCTCAATGACTGTAGAAATAATATCACAAAAAAGGGGGGCGGTCAGACAACAGCTAAGCCCACTTTTTTAAAATATGTTTAAAAAATATCTAAAAACAAGGTTTACATATCGCCCCACTGTAGTCGGCGTCGCAGACGGTCGCAAAAGTTAGCCGTTGAAATAAGTACAATGGATATTGGTCAATATATCTGAAAAAGTCCGGCGACCAATACGGACCAAACACAAAAGTTCTATTCCATCCAAAAAAATAAATATATAATTTTCTTTTCAAAAATTTGTATTTTGTTAAAAATTTAATAAAAAATAGAAAAATTTGTTTAAAAAAAAGAAAAGATATGACTTAAAGCATTTAAATATCCTTTAAAATTACCAAAAAAGAGTGGATAAATATCTCTTTTTGTTCAAAAGTTACAACAGTTTAAACTCGACTTAATTTATGCGAAATAATGTACACTAGTTACAGGATTTTACAAGATGCAACTTTATGCACCCACCTGTTAGTAACGAACAGAATTATCGATCTTATATGATTATTTCCGTGTTATTAGGAATGTTCTATAATACATACAAACATATCATGAAAATCGGGGAACTTTTTTTTTTGATTTTTGTCGTGCTAGTTTGGTTAAATGTGGCACTGTGCACCGCCGCGTACGTCACAAAAGGTCTAATAACCGCTAGGTACATACATTGCACCCCCACAGGTCATAGACCCCACGTTTTCCCAAAAGCTCTCCGACAATGCCAGAAAACCAGTTGTCCATCAAGTCTATAACAGTCTTCATTTTATTGCTGACCATTTCAAGAGACTTTACAGAAACTAATGCACGGGATGCTACATTCCAAATTTCAAGCTAATAAAACCATTATTTAAGTATATATAAAAAGTACCAAAATACCTTTTTTAACCGTTTTACCCCCATACACTCAAAAAAAAAAGTTTGTAAAATTACAAGTAAAAGGTCTTGTAATTCTGTTTTACTAATATTTTTGTATTTTTACAAAAATTGTTGTATATTTAATAAAACGAAAACTACAGTTTGCTTTGTAATTTTACTATTATACGTTGGTAAATTTATTTTATATATTTTTTAGGTAAATTTACAAAAAATTGAATTATTTTACTAATTACAAAAATATTACAAGGTGTTTAGTTTTTTTACACAAGAAAAATGTAATTGTACAACAAAATTTTACATGATGTTATTTTGTCTTTCTACCAAAAAAATGTTTTTTTACAAACATTTTTTTTAAGATCGTTTACAAGGTTTTCAGTTTGAAATGTGTGTATTGAAAAGTACAAAATTCCAATGTAATTTTACAAAACTTATTTTATTACTAGAATTAGTGTTGTTTTACAAAAAAAAATAATTAGTCAACAATAGGACTCGCAAAAATTTTCTAAGTTCAGATTTTTTTGCGTTTTGGAGTAAAAAATTTTGTTAAAAATAATTTTTTATAAATAAAAAATTTCATGAAAAAAAGTTTGAAAATTTTTTAAGTTCCGGACACAAAAATTTTTCAACTAATTATAAGCCATAGCAAAAAAATTGAATTTTTACACCATTTTTTTTGTATTTTTACCATTTTTTTGGTAATTTTACCATATTTTTTTGGTATTTTGTTTGCACCTAAAATGTCAAAAAAAACTACCAATCATCAAAAATTATGTTTTTTTTATTTTAACAGGTACTTAAACATCCAATCTACAAAATCCAAAATTTTTTTTTCGATTTTTTAAAAAATACTTGTGAAAATAATTAAAAATTAAAATTTTTTTTTTATTTTTTGACTAATTTTACCTAAAAAAATATAAGAAATTTCTTGTGTTGCCTCCTTCGCAATTCTCATATGTTCTACTTAAGAAGAACAAAATGTCGAAAAAAATAAAAAAGTGCAGTGTTATACATTAAAAAGTATGTTAAGTGTTCAAGTGAAAAAAAAGAAATCATTTCAGGTTGTTGAAGTGCTACTCCAGCTGCCGAAGAAGGAAAAATAAGATGCACCAATGGAAAACAACCTTTAAATTTACAAAACAAATATGTAAATAAACCAAATTTTTTGTAAATTTACAAAACAAATATGAAAATTTAAAAAACAAAATTGTATACTTACGAAAAAAGTTGTAATTTTACAAAAATGAAGTAGAAAATATAAAAACAATTTTGTAAATTTACAAATTTTTTGGTTTAACTACTGTTTTTACGGCAAAAAAATTAGAAAAAATGGTATATATACAATAAAAATTTTAAATTTACCAATTTTTATTGTAAATATACAAGTTTTTTGCCATAAAAAACAGTAGTTTAACCAAACAATTTGTAAATTTACAATTTTGGTTTTTGATTTTCTACTTTATTTTGTAAATTTACAACTTTTTTTGTAAGTTTACAATTTTTTTTTGTAAATTTTAAAATTTTTGGCAAATTTACAATTTTTATTGTAAATTTACGTGTTTTTCAATATTTTTTTGCGGTGAAAACAGTAGTTTAACCAAATAATTTGTTAATCTACAATTTATTTTTTTCATTTTCTATTTTTTCTTTGTAAAATAACAATATTTTTCTGTAAGTTTACAATTTTGTTTTGTAAATTTACCAAATTTTTTGTAAATTTACAAAAAAAAATGTCCACCTCGAAGTTAATATTTACAAAAAAATTGTAAATTTACATTTTCTTTTGTTAAATCAATTTACAAATTATCCCCGTAACATTACGGGGATTCTTGCTAGTACATATTTTACAAAACCTGCCCCGTAAAATCACGGGGATTTTATGTCATTTTACAAACTTTTTTTTTTGAGTGTAGAATCAATATTTCAAAAAACCCAGCCTTAGTGGATCTATATTCCGGGAGAAGCATCATCATTCAAAATTTCAAATCTCTAGCTTCATTGGATTGTGGAACTATAAAAAATTTACCCCCTTAGAATCAACATTCCAAAACCCAAGCCTTAGTGGACCTATTTTCCGGGAGGTGCATCTATATTCCAAATTTCAAGTCTCTAACTTCAGTTGTTTGTGAAAATATAAAAAGTACCAAAAAAAACTTTTTTTCCCTATTCCCTAGAATAACCCTGCATTCCAGATTTAATGTTTCCAGGGCCATTATTTCAAGAATTACAATAAGTACCGAAATACACTTTATTACCCCCCTTAGAATCGGAATTTGGAAAAAGTACTTTTTCAGAATTTTTCCCGTTGTTGGAACTAACATTTTAATATTTTTTTGTAGTACCTTAATTTCAAAAATTTACAAAGTATCAAACTAATTTTTTTACCACTTTTTACCCTTAGGAGTCCGAATATCCAGAAAGTAATTTTTTTGGGAATGTTTTTCCGTTGGAGGATCCTACATTCCAATTTTCAAATTAATAGGATTTTTTTTTTTCTGAAAAAATAAAAAGTACCAAAGTGCTCGCTTTTACGCCCCTTATCGGTATTTCGAAAAAGTACTTTTTCAGAATTTTTTTCGTTATTGGTAACAACATTTCAAATTTTAATTTTTTTGTAGGATTTTAATTTAAAAAAATATATAAAAAGTACCAAAGTACAATTTTTACCCCTTTTTACTCTTAGTAATCCGAATTTACAGAAGTACTTTTTTGGAAATGTTTTTTTCGTTAGAGGATCCTACTACTTTCCAATTTTGGAATTAATAGGATTTTTTTCAGAAAAAATAAAAAGTACCAAAGTACTCGATTTTTTACCCCCATTAGAATCGGAATTTCGAAAAAGTACGTTTTCAGAATTTTTTTCGTTATTGGAACCACCATTGCAAATTTTAATATTTTTTTGTTAGACCTTAATTTCAAAAAATATAAAAAGTACCAAATTACCATTTTTTCTCCTTTTACCCTTAGGAATAGGAATTTCCCGAAAGTCCTTTTTTTAAAAAGTTTTTCCGTTAGAGGATCCTACATTTCAAATTTCAAATTAATTGGATTTTTTTCAGAAAAAATAAAAAGTACAAAAGTACTCGCTGTTTCCCCTTTTTCAACCCTTCGTTTTTACCCCTTAAAATCAACATTTCCAAAAAACCAAGCCTTAGCGGATATGTATTCCGGGAGATGAAACTACAATCCAAATTTCAAGACTCTAGCTTCAGTGGTTTGGGCTGTGGAAAGATGCGTGATTAGTATGTCAGTCAGTCAGTCATCAGTCAGTCACGTAACTACTTTATATATATAGATGGAATTGAGCACATTTTTAATCGCGAATAACATGAAAATAAAACAAGATACAGCATTTTAGATTACAGATTTGGATTCTACAGGTCCATATTATATAAAATCCATCGTTCCGTTTTTCAGAATGGTTTTTTGTACTTTTTCTAGAAAACCTTTTTACCAACGGATTCTACATATTTACCTTCAAGTGGGTAGGATCATCATTTCAAGAAATATTACAAGTACCAAAATATACATTTTTAACATGATAATGTTTTTAGGCTGGGGTCTAATTTTAAAAAAGTTGCAGGACGCCACCTCAGTTTGACTATATAAGCTAACGATTAAACAAAAAAGAAAATAAGAATTATAGTCTTCATTTTATTACAACCGTAAACTTCGACAATAATTTAAAATTAATAAATAAAATAAAAAACACATAGTTCTGGTAGTGACACCTAGCGGCGCTAGGCGTCACTCGATTAACGCAGTATTGCCATGCCAAACATCGCATTTCCAATTAGATTTGTTACCATCATCGCAAATTTTTTCCAATAAAATATTACCACATGGCAATACTAACCAGTATATTTGAAAATGGAATATGTATCTACAAGCAAGAGAAACATAACAAAATTTAAATCAATATTTGAGTAAGCTACGGTGGCCTAGCTGAGGTGAGCCAGACTGGAAAACGGAAGGTCCGGTGATCGAATCCCGTGATTTGTCAACTTTTTTTAGCTTGTACATTTCATTTTGTTAGGGAAAAATTTTTTTGCATTAATTCTTTATACTTTTTTATTTAATTATAAATAAAAAAAAATTTTATATATTCAGATTTTTCTAAATTTTCTAGTTGTTTTTCTTTCTGAATTTTGTGATTTTTTCTGAATATATCTGCATTTTTCTGACTTATTTTTTGTATTTTCTGATTTGTTCTTACTCTCAAAATAATAACTCTGTAAAATACATTGTAAAATGACTGTAATCTCAATTCAACAGATGTTTGACAGAGTTTTCTGTCAAAATACAGATTTAAATCAAATACTTTGAATTTTTTGTGGCAAAAAACCAAGTTTTATCTGTTATATTACTTTTAACCTTGTAATCTTTATTTTACAGGTAATTAACAGATATTTCTGCAAAAATACAGATTTTAGCAAAATACTTTATATTTTTTGTAACCAAAAACTATGTTTTGTCTTTATTTTAAACATTAATTTCACAGAAAACTTAAAAAAGAAAATTCCAAAATAAACTGTATTTAACTATATTGTTTTTTCTATAAAATTTTGGTTGCATCAAATACATTTTACAAATATATGTAAATAAACAGAGTTTTTCTTTGCTAAATGGTGCTTTATTTAACCAATATTTTACTAGAGACTCTGTAAACTAACAGTTTTTTTTTGTCCAAAACATTTTACAGAGATTTATAGTAAAAAACAGAGTTTTTTTCTGTCAAAAGACGCTAATAATAAACCAATATTTTACTATAAAGTCTGTAAATTAACAGTTTTTTTGTAAATATCATTTTACAGAGTTTTTTAGTAAAATTACCAAGTAATGTTGATAGCTGGAAAAGTACGGTGAACTCTGGTAAATTAGCAGAGTTTTTCTGTAATTTACCAGAGTTATTATTTTGAGTGTAGTTTTTCAAATTTTTTGTAAATATTGATAAATTTGATAAATTTCTTGGAGTTCTTTTTTTCTGAATATTTTCTTAACCCTTACATATTTTTTTGCAAATATGTGAGGGTTATTCGCAAAAAGTTTTTATTAAATAAAACATTATCATGATTTAATTTTTTGGGCAAGAGTACAAAACTCTGCGGCATTTTTCTTTTATATGGGTGAAATCAAAAAATGTCAACCAAACCATGTAATCGTGATATATCTCATACATGGGTTAAAGTATTCGCATATTTTTTAATGTACAACGTCGTAAAGATTGGCGTTCTTCATAACTAACAACAATCCGGATATTAGTTAGCTATTTTAAACAAGTTATTTTAATTTTTGTAGGTCAAATGTAAACTCCGTCGCCAGTAACAAGTTCAATTTTTAAACTTTAACCGGTTATATCTTAAAAACCAATAACCCAAGAGCTTAATAATTGACTACATTTTTAAAGAGGGAATGTTGACGTTCTTAAAAAATATTTTTATATAGTCATAACTATCTCTTTTACCCATACAAACACGGCTTCAATTGTGTAACGATTTTTCGACACTTTTTTTAGACATTATGGAACCTGACAATTTTGTTGTTTTTTACGTATTATATTTAGAAAAATAATAGGTTATTGCCCCATTTATTAAACGCGAGGCTATAAAGTATCATTTTGCATCATTGGTTTCAAGTTTACTCATTGCATATTAATTTCCCGGTATGAAAAGGTAATTCATAAATGAAAAATCGAAAAATGCTGTAAACTCCGTCTCCACGTTTACAACAAAACTACTTAGCGTGTATCTGAAATATCGTCATATTTTGACGTATCTAGTTGACATCTAATGATTTTTTTTCGGAAACCAATTTCCGACAAATAGTTTTCGAAAAAAAGGGCAAAAAGTGACGAAATGTAAACTCCGTCTCTGTAAACTCCGTCAACTTTTTTTTTTTTTTTTTGCAGATAGCATTAAAAAACCTTATGTAGTTGTTAAAACCGACGCAAATATTAACACTAGTCATTCAAAAAAGTAAAAAAAACAATTTTAACAGAAATAATAATAATTGTTTTTTACATTTCCTTAGAAAAATCCTATTAAAATAAGAAATTATTGTAAAATCTTTATTAACAAAAACCAGAAAAAATCCTTATTACAAAAATTGTTAGCAATTACATGAATAAGTGTTTTAAATTACAATAAAATGTTTTCAAAGAAAATTAAAAAAATTTAATGTATTTTAATAAGGTGAATGTAAACTCCGTCACCAAAAAAATCATAAAATTATCGATAAAATTTGTTTGAAACAATTTGTAGAAGAGATCTTTTATAGTTATATTAGTAGTGATGTAACATATCGATTTTAATAAAAAAAATTTACCAAAAATTAAAATTTTTTGTTTGTACAATTTTGGCTCAAAAACACTGACATTTTTTGATTTCACCCATATAAACTTTAAGTTTGAAATAAAAGTAAAAGTACTACAATTAATTAAACTTTCCAATATTATTTGTTTTAAATTTCTAACCATATTTATATGAGAAGTGTTTAATGAAAAAACAAAAAACGCGATAAGGGGTACGCGGCTGATAAAATTTAAAATTAGTGGTACGCGAGCCAAAAAGGTTGGTAACCGCTGCACTAGACCGATTGAGCTGAAATTTAACACCAAATAGACCTTTCAAAAGTTAGCGTGTTTTCTACGGACGGACGGACGGACTTACGGACATCGCTAGATCGACTTAAAATCGATCGAGGATCATGAATATATATGGGGCATTCCAGGCCAAATCACTCACTTCTATACCGGACCCCTTTCGATTTATTTTATTTTTGGACATGTTTTAGTTCTTATTAAATGCAACTTGGACACCAATTTTCAGCCTTTTATTCCAAGATGGTGTTGAGTAATCAATTTTTCAAAATGGCGATTTTATCCAAAAAATGAAAAAATTTAAATTTTCAATTAATTTTGACCAGTTAAAAATATAGATATCTTAAAAAAAGTTGGACAACGTTTTGTTGGTATTTAAATATAGTTTTAGAAAAAAAATATTACAAAATTATTCGATATAACTATCACTAATTTTCTAACGTTTAAAAATTAAAATCAAATTTTTGAAAAAGTCCGAAACCTTCGATTTTTTTTTTTAAGAAGTCTAAAAATTCTACTCTAAATTACGCAACTTTTAAGCTATAATTCGAGATGTGATCACAATTCTTTCTATTTTTTTTTTAAATTTTTAATATTGCACCTTTTATTTTTTGATTCTGATGTATTTTATATGGTGCTCCAAAAAAATAAAATTGGTAGATACTGACCCTAACTTAGCCTAAATATATTCATTTGGAGGTAAAAATACGTCTCACAAAAATTAAGAACGATCGGAAATGGGTAAGACGTTCCGCATGGGCCTTGAAGTTTAAAACAAGGATTACAAGGAAAAATAAGATTTTTTTTCTGTTTTCGCAATTTTGTTGGTAATATAAGTTAAGTTTTAATTCAAGTGGTTACATAATTATAATAAAGAGTAAAATGCCTTTCTAATTAGGTACTAAAAAAAAATAAAATCGGTTGAAAATCAGCCAAGTTATTACAACTTCCCCAGGCATCTATTGTGTGGCATACCACTTGATTAAGCAATACAATCCGATTTTTGAAATTTATTGAAATTTTCTACTGTAATAACATTTTTTTATTCTTCAAGTTCAAATGTTAGTAGATGACAAGTATTTTTGATATTGTGTTTTGCTAACATGATTTAAATTCATGCTAAAAATGCCTCCATTTTTCAACTCTATTTTGAAATCTCCATTTTAAAATTTTTGTTTGTTTTTTATTTTTAAACTTGGAAAAACAAAAAAAGTATTACACTGAAACATGAATAATAAAAAAATGTAATTAAAGTAGATAATTTCAATAAATTTAAAAAATGGGACTCGAATTCATTAATCAAGTGGTGTGACACACGTTAGATGCCTGGGGAAGTTGTAATAACTTTGCTGATTTTCAACCGATTTGAGGTTTCAGTACCTTATTAGAAAAGTATTTTACTCCACATTATAAATCTGTAACCACTTGAATTTATACTTAATTCAAAATACCCAAAAAATTGCGAAAACAGAAAAAAAAGTCATATTTTCCTGGTAATCCGTTTTTTAAATTTCAAGGACCATGCTGAACGCCTTACCAATGTCCGATCGTCATTAATTTTTGTGAGACGTATTTTTACCTCCAAATGAATATATCTTGGGTAATTTAGGGTCATTAACTGGTATTTTTTTTTTTTTTTTTGAGCACCATATAAAATAAATCAGAGCCAAAAAATAAAATGTGCAATTTTAGAAATTTAAAAAAAAAAAATAGAAAGAATTGTGATCACATCTCGAATTATAGCTTAAAAGTTGCGTAATTAAGAGTAGAATTTTTAGAGTTTTTTACAAAAATATCGAAGGTTTCGGACTTTTTAAAAAAGTCGATTTTAAGTTTTAAACATCAAAAAATAATTGATAATTACTTCGAATAATTTTTTCATATTTTTTTTCTTAAACTACATTTAAATACCAACAAAACGTTGTCCAACTTTTTTTAAGATATCTATATTTTTTAATGGTCAAAATTAATAAAAAATTTCAATTTTTTAATTTTTTTGAGAAAATCGCCATTTTGAAAAATTGATTACTCAAAACCATCTTGGAATAAAAGGCTGAAAATTGGTGTCCAAGTTGCATTTAATAAGTACTAAAACATATCCAAAAATAAAATAAATCGAAAGGGGTCGGGTCTGAAAGTGAGTGATTTGGTTTGGAATGCCCCATATAATTTATGGGGTCCTAGACCAATATTTTCTGAGACAATTTTCCTAAAGAAAAAGTCTCATGTTCTGAGACATTTTTCCTATAGAAATAATGTCAGATTCGGAGATATTTTTCCTAGTCTTAGATTCTAAAATATTTTTCCTATAGAAAAATTCTCTGATTCTGAAATATTTTTCTTATAGAGAAAGTATCAGATTCTAAGACATTTTTTCTATAGCTTCTGTGACATTTTTTATGTAGAAAAATTCTCTGATTCTGAGACATTTTTCATACAAAAATTCTCTGATTCTGAGACATTTTTCATAGAGAAAAATTCTCAGATTCTAAAACATTTTTCATATAGAAAAATTCTCAGATTGTAAGACATTTTTTATAAAGAAAAATTTTCAGATTCTGAACATTTTTCATTTAGAAAAATTATCAGTTTCTGAAACAGTTTTTAATTAAAAAAAATTATAAGATTCTGAGACGTTTTTCATATAAAAATTTTCGGATTTTAAGACATTTTTCATGTATAAAAAAATTATGAAACTTTTTTTATACAAAAAATTTTTAGATTCTGAGACATTTTTCATATAGAAAAATTCTCAGATTCTGAGACATTTGTCATATAGCAAAATTCTCAGATTCCGGTACATTTTTAATGTAGACAAATTCTAAGATTCTGTGACATTTTTCATAAAAAATAGAAAATGAAAAATATTAAGATTCTGAGACATTTCTCATTACATTTCTAGGTTTCTTATGCAATTAACTGAACATTAAAGTGCAATTCTTAAAAGTACAAAAGTGTAACCCTTATATAAATTTATGTCATTGTCAAAAAAACTTTACAACAAATTAACAGAAAATTTAATTTACAATTGTAAATACCACAAAGAGAAAGTTTTGTTTTTCAGAAGTTAACAATTTTTTTACTTTTGTTTAACAAAATGCAGCCTAGTATTTAAATGTGTATTGACTGTAACTTTTTTCTATATTCTTCGAAAAAAAGATTTCCTTTTTGTACTATACACTCAAAATTCGATTAATAAAAGTTTCCTTTTTTAAAATAATGGTTGATTTTAACGTTGTCATTTTTAATATTCTATGAAATTGAAGGTTTTGGATTAACCTTTACATATCGTGAACCTATATTCAAAATATGCCAACTCAAATTTGACCGAAATGAGTTTCCGATGGCAAATATCTCCCCTATGTAATACCTATCTGTCATAAAAATTTCAGAGCAAAAAAATAATTTGTTGTCGTTTTACATCCATTTTTGTTATTCTCCTAACTCAAAGTACATATTTTTTTGGTGAAAATAAATGCCAACTCCCATTGTAAATTTCCAAAAAATTTTCAAAAATTTTTTTTTTTTAAATTAGATCACATATTTAATTGCATTTGCCATGCTGAACAAGAATTTTGTAAAGATTTTTATATCTAATGACTGGTTCTCGAAATATTGCCATTTTGAAAATATCGGTAAATAGTGTTTGCATAAAACAAAATTGCTTTTATTTATGTAACTTTCAAACTATTTATCAGATTGAGACATTGTGAGTGGGGCAAATAAATTCAATAATATAAGCTCTCAAAATTGCTAGTTTGGAGTGACCCTATTACAATACAGCGTGAGTTACAGAGTGCTAAAGTTGAGCACCCTGAGATTAAAAGGCTTTCGGAGCTAGTAACTTTTAAAAATATGCAAAGATTTTTAATTTTTTTTTTTAGTTTTTGCAATTACCGTACTAAGGATAACAAAATGCCTGCGAATTTTGTACTCTTGCCCAAATCATTAAATCATGCTAATGTTTTGCGGAAGATTTGGGTGTACTTGCCAAAGCAAAGTTTTTTTAGAAAAAGTGATGTTGTATTGCTTTGTAAAAAGTTTAGACTTGATGATAAAGTAGTTTTGGTAAAAAAAATTTTATGAAAAAAAATATAAAAAAAAAATTATAAGAAAATGGTAAAAAAAACAAAAAGAGTTATGAAAAAAAATTTGATGAAAAAAAAATTTATTTAAAAAAAAAAAATTTGATAAAAAAAAAATTGATGAAAAAAAAATTTATTTAAAAAAAAAAAAATTTGATAAAAAAAAATTGATGAAAAAAAAAATTGATGAAAAAATAAAAATTGATAACAAAAAAAAATTTTATGAAAAAAAAATATTATGGAAAAAAAAATAATTAAAAAAAAAAAATTGATAACAAAAAAAAATTTTATAAAAAAAATTTTACGAAAAAAAAATTTTGACGAAAAAAAAATTACAAAAAAAAAAAAAAAATACAAAAAAAAAAATTTGACGAAAAAAAATATTATGAAAAAAAATTGATGAAAAAAAAAAATTGATGAAAAAAATTAAAAATTGATAACAAAAAAAAATTTTATGAAAAAAAAATATTATGAAAAAAAAATTAATTAAAAAAAAAAATTGATAACAAAAAAAAATTTTATGAAAAAAAAAATTTGACGAAAAAAAAAATTACAAAAAAAAAAAAAAAATACAAAAAAAAAATTTGACGAAAAAAAATATTATGAAAAAAAATTGATGAAAAAAAAAAAAATTGTAAAAAAAAAAAAATTTGATGAAAAAAAAAATTGATGAAAAAAAACTTTAATTTAAAAAAAAAATTAATTTGAAAAAAAAAATTGATGAAAAAAAAAACAAAATTTTTTAAAAAAAAAAAAGTTGATGAAAGAAAAAAATTATGAAAAAAAAACTTGATTTTTTTTTTGTTGTTGAAAAATAATCATATTATTTTTTATACACCAGCTGGTGAAAAACTCCTTTATTCACCACGAGGTGAATTATTATAAAAGTTACAATCCAAAGTTACTAAAATTTTTGGTTTTAAGAAAATGAAAATAGTAATTCTTCTCTTTTTAACATGATAATGTTTTTAGGCTGGTGTCTAATTTTAAAAAAGTTGCAGGACGCCACCTCAGTTTGACTATATAAGCTAACGATTAACAAAAAAGAAAATTGGAATTACTGTTTTCATTTTCTTAAAACCAAACATTTTTGTAACGTGGGTTTGTAACTTGGATAATAATTCACCTCGTGGGGAATATAACAAATATTCACCAGCTGGTGAATAAAACGTAACATAATTATATTGCATCAATATTTTTTTTTTCATCAATATTTTTTTTCCTCAATATTTTTTTTTCATCAATATTTTTTTTTCCTCAATATTTTTTTTTCCTCAATATTTTTTTTTCATAATTTTTTTTTTTCTCAATATTTTTTTTTTTCATCAATATTTTTTTTTCTTCAATATTTTTTTTTCATCAATATTTTTTTTTCATCAATATTTTTTTTCCTCAATATTTTTTTTTTCATCAATATTTTTTTTTTCCTCAATATTTTTTTTTTTCATCAATATTTTTTTTTTTCATCAATATTTTTTTTCCTTAATATTTTTTTTTTTCATCAATATTTTTTTTCCTCAATATTTTTTTTTCCTCAATATTTTTTTTTTTTATCAATATTTTTTTTCATCAATATTTTTTTTTTTTCTCAATATTTTTTTTTTCATCAATATTTTTATTGAATCAATATTTTTTTTTCATCAATTTTTTTTTTTTATTAATATTTTTTTTTTTGATCAATAATTTTTTTTTCATCAATATTTTTTTTATAAATTTTTTTTATCAATATTTTTTTCATATTTCAGAAATTTTTTGGCAAAAGTGCATTTTACGAAGCACAAAAATTTTTTGGGGGAAACAAGAAATTAAAATTTAAAGGGCTGGGCCCCGGACCCACCTGGAGCCAAAAGAACCTTCAGGTTTGTGTGGATACTTAAATTAAAGGTAATTGAAAAAGAAAAATAAATATAAAGAGGGCTAGGTCCCAGAGGCCTTCTAGGTCCATAAAACCGTCCTGATGGTATTTTTCAAAAAAAAAAGTAAAAAATTTTTCAAAATTATACAAAAGCCATAAATTAATTAAGTGGCATCGCAAAATAAAGTTTGTTTTGTGTATCACGTCTTTTACCGCGTTAATTACTTAATGGCTTAACTTTTGAACAGAAAGATACTAAAATTGATCTAGGGGGTACAATATTGTTAAAATACATACAAAAAATACATATTTGCAATCGTTAGCAAATTACTTTTCATTTGAATACCCATACATACATGTTGGTGGATGGGGCTGTTGTTTTGGGGGCTGTTGTCCAGGGGGTCTTCCGCGGCCCAGTCCCCTTAAATTTAAACGTGGCATATTTTTGTTTTCCAAAATATTCGAGTCCCGTAAAGTGCACCTTAGCCAATTATTTTGATGTGTTTTGCATGGAATGACAAATTAATATCGCGTTATTTTTTCTAGAAAAATTTTGCTTTAGAAAGATCACCTATTTATACAGCAAAACATTATCATGATTCAATGGTTTGGGCAAGAGTACAAACTTCGCAGCCATTTTTTTCGTTAATTGTTAGCTTATATAGTCAAACTGAGGTGGCGTCCTGCAACTTTTTTAGAATTAGACACCAGCCTAAAAACATTATCATGTTAAAAACCAAAAAAAAAAAAAATTATAAAAAATTTTCAAAAAAAATTTATTTTTATTTTCCGACAAAATTTGCCAACTCTAAAAAAATATTTGTTTTTTGTCATAGTAATAAATGCCAACTCTTAAAAATATGCAAACAAGTGCAAAATATAAAATTTTTGGCATATGTAAAAATTATTTAGAATATTTAAACCATCTTATGGAAGGTACATTGTTTTTTGTTGCAATAATATGCGAAATAACTAGTTTTTTAGCTCTCCTGAACAGTAAGCTTTTTCGAGTTGGCATTTATTGAATATATTTCGACGATATGAAAAAATAAAAATACTAATTGGTTAAAATATTTAAAAAAAACGACATTCAATTCGAAATTCAAGCAAGAATAAATTTTATTTTATTTAATAAAGTGTCAAAGGCAGCTTTTTGGCCAAAGGCTGATTTTTGACCAAGGCCGAACATTCGGTCGAACACTGTAAATAAGTATGTTATGTTATAAAAATCCAAAACGATTTTAAAGTAATAAATTTTCTTAAAATTCAGAAAAAAAACTTCAAATTTGCTGCGTAAGTCACATTTCGTAATTAAATGTATTTTATACATTTTTTTTTAATTACACTGTTCACCAAATGAGGGATGACTTAATGTACTTGGCTTGATATTAAAACTGCCGGCGAATTTTATACTCTTGCCCTAAACAATACATCATAATAATGTTTTAAGGGTTCAAGTTGAAAAAATGCAGAAGAAAAATTGAATTTCTAAAAATTATAGACATTTCTGGTATTTCCTATACCGGTTTCAAACACCCCAATTAGTGTCATCATCAGTAGGTTTGTCTTGTTAATGAAAACTGTTTTTTATATATGTGAATATTTATAGTTTCTACAGAATAAATTTTGACAGTTTCCAACACTACAATTCTATTTCCAGCAATCTCATCCTCACCTCATACTTTCTTTCAACTTTTTTGTCTCTTAAATTATTTTGCAAGGGTAATGTTTTGCTGAAGGTATGGTTGTACTTGCCAAAGCAAAGTTTCTAAAAAAAATATATTCCAAAATTCATTTACAATTCCATGCAAATTAAATTGAAATATCTGTCGTGGATATTTCTGTATATGAGAATATCATAAATAGATATATTTTGGGCCTCGAGCTAGAATAATATTCTAATCGAGTATGTATGTATATTAGAGTGTCCCTTATTTTGGAAATGTTGAGACGATACCCGCTCATTTTTTTCCTTTTGACTTAAAAAATACCTGAGGAAAAATTTTACGCCCCTATGACTAACTAACTAACTATTGTCTATCAGAATGTTCGTGGACTAAATACAAAGATTTCTAATATATTTGCTAAAAGTTTTGGTTTTGACTACCACGTTATTGTCTTTACAGAAACCTGGTTAAAAAATAATGTTTTTAATACTGAAATACTTTGGAATAAATATCAAATTTATAGACGAGATAGAGGCGGTGATTGTAATGGAGGTGGAGTTATCATTACTGTATCAAATCGTCTGCCTTCTGAACTATTAATTATTGATTCTCCGCCTGATATTGAATTTATAAGCGTTTTAATAAAACTGAAAAATAAAAATATATTTATAACCTGCTCTTATATTCCTCCAAAATCTATCCAATCTGTTTATGATAAGCATTTGGAAGCCACTGTAAAAATTGCATTACAAGCAAAGGACTCTATTTTTATTTTTGGTGATTTCAATTTACCTTCAGTGCTGTGGAATTATCTTCCTGATATTCCAAATTTGGTTCCTATAAAAACTGACAGCTGGAATGATGATTTTTTAAATGGCCTTTCTGATCAATGTCTATTTCAAATGAATGGCGTACGAAATGAATATGGTAAACTGCTGGATTTAATATTTGTAAACGATCCAAACGAATGCTCGTTAAGTAGATCATTTCCCATTAGTATCCTGGAAGATAGTTACCACCCAACTATTGAAATTACTTGCTCTGTTGAAATTTGTTCTACTGAAAAATTTAATAATGAAACTGTTTTTTGTTTTAAGAAGTCTAACTATCAAATGTTAAATAATCTTATAAACACTACGAACTGGGGAATGTTGTTAACTCCTCAAAACTTAAGCACTGTTTCTATTGATGCGACTATTGATTTATTTTATAAAAAAATTTATGCCTTTTTGGATATCTGTGTTCCGAAATACACATACCGTAAGC
Organism: Pegoplata infirma; assembly: GCA_963921195.1. Taxonomy (NCBI): domain Eukaryota; kingdom Metazoa; phylum Arthropoda; class Insecta; order Diptera; family Anthomyiidae; genus Pegoplata; species Pegoplata infirma. The sequence goes on from OY992538.1 coordinate 109,968,959, forward strand.
AGTCTGGACCTCCTTGGAGCACAAAGCAGCTATCAAAACTTAAAAATAAAAAAAATAAACTGTATAAAAAATACAAAGAATCTGCTTCCTTAATTGTCTATGGAAAATATTCTACATGTCGTGCTGAATATATTGTATTAAATATGTCACTTTATATTAATTATATAGAAAAAATGAAATCCAATTTTAAAGAAAATCCTAAGGCATTTTACGATTTCGTAAATTCAAAAAGACGTTCTCAAGAATTTCCTCCCGTAATGAAGTTTGGCAGTTGTGAATCTGGGGATGATACTATTATATCAAACATGTTTGCTGACTTTTTTGCTACTACTTACTCTGATGCCAAATATAACAACTCAAATGAATACCCATATCCTTTGGTCTCAAATCAATCTATTATTTTACCATCTATCGATCGTTCTGAAGTGTTACGTTGTTTAAAAAGTTTAAAATCGTCTTATAGCCATGGACCGGATGGTGTGCCTAGCTGTATATTAATCAACTGTGCTGAGAGTCTGTCTGCTCCCTTATCTGTGTTGTTTAACATTTCTGTTAATAATGGATACTTTCCTAACTTCTGGAGAGAATCTTATATTATTCCATTATTTAAATCCGGTAGAAAATCTGATATATCAAACTACAGAGGAATTGCGAACTGATTTCATATGTCATCATGTCTCGCATATATTGTCTCCTTATCAACATGGTTTTCGGAAGGGCTGTTCAACTGTCACTAATCTTTTAAATTTAACAACTATAATTAATCGAGGATTTGTAAATGGGAAACAAACAGATGTCGTTTACACTGACTCTAGTAAGGCATTCGATAAGGTTAATCATAATCTGCTCCTGATTACATTGAAATTATTAGGGTTTTCCCCTAACAGTCTGAACTGGATTTCATCATACCTTTTTAATAGAAAGCAAAGTGTACGATATAAAAACTTTACTTCCAAATACATAGCTGTTAAATCCGGGGTCCTTCAAGGAAGCCACTTAGGGCCAGTTCTTTTTTCTTTATTTATAAACGACCTTCCAAATGTGATAAAATATTCAAAAATATTGTTGTATGCCGATGATGTCAAGATCTTTTCGAGCTATAAAAATCCGTCTGATCATAATTTTCTACAAATGGACTTAGATAATTTCCAAAATTGGTGCAATTTAAACCTAATGGACCTTAACCTAAAAAAATGTAAATCTATGTGCTTTTCTAGAAGAAAGCCTATAAAAATTAGCTACTTCTTTGATGAACACCAACTGGAACTAGTTGATATTTTTCTGGATTTGGGAATATTATTTGATCCGAAACTTAATTTTATCTCTCATATTCATATGACAGTAAATAAGGCCAGAGGCGTACTTGCTTTCATAAAGCGGTGGGCCAAGGAGTTTAGTGATCCGTACGTTACAAAAATGCTATATACTTCTCTTGTACGACCGATTTTGGAATATGGCTCATTAATTTGGGACCCTCAATATAACAATCACAGTAATCACATTGAATCTGTCCAAAAGCAGTTTCTGATTTTTTGTTTGCGAGGTTTATCATGGATTCCAGGAGTTAATCTTCCTTCATATCCGAGTAGACTTGCTATTATAAAACTACCTACGCTCAAAAATAATGTTAAACGTATCTTTTCTACTTAATTTAATTAATGGTGAAGTCAATTCGGAATTTTTGATTAATAACATAACATTCAATGTTCCTCAACATCCAACTCGTTACTTTCGTCCTTTATCACTGCAGTTTCACCGTAGTAACTACGCTAATACTGACCCATTACGAAGAATCCCAGCAAAACTTAGATTACCAAATAAGGTATAAAATAAGGTATAGGATCTCTTATTTTATACATTGCAGCATTGATGATTTTAACAGGCGATGAGACTCAAAGTAATGCATCCACATTATCACAAAGAATACCAGTAAGGTATAAAATAAGTCATAAATTTATAACGAAGAATACGAGTAAGGTGTAAAATATATGATATTTTATAGGTTACGAGAAATGAAATAATATAGCATACCAGAAGATAATATATAAGGTGTTACGAGTAGTGAAAAAGTAATTTTGTATTAAATTTACTCACGTGATTGTAAGTGAGTGTAAGTAGATAAAATATGCTCGTGAGTGTGTGTCGTTAGAAATTTCCTGTCGAGAGCCCATCTCTAGTTTAAACTTATGCATTTTTTTATAAAATAATTATTTTTTATGTTATTGTAATGCATTATGCATCCAATTATAAATAATACATTATTTCAAACTTTCAAATAATACATAATGTAAACAAATATAAGTCATCCATGATTTAATGTTTAGAAATAATAAATATGAAATTCATTTTTTCCAATAATCGTGAATTACGTAGCAAATTATTAGTAATGCATTATTTTTCACTTGAAAATAATACGTTGTGGAACAAATGTTTGGTAATACATCCTAAAATAATGCTACAAATAAGGTATAAACATTACCTGGTAATGTGTTATATAATCACTACCCATTACCAAAGTTTTGCTGGGATATGTAAAGACTTTAATGATTTATATAATTGCATTGATTTTTCTTTAAATATTGATGTTGTAAAACGTAAAATAATACTATATTTAAATATTTAATTATGTTTTTTTGCTGTTATATAATTTTGTAAATAATTTTTGGTTAAAATTTTTTAAGTCTGTAAGGATTTAATCCATAGACTAAATAAAATAAGACCACGCCTTCCCGACGCGACGGGGCTTAAAAAATCATTTTTCCATACAAACCAAAAAATTTTTTTTTTTGATTTTTAATTTTTTTGTTATTAATTATTATATTACTTGGTTAGCTTATTCACGACAAAAAATTGATTTTGGTGTGATAAGGCTTTTTGCTCTAAAAAATTTTTCGAAGAAAAGAATTTTGAGCCGTAGGGGTCCTACGGTAAAAAATTTAAAAAAAAAATATTTTTTTTTTAGTTTTGACAAGCAACGGTTTTAGTTGCTATGTTGCTTGAAATGATATATATTCATAAAAAAAAATATTATTTGTATCTGTGACATCTTTATCGTGTTCTAAAAAGGTGTAAATAAAAAATGTATTTATGATGTATTTCGATACGCGATAAAGATGTCACAGATATGAATAATATTTATTTTCGAATATATATCATTAAAAGCAATATAACAACTAATACCGCTGCTTGTCAAAACTAAAATAAAATATTTTTTAAAAAATGTTTACTGTAGGACCCCAACGGCTCAAAATTTCGAAAAAAAATTTTAGAGCTGAAAGCCTTGTCGTGAATTAGCTAACCAAGTAATATAATAATTAATAACAAAAAAATTAAAAATCAGAAAAAAAAATTTTTGGTTTGTATGGAAAAATGATTTTAAGGCCCTGCTCTTTGAGGCCCCGTCGCGTAGGGAAGGCGCGATCGTAGGGGCGTAAAATTTTTCCTGAGTTATTTTTAAGTCAAATTGAAAAAAATTAGCGGGTACCGTCTCAACATTTCCAACATTTTAAAAATAAGGGACACTCTAATGTATATAAAAGCCGAATAAATACATTTGTATTTCTTTGTACCTTTTGGTACTAAAAATAAAAAACAATATTTGATACGATAGAATTTATATATTACTAGCAATCCCGCCTAAAGAAACTTTGTTACCGGAAACATTAAATACCGTATAATAGAAGGATCAGCCATATAGGTCCGATTTCTCAAATTTTACGCCACGCAATACGGGTGGGCGGAAACAGTTTTAGCCTAAAAGCACGAATACCATATATATTTTTTTTAACATGATAATGTTTTTAGGCTGGTGTCTAATTTTAAAAAAGTTGCAGGACGCCACCTCAGTTTGACTATATAAGCTAACGACTAACAAAAAAGAAAATTGGAATTACTGTTTTCGTTTTCTTAAAACCAAAAATTTTACTAACTTGGGTTTGTAACTTGGATAATAATTCACCTCGTGGTGAATAACAAAAATATTCACCAGCTGGTGAATATAACGTAACATAATTATTTTCATCAATATTTTTTTTTTTTCATCAATATTTTTTTTTTTTCATCAATATTTTTTTTTTTCATCAATATTTTTTTTTTTCATCAATATTTTTTTTTTTTTTCATCAATATTTTTTTTTTTCATCAATATTTTTTTTTTCATCAATTTTTTTTTTTTTTTTATCAAAAAATTTTTTTTTTCATCAATATTTTTTTTTTTTTTATCAATATTTTTTTTTTTCATCAATATTTTTTTTCATCAAAAATTTTTTTTTTTTTCATCAATATTTTTTTTTTTTTATCAATATTTTTTTTTTTTTTATAAATATTTTTTTTTCATCAATATTTTTTTTATACCCTCCACTTAGTGATAGAGGGTATATATAAGTTTGTCATTCCGTTTGTAACTCATCGAAATATCGGTCTGGGACCCCATAAAGTATATATATTCATGATGCCCGATCGATTTTAAGACATTCTAGCGATGTCCGTCTGTCCGTCTGTCCGTCTGTCCGTCTGTCCGTCTGTCTGTTGAAAATGCTGTAGCGGACAAAATATTACACAGAGATGACTGAAACTTAACATATTTGTTGGAAGTTCTCCGGAGAAGTTTGGTATTGCATTTGAGCGAAATCGGCCCAGCCGATCAAAAGTTATGAGTGAAAGTTTAATGACACCTCTTAAATTTTGAAAATACAAAATGCGTTTACACAGCTTCTACTTTACAGATTAAAATAAAATTTGGTACAGAATAATATTATACCATGTACAATGTCTGTGTAAAATTTTAGAAGAATTGGACAAAGGGGAGTGGCACCTCCCACATTAGCTTAGCATGCAAAATGCAATAACTCGGCTTCTGTTTAACAGATTCGAATGAAATTTGGTATAGAATGATATTTTAGCATGTCTGATCTCTATGTAAAATTTGGGCGGAATAGAAAAAAGGGGTGTAACACCCCCCATACAAACCTAGCATGTAAAATACTATAACTCAAATTCTGATTAACGTATGTAAACAAATTTTAACATGGAGTGTAAATATGGTCTTTGTGGCCTATATAGAAAATATGAGCAAATTTGGAGCAAAATTGGCACATTTAGAAGATGATTTATCTTGGCCTTTAATAAACATATTTAAATACATTTGAAAAATGTTGTTAATATTTTATTTTTTAAGAGTTATAACTCCAGTTTACTTAAATGCTTTTTTTTAATTTATCTGTTTTGGTTCTCGTTCTTTTAACATACCCGCTAAATTGTAAAACTTTTAATCAGTCTGTGGTATGATGGCTAGAGTGTTGGCTTTTCATTCATATGGTCGCAGGTTTGAGTCATGGTCGGGATGAAGTTTTTTTTTTTTTTTTAACATGATAATGTTTTTAGGCTGGGGTCTAATTTTAAAAAAAGTTGCAGGACGCCACCTCAGTTTGACTATATAAGCTAACGATTAAACAAAAAAGAAAATAAGAATTATAGCTTTCATTTTATTACAACCGTAAACTTCGACAATAATTTAAAATAAATAAATAAAATAAAAAACAACATAGTTCTGGTAGTGACACCTAGCGGCGCTAGGTGTCAATCGATTAACCAGTATTGCCATACCATATATCGCATTTCCAATTAGATTTGTTACCATCATCGCAAGTTTTTTCAAATAAAATATTACCACATGGCAATACTAACCAGTATATTTGAAAATCGAATATGAATCTACAAGCAAGAGAAACATAACAAAATTTAAATCAATATTTGAATAAGCTACGGTGGCCTAGCTGAGGTGAGCCAGACTGGAAAACGGAAGGCCCGGTGATCGAATCCCGTGATTTGTCAACTTTTTTTTTATTTAGTTTTTTTAGCTTGTACATTTCTTTTTGTTAGGGAAAAATTTATTTGCATTAATTCTTTATACTTTTTTATTTATTTATAAATCAAAAAAAAAAAATATATATTCAGATTTTTCTAAATTTTCTAGTTGTTTTTCTTTCTGAATTTTGTGATTTTTTCTGAATATATCTGCATTTTTCTGACTTATTTTTTGTATTTTCTGATTTGTTCTTACACTCAAAATAATAACTCTGTAAAATACATTGTAAAATGACTGCAATCTCAATTCAACAGATGTTTGACAGATTTAAAGAAAATACTTTGAATTATTTGTGACAAAAAACAAAGTTTTATTGGTTATATTACTTTAAACCTTTTAATCTTTATTTTACAGATAATTAACAGATATTTCTGCAAAAAAACAAGATTTTAGCAATATTTATTGTAACCAAAAACTAAGTTTTGTCTGTATTTTAAACATTAATTTCACAGAAAACATAAAAAAGAAAATTCCAAAATAAACTGCATTTAACTACAGAGTTCTTTTTTTTAAAAATTTTGGTTGCATCAAATACATTTTACAAATATATGTAAATTAACAGAGTTTTTCTTTGCGAAATGGTTCTTTGTTTAACCAATTTTTTACTAGAGACTCTGTAAATTAAAAGTTTTTTTGTCCAAAAAATTTTACAGAGTTTTATAGTAAAAGTCAAAAGACGCTAATATTTAACCAATATTTTACTATAAAGTCTGTAAATTAACAGTTTTTTTTTTTTTTTTGTAAAAACCATTTTACAGAGTTTTTTAGTAAAATTACCAAGTAATGTTGCTAGCTGGAAAAGTACGGTGAACTCTGTTAAATTAGCAGAGTTTTTCTGTAATTTACCAGAGTTATTATTTTGAGTGTAGTTTTCCAAATTTTTTGTAAATATTGATAAATTTGAGAAATTTCTTGGAGTTCTTTTTTTCTGAATATTTTTTAACCCTTACATATTTTTTTTTGCAAATATGTGAGGGTTATTCGTAAAAAGTTTTTATTAAATAAAACATTATCATGATTTAATTTTTTTGGGCAAGAGTACAAAACTCTGCGGCATTTTTTATTTATTTTTTAGCTTCAATATTTAGGGAATTCACATGGGTATCGTATTTGGTGTTGTATGTCCTATCTAAAAACAGGGTTGGTTAAACTTTAAATTAATAATACGACACTTACACGATATGACGATACAACATTTATACCTATGTTTTGTGTGCTATTTTCAAGTATGCTAACAAGAAGAGAATCTAAGAGAGAATTATCAAATGAGCGATAAATAATTTTTACCAACCCTGTTTTTGGATAGGACATACAACATATACAACAAATACGATACCCATGTGAATTCCCTAATTGTTTATAAAATTACAATTTATTAAAATCCCCTTAATAATTTATATTCGGCCTAACAATCTTTTGTATTCTTTGTCATTGGGTAAATGAAATAATTTTTGGAAAAAAAATTTATTTTCTACATTTTTTTTTATACCATCCACTCTTTATTTGTGTTTTGATTGTTCTTTTTTTTTATAATTTCTTGGATAAGTTCAATATCAAACACATTCAATATATTTATATTTTGCGTCCAATTCTTACAAACGGACAGACGATTTTTGCCTATTGACGATTTCTGGCAACACTGTAAGTAACGGTTAATTTTGTTAGCTTATAGTATATGTAGTATGATCCCTATAAAAAACTAGGAATATATTTTTAAACCTACCACTGGGTATACCTACCACTGGGTATACTTACCACTGGGTATACCTACCACTAGGTAAGTTATTTTAAGCATTGCTGTGTTATAATCAAACAAAATTGCGAATTTGACATGCATTTTTAATGCTGCCGGTGGTCTAATGGTAGTGTCGTCGGATATTAATTTGGGGGCACCAGGTTCGTCTCCCGGTTTGGCCGAGAGTATAATTTTTTTTTTTTTTTTCATTTGTTGCTTTTTTTTTAATTTTACCATTAATAAGTTTTTATTTTGAGTTACTTGATTTTTTTAATTTAAAAATTTGAAATAAAATAAGTTAATTAATTTTTTTTTTTAAATAAATTTTATTCATTAAGAATAAATTTTATAAATATTATTTTTACAAATCAAATCGATTTCAGTATTTTTATGTATGCCAATTGTGGGAAAACGTCAAAAATATTGTGCATAATATTGCGTCGTCTGTAGGTACCTTAATAAGCTAATTTTATCAATATTTCATCGAAAATGTGTAATATTTTACAAAACTATTCCAAACGATGCTAAATTAAATTGAGAAATTAATGGAAGTGAACATTTCGTTTCGTTTCGTTTCGTTTTTTTTTTTTGTTTTGATGAATGTTAACAAATTGGAGCGGAAAGCGTTTTTCCGCAATTGTCCTCATAAAAATGGAATTGAATTAAAAACTTAAAAAATGCCTTGTCTTCCCCCTCCTTTTTACCCCCTAAATATGAATTTGGGCCGCTAAAAAAAATATGTGTCCCTTTATTTTTTCTGATCTACAAAATAAAACCAATTCCATAAAGATCCGCGGGTGACAATAGGGAGACGTTTTAATTAATAGTTAAAAACAACAACGTAGACGTCTAAACAACAACAAATGTAGTTGTTTTAACTGTCTTTTGTAGTGGAATCTACCGTTATAATTTTTTTAGTGTAGCAACTTTGATATACATATTCATATAAATTTAAAAAAAAACACGCTATTTTAACAGAAATGGTGTTTAGAGATTTTCCAGCCCTGGTAATGGGCAAAAAAATATTTTCTAAACACCATAGACACAGACTATATACAGACTAGACAGTAGAGTTGTAAAACAAAAATGGGTAAAAACTTAGCGATTTTAGAAGATACAGATCGGTTTTTAGCTGGTTTAAAGCATGGCAACACTTTCTACTAGTTAGAAGTGAGTAAAACAATAAAAGCCGTTCTACCTTTTTTTTCGTATGGCGTGTTAGAGAATAATCACAATTGGAGCGGGAAGCGGAAAAACGCAATTGTCCTCATAAAAATAGAATTGAATCTAGTTTGGCGGAAAAACTCGGCTGAATTTTGTTGTCATATAAAACGTATGTGAACAGTTGCGGAAAAACGCTTCCCGCTCCAATTGTGATTATTATCTTATATTGGTTTTCTCTCTCTAACCTAATTAGTAGAATAATTTTAAAAAAATAACCATATGGTTAAAGACTACTTTTTTGACACTTGTTATAATTGTCGAGTCTGTATTAATCTGTCCCATTGATATTAAATTTTTAAAGAACGTGCATTAGAAAATCGTATTAATTTATAAATACTGGGATACAGATGGAGGGTATTTAAAATTCGGCACGGCCGAATTTAACTTTTTTACTTGTTTTTCATCAATATTTTTTTTTTCATCAATATTTTTTTTTCAGCAATGTTTTTTTTTTTTCATCAATATTTTTTTTTTCATCAATATTTTTTTTTTTTCATCAATTTTTTTTTTTCATCAATATTTTTTTTTTCATCAATATTTTTTTTTTTTCATCAATATTTTTTTTTTTTCATCAATATTTTTTTTTCATCAATATATTTTTTTTTTCATCAATATTTTTTTTCATCAATATTTTTTTCATCAATATTTTTTTTTTCCATCAATATTTTTTTTTTTTTCATCAAAAAAAATTTTTTTTTTCATCAGTATTTTTTTTTTTCATCAATATTTTTTTTTTTCATCAATATTTTTTTTTTCATCAATATTTTTTTTTTTTTCATCAATATTTTTTTTTTCATCAATATATTTTTTTTTTTCATAAATATATTTTTTTTTTCATCAATATTTTTTTTCATAATTTTTTTTTTTTCATAAATTTTTTTTTCATTAAATATTTATTTTTATCAATAAAATTTTTTCATTAAAACCCTTTTCTTCATCAAACACTTTTAGTTATCGAAAAACATAGACAAACAGATAGATGGATATCACTAGAATGTCTTAGAAAGCTTTACGGATCAATAATATAAATATAAACATAATGGCGTCCTCGACCGATATTTCAATGCATTTTGCATATAATGACAAATTAATATAGCGTTATTTTTCCTAGAAAAATTTTGCTTTGGAAAGAACACCTACTTGTACATCAAAACATTATCATGATTCAATGGTTTGGGCACGAGTACAAACTTCGCAGACATTTGTTTAATATGTATTTGGGATGTCTAAGAATAATTTAGCAACAAAAACCAAAATCTTCGATTGAGCACTTTTTATAAAAATCGTGGTTGAATTGCAAAAAATTATTATTTTCGAATTTTCTCGAAAACTTTGAGAGATATCAAAAAAACACATATGACGAATAATATTCCTCGGAGAAAATGCATTTATATAAAGTACTAGCGTGCGCAGGGTATTTCGTTGCCCGTAAATACAGAAAAATTTCATAATGCTAATAAATGACCAATTTTTGAAACTTTTCGCTATGTAATCTTTATATATCGTCACCTGAGAATTGGTTTGCTCCATAGGATGGGGTTTTAACCATCCTATAGAGCAAACCAATTCTAAGGTAACGATATGTCTTATGTCCAGTTTCTCTATTACGAATTTTCACTTTCGTTCGTCCAAATGATATAAGAAAATCAATTTGAGTTTCTGTATTGTGGATGTTATTTTAGTCGAACGAAAACCTAAAACTTGTAATTTTTCTTCATATTTTTCCGTTTCTACAACACGAATTTAAATTTCAAAAACGCCATAACCACACGAATGAAAAATACCATTCGTTAAGGAGTTTTTTGTGTAATATTTAACAAAATAAGTGAAAAATGTGAATTTATAACAAAAATAAGTAATATTAATTTATAAAATTAAAAAATGTGAATGTTTTATAACTAAATGCTTTGAAAAAAATGCATATTAAAACAAATCAGTGAAAAAAAAGACGGATTTGACCAATTTATATTAACAATTTAAAAGCCGTAATCAAACGAAAATGTTATGGAAACTGATATCATTACGAATTCGTACGGGTAGCGTTCGTTCGTGTATTGTTTCGTCCGCTTAAAAGAAACACCATATTAATCCTTTACAAAAACTGTGCTTATGATGATCACAACACTTACAATCAAATACCAAATGCATCAGTTGATATAATAAATACTACGCCGACTTTAACACGGTCTTATCTTATCAAAAAACATTGATTTATTAATTTGAGCAAAAATTAAAATTGAGTAAATAAAACTTTGAGTCAAAAATTGAATGAAAAATGCCTGCGAATTTTGCACTCTTGCCCAAAACATTAAATCATGATAATGTTTTGCGGAAGATTTGGGTGTACTTGTCAAATCAAAATTTTTTTAGAAAAAATAATGTTATATTACTTTGCTATTCCATGCAAAACTTATTGAAATATTAAGGAGGAGAGTATAAAAGATTTAGCACCAAAGAATATAACACTCTCACTTGTTTTATGTACATTTAATAAACAAATGGAAATTTTTTATGCGAAAGCTTAGACTTGGCGAAAAAGTAGTTTTGGTAAAAAAAAGGATTTTTTTTCACGAAAAAACAAAATTATGTTAAAAAAAATTTAATGAACCCAAAATATTTCTTGAAAAAAAATGTTGATGAAAAAAAGTTTTTGATGAATATTTTTGATTAAAAGAAAAATTTTTTGATGTAAAAAAAATTGATGAAAAAAAAATATGAATAAAAAATTTTTGGTGAGAAAAAAATTGATAATAAAAAATTTGTTGAAAAAAAATTGTTGAAAAAATACAATAAAAAAAAATTATGAAAAAAAATTTTGATGAAAAAAAAATTAATAAAAATTTATGAAAAAAAAGATTTGATGAAAAAAAAATTGTGAAAAAAATAAAAAAATTTTATGAAAAAAAAAAATTTTATGGAAAAAAAAAATTTGATGGAAAAAAATTGATGAAAAAAAAAAAATTTGATAAAAAAAAATGATGAAAAAAAAAAATTTGATGAAAAAAAGTTGATAAAAAAAATTATGAAATAATAATATGATAAAAAAAAAAATTTATGAAAAAAATATTTATGGAAAAAAATTTTATGAAAAAAAAAAAATTGATGAAAAAAAAAATTTATGAAAAAAATTTTTTTTTATAGAAAAATAATTATGTTTCTTTTCATTCACCAGCTGGTGAAAAACGGTTTTATTCACCATGAGGTGAATTATTATCCAAGTTACAAACCCAAGTTATTAAAATTTTTGGTTTTAAGAAAATGAAAACAGTAATTCCAATTCTCTTTTTTGTTAATCGTTAGCTTATATAGTCAAACTGAGGTGGCGTCCTGCAACTTTTTTTAAATAAGACACCAGCCTAAAAACATTATCATGTTAAAAATTTTGTAAAAATATGAACAAATATGTATGAATGAAACAAAAAATTACTGAAAAATTAATTGATAAACAAATTTTAGTAAAAAAAAATATTTAAATAATAAACAAGTAAAAAAGTTAAATTCGGCCGTGCCGAATTTTAAATACCCTCCATCTGTATCCCAGTATTTATAAATTAATACGATTTTCTAATGCACGTTCTTTAAAAATTTAATATCAATGGGACAGATTAATACAGACTCGACAATTATAACAAGTGTCAAAAAAGTAGTCTTTAACCATATGGTTATTTTTTTAAAATTATTCTACTAATTAGGTTAGAGAGAGAAAACCAATATAAGATAATAATCACAATTGGAGCGGGAAGCGTTTTTCCGCAACTGTTCACATACGTTTTATATGACAACAAAATTCAGCCGAGTTTTTCCGCCAAACTAGATTCAATTCTATTTTTATGAGGACAATTGCGTTTTTCCGCTTCCCGCTCCAATTGTGATTATTCTCTAACACGCCATACGAAAAAAAAGGTAGAACGGCTTTTATTGTTTTACTCACTTCTAACTAGTAGAAAGTGTTGCCATGCTTTAAACCAGCTAAAAACCGATCTGTATCTTCTAAAATCGCTAAGTTTTTACCCATTTTTGTTTTACAACTCTACTGTCTAGTCTGTATATAGTCTGTGTCTATGGTGTTTAGAAAATATTTTTTTGCCCATTACCAGGGCTGGAAAATCTCTAAACACCATTTCTGTTAAAATAGCGTGTTTTTTTTTAAATTTATATGAATATGTATATCAAAGTTGCTACACTAAAAAAATTATAACGGTAGATTCCACTACAAAAGACAGTTAAAACAACTACATTTGTTGTTGTTTAGACGTCTACGTTGTTGTTTTTAACTATTAATTAAAACGTCTCCCTATTGTCACCCGCGGATCTTTATGGAATTGGTTTTATTTTGTAGATCAGAAAAAATAAAGGGACACATATTTTTTTTAGCGGCCCAAATTCATATTTAGGGGGTAAAAAGGAGGGGGAAGACAAGGCATTTTTTAAGTTTTTAATTCAATTCCATTTTTATGAGGACAATTGCGGAAAAACGCTTTCCGCTCCAATTTGTTAACATTCATCAAAACAAAAAAAAAAAACGAAACGAAACGAAACGAAACGAAATGTTCACTTCCATTAATTTCTCAATTTAATTTAGCATCGTTTGGAATAGTTTTGTAAAATATTACACATTTTCGATGAAATATTGATAAAATTAGCTTATTAAGGTACCTACAGACGACGCAATATTATGCACAATATTTTTGACGTTTTCCCACAATTGGCATACATAAAAATACTGAAATCGATTTGATTTGTAAAAATAATATTTATAAAATTTATTCTTAATGAATAAAATTTATTTAAAAAAAAAAATTAATTAACTTATTTTATTTCAAATTTTTAAATTAAAAAAATCAAGTAACTCAAAATAAAAACTTATTAATGGTAAAATTAAAAAAAAAGCAACAAATGAAAAAAAAAAAAAAAATTATACTCTCGGCCAAACCGGGAGACGAACCTGGTGCCCCCAAATTAATATCCGACGACACTACCATTAGACCACCGGCAGCATTAAAAATGCATGTCAAATTCGCAATTTTGTTTGATTATAACACAGCAATGCTTAAAATAACTTACCTAGTGGTAGGTATACCCAGTGGTAAGTATACCCAGTGGTAGGTATACCCAGTGGTAGGTTTAAAAATATATTCCTAGTTTTTTATAGGGATCATACTACATATACTATAAGCTAACAAAATTAACCGTTACTTACAGTGTTGCCAGAAATCGTCAATAGGCAAAAATCGTCTGTCCGTTTGTAAGAATTGGACGCAAAATATAAATATATTGAATGTGTTTGATATTGAACTTATCCAAGAAATTATAAAAAAAAAGAACAATCAAAACACAAATAAAGAGTGGATGGTATAAAAAAAAATGTAGAAAATAAATTTTTTTTCCAAAAATTATTTCATTTACCCAATGACAAAGAATACAAAAGATTGTTAGGCCGAATATAAATTATTAAGGGGATTTTAATAAATTGTAATTTTATAAACAATTAGGGAATTCACATGGGTATCGTATTTGTTGTATATGTTGTATGTCCTATCCAAAAACAGGGTTGGTAAAAATTATTTATCGCTCATTTGATAATTCTCTCTTAGATTCTCTTCTTGTTAGCATACTTGAAAATAGCACACAAAACATAGGTATAAATGTTGTATCGTCATATCGTGTAAGTGTCGTATTATTAATTTAAAGTTTAACCAACCCTGTTTTTAGATAGGACATACAACACCAAATACGATACCCATGTGAATTCCCTAAATATTGAAGCTAAAAAATAAATAAAAAATGCCGCAGAGTTTTGTACTCTTGCCCAAAAAAATTAAATCATGATAATGTTTTATTTAATAAAAACTTTTTACGAATAACCCTCACATATTTGCAAAAAAAAATATGTAAGGGTTAAAAAATATTCAGAAAAAAAGAACTCCAAGAAATTTCTCAAATTTATCAATATTTACAAAAAATTTGGAAAACTACACTCAAAATAATAACTCTGGTAAATTACAGAAAAACTCTGCTAATTTAACAGAGTTCACCGTACTTTTCCAGCTAGCAACATTACTTGGTAATTTTACTAAAAAACTCTGTAAAATGGTTTTTACAAAAAAAAAAAAAAAACTGTTAATTTACAGACTTTATAGTAAAATATTGGTTAAATATTAGCGTCTTTTGACTTTTACTATAAAACTCTGTAAAATTTTTTGGACAAAAAAACTTTTAATTTACAGAGTCTCTAGTAAAAAATTGGTTAAACAAAGAACCATTTCGCAAAGAAAAACTCTGTTAATTTACATATATTTGTAAAATGTATTTGATGCAACCAAAATTTTTAAAAAAAAGAACTCTGTAGTTAAATGCAGTTTATTTTGGAATTTTCTTTTTTATGTTTTCTGTGAAATTAATGTTTAAAATACAGACAAAACTTAGTTTTTGGTTACAATAAATATTGCTAAAATCTTGTTTTTTTGCAGAAATATCTGTTAATTATCTGTAAAATAAAGATTAAAAGGTTTAAAGTAATATAACCAATAAAACTTTGTTTTTTGTCACAAATAATTCAAAGTATTTTCTTTAAATCTGTCAAACATCTGTTGAATTGAGATTGCAGTCATTTTACAATGTATTTTACAGAGTTATTATTTTGAGTGTAAGAACAAATCAGAAAATACAAAAAATAAGTCAGAAAAATGCAGATATATTCAGAAAAAATCACAAAATTCAGAAAGAAAAACAACTAGAAAATTTAGAAAAATCTGAATATATATTTTTTTTTTTTGATTTATAAATAAATAAAAAAGTATAAAGAATTAATGCAAATAAATTTTTCCCTAACAAAAAGAAATGTACAAGCTAAAAAAACTAAATAAAAAAAAAGTTGACAAATCACGGGATTCGATCACCGGGCCTTCCGTTTTCCAGTCTGGCTCACCTCAGCTAGGCCACCGTAGCTTATTCAAATATTGATTTAAATTTTGTTATGTTTCTCTTGCTTGTAGATTCATATTCGATTTTCAAATATACTGGTTAGTATTGCCATGTGGTAATATTTTATTTGAAAAAACTTGCGATGATGGTAACAAATCTAATTGGAAATGCGATATATGGTATGGCAATACTGGTTAATCGATTGACACCTAGCGCCGCTAGGTGTCACTACCAGAACTATGTTGTTTTTTATTTTATTTATTTATTTTAAATTATTGTCGAAGTTTACGGTTGTAATAAAATGAAAGCTATAATTCTTATTTTCTTTTTTGTTTAATCGTTAGCTTATATAGTCAAACTGAGGTGGCGTCCTGCAACTTTTTTTAAAATTAGACCCCAGCCTAAAAACATTATCATGTTAAAAAAAAAAAAAAAACTTCATCCCGACCATGACTCAAACCTGCGACCATATGAATGAAAAGCCAACACTCTAGCCATCATACCACAGACTGATTAAAAGTTTTACAATTTAGCGGGTATGTTAAAAGAACGAGAACCAAAACAGATAAATTAAAAAAAAGCATTTAAGTAAACTGGAGTTATAACTCTTAAAAAATAAAATATTAACAACATTTTTCAAATGTATTTAAATATGTTTATTAAAGGCCAAGATAAATCATCTTCTAAATGTGCCAATTTTGCTCCAAATTTGCTCATATTTTCTATATAGGCCACAAAGACCATATTTACACTCCATGTTAAAATTTGTTTACATACGTTAATCAGAATTTGAGTTATAGTATTTTACATGCTAGGTTTGTATGGGGGGTGTTACACCCCTTTTTTCTATTCCGCCCAAATTTTACATAGAGATCAGACATGCTAAAATATCATTCTATACCAAATTTCATTCGAATCTGTTAAACAGAAGCCGAGTTATTGCATTTTGCATGCTAAGCTAATGTGGGAGGTGCCACTCCCCTTTGTCCAATTCTTCTAAAATTTTACACAGACATTGTACATGGTATAATATTATTCTGTACCAAATTTTATTTTAATCTGTAAAGTAGAAGCTGTGTAAACGCATTTTGTATTTTCAAAATTTAAGAGGTGTCATTAAACTTTCACTCATAACTTTTGATCGGCTGGGCCGATTTCGCTCAAATGCAATACCAAACTTCTCCGGAGAACTTCCAACAAATATGTTAAGTTTCAGTCATCTCTGTGTAATATTTTGTCCGCTACAGCATTTTCAACAGACAGACGGACAGACGGACAGACGGACAGACGGACAGACGGACAGACGGACAGACGGACATCGCTAGAATGTCTTAAAATCGATCGGGCATCATGAATATATATACTTTATGGGGTCCCAGACCGATATTTCGATGAGTTACAAACGGAATGACAAACTTATATATACCCTCTATCACTAAGTGGAGGGTATAAAAAAAAAAAAACATTTTCATTTGAATTCGTTCCCAGTTTCATTCCATTTCGTTCCCTGTTTTATTCCATTTGGTTCCCTGCTCCATTCAATTTCGTTCAATGTGGTGTTCAATAAATTTCAAAAAAGTACTTTTTACAGATTTCTTTTCTATTGTTGGATCCTACATTCCTAATTTTAAGTTTTTATGACCTCTTTTTAAGAAAATATAAACAGTAAAAAAAAGTAAAATTTCAAATTTCAAGTTAATAGGCTCATTATTTAAGAATATATAATTCCTATTAGTAATTAATTTCCTTAGGAATCAGAATTTCCAAAAGTTATTCTTTTGGAAAAATTTTATTTCTCTAGACAATCCTACATTCCAAATTTCCATCATAATTATTTCAGAAAATATAAAAGGTACCATATTAGTCGTTTTTATCCCTTAGATCAGTGGTCGGCAGAAAGAGAGGATATGAATGCATTGGTATATGAAAATAAACATGCATGTGTTGGTGTATTTCTCAAACGAAGCGACATCAACCTGCTTGTTGTTGTATATTTATGCTCTTAGTTGTGAATTTCGTTGACATTCGTGTTGAATACATGTAAATAGCCGAATGTGTTCGGGATCGATGTGCAATTGATGCCGACCACTGCCTTAGATCGAAATCGGAATTTCCAAAAAGTAAATTTTTCATAGTTTTTTTCTGTTGTTTGATCCTACATTCCTAATTTTAAGTTTTTATGACCTTTATTTAAGCATGGGAAGCTACATTCCAAATTTCAAGCTAATAAAACCATTATTTAAGTATGTATATAAAAAGTACCAAAATACCTTTTTTACCCATTTTACCCCCATAGAATCATTATTTCAAAAAACCCAGCCTTAGGGGATCTACATTCCAAATTTCAAATCTATAGCTTCATTGGTTTGTGGAACTATAAAAGTACTAGCGTACCTGTTTTTGCAAATTTTACCCCCTTAGAATCAACATTTCCAAAACCCAAGCCTTAGTGGACCTATTTTCCGGTGAATCTATAAAATTTAAAGTCTCTAGCTTCAGTGGTTTGTGGAAATATAAAAAGTACCGAAATACCTTTTTTACCCCTATTCCCTAGAATCAACATTTCAAAAACTCAGCGTTAAAGGATCTATATATCGAGAGGCGCACCTACATTCCAAATTTCAAGTCCCCATTTCGTTCCCTGTTTTATTCCATTTGATTCCCTGTTCCATTCCGATTAGTCCCATGTGGCTTTCATTCCGTTCCGAATATGCGCTTACATGCGCTAAAAAACAAAAAATTCTTTGCCTTCTTTAGAAATCTTTTTTCGCTAAATGACCCTGCCTTCCAAATTTAAAGTTTCCAGGACCATTATTTCAGGAATTATAAAAATTAGCAAAGTACACTTTTTCCCCCCTAAGAATCGGAATTTCGAAAAAGTACTTTTTCAGAATTTTCCCCTTTGTTGGAACTAACATTTTAATATTTTTTTGTAGGACCTTATTTTCAAAAAATTTAGAAAGTAAATTTTTTACCACTTTTTACCATTAGGAGTCCGAATTTCCAGAAAGTACTTTTTTTGGGAATGTTTCTCCGTTAGAGGATCCTACATTCTAATTTTCAAATTAATAGGATTTTTTTTTACCAAAGTGCTCGCTTTTTACCCCCCCCCCCCCCCCCTTAGAATCGTGATTTCGAAAAAGTACTTTTTCAGAATTTCTTTCGTTGTTGGAAACAACATTGCAAATTTAATTTTTTTTGTAGGACTTTAATTTCAAAAAATATAAAAAGTACCAAAGTATAATTTTTTATCCCTTTTTACCCTTAGGAATCCGAATTTCCAGAAAGTTCTTTTTTTGGGAATGTTTTTCCGTTAGAGGATCCTACATTCCAATTTTCGAATTAATAGGTTTTTTTTCAGAAAAAATAAAAAGTACCAAATTACTCGATTTTTTACCCGCCTTAGAATCGGAATTTCGAAAAAGTACGTTTTCAGAATTTTTTCCGTTGTTGGAACCACCATTGCAAATTTTGATATTTTTGTAGGACCTTAATTTCAAAAAATATAAAAAGTACCAAAGTACCATTTTTTACCCCTTTCTACCCTTAGGAATCCGAATTTCCAGAAAGTTCTTTTTTGGGAATGTTTTTCCGTTAGAGGATCCTACATTTCAAATTTCAAATTAATTGGATTTTTTTTCAAAAAAAATAAAATATACCAAAGTACTCGCTTTTTCCCCTTTTTCAACCCTTCGTTTTTACCCATTAGAGTCAACATTTCCCAAAACCCAGTATTAGCGGATATGTATTCAGGGAGGTGAAACTACAATCCAAATTTCAAGGCTATGGCTTCAGTGGTTTGGGCTGTGGGATGATGCGTGATTAGTATGTCAGTCAATCATCAGTCAGTCAAGTAACTACTTTATATATGTATATTAGGGTGGTTTTTTATTTTATTTTTTTTGGAATTTCGAGGAGCGCGCAGCGGATTTTTGTGACATTTGATGTTAAAATAATTGTGTAAAAATTTGAGCTAAATCGGATAAAATTAACCCGAGGCGCAAGGAAGTCAAAGTTTCGAGAAAAAGCCAAAATGGCCAAATTTTGAAAAAACTTAAAAAAATGTAAATTTTGTAGAAATAAAAAAAATAAATTATTTTTTTACTTTCTTGCAATAATACTCAGAAAAAATTATCTTAACTTTTTATGACGGCAGTAACATTTCCAAACATGAAATACAAAAATTACCATGCATTTTGGGGGGGTACCTGATATGAGTGTGTTCGATTTTTTGAAAATTTTATTAAACAAAAAAATTAAATCTTAGTATTCTATAGCAATGGATTATTAAATACATCCTAAGGCTTAAATATTTAAAAAATTGGGGATATCCATCGACTCAATTTTTTTTTGGAGTCATTTGACTCCTTGAAATCCGCAAAACTCAAATGACTCCAAAAAAAAAATTGAGTCGATGGATATCCCCAATTTTCTAAATATTTAAGCCTTAGGATGTATTTAATAATCCATTGCTATAGAATAGTAAGATTTAATTTTTTTGTTTAATAAAATTTTCAAAAAATCGAAAACACTCATTTCAGGTACCCCCCAAAATGCATGGTAATTTTTGTATTTCATGTTTGAAAGTGTTACTGCCGTCATAAAAAGTAAAGATATTTTTTTTTGAGTATTATTGCAAGAAAGTTAAATAAAAAATATTTTATTTTTTTTATTTCAACAAAATTTACATTTTTTTAAGTTTTTTCAAAATTTGGCCATTTTGGATTTTTCTCGAAACTTTGACCTTCTTGCGCCTCGGGTTAATTTTATCCGATTTAGCTCAAATTTTTACACAATTATTTTAACATCAAATGTCACAAAAATCCGCTGCGCGCTCCTCGAAATTCCAAAAAAAATAAAATAAAAAACCACCCTAATGTATATAGATTAAAAAAGGAGATTTTGTAACACCTAGTGGTAAAATTATAATTATTTTTGAAAATAATCTTTAATTTGTTTATTTACATTCTTAAAATAAATTATTCTTGATTTTTCTTGACAATTTAGTGAGAAATTTCATTTTAGCTTGACAAATGACATTTTGCCTTGATTCTTGACACGTACTAAAAATGCTTAACAATCAAGCTAAATCAAGCCCGTCTGGCAACCTTACTCATAATCTTTACAAAAAATATTTAATTCATAGAAATCTGTGTAACTGAATTGATACCTTTACCGTTCTTGCTAAAATAAAAACTGTAATACTATGTAGTGAGTGGTAGCCGTTTTAAAAAGAACGCTATAAAGCAACAATCATTAACAAAATTCCACTAAATCCAACCAACCAAATGAAAAAAGAAAAAAACGTATTTCGTAAAATTATTAATTTAACTGAATTCTAGGAATACATGATCGATATCAACTGTTTGATACACTACTCTGCCATATACAAGAATGCAATATATCTTCTCGTTTAATTGAAGGTAAGTAGAGGACAGTTACACTGAAAAAAAGTCTCTTAAAATTAAAGAGATTTTATTAAAATTAAAGAAAAACTGCTCATAATTAGGTTCCAAAGAAAATTTCCTTATTGTTATAAAACTTCTTTCTTTTAATATAGTATGAAAATTGTGCATTCCCGAGTAAAAAAATTTATATATAATTATATATAATTTGATAAAATTATATATAATTATATATATTTGATAAAATTACATAAAATTATATATAATTTGATAAAATTATATATAATTATATCCGAATTTTTTTTATATAAAATTTTATAAAATTTTATCTAATTACCCAGCCAGAAATTGCCAACGGTACAAAAAAAAATGTACTGGTAGAACATTGGCTACACAAAAAATACTACGCTTTGCAGAAATATCGAAAAGTACAAAAAAACATGTACTGGCAAAACATTGGCTACACAAAAAATACTACGCTCTGTCAAAATTTCTCATTACATATACAGTACAAAAAAAAAATGTACTGGCAAAACATTGGCTACACAAAAAATACTACGCTTTGTCGAAATTTCTCACTACATATACAGTACAAAAAAAATGTCCTGGCAAAACATTGGCTACACAAAAAATACTGCGCTTTGCAGAAATATCGATTAGTCGAAATTTTCTCATTATATACATAACATAACAAAATAAAATAATTTTTTTTTATTAAATTTATATTTAAAAACTTATTATTAAATAATGTTTTAATGATTACACAGTAGGGTTCTATAGTCGAAAAGTCGATTAATCGACTTTTTGCATGAAAAAGTCGAAAAGTCGAAATCGACTTTTTTGTTCTTGAAAAGTCGACTTTTGCTTTCGACTTTTTTTTCGACTCTTTTCGATTTTTTTTTTATTTTTTTTTACTTTTGCCAGATGAAAATAATTTCTTCTGAAAAAAATTTCAAATGAACAACTGAAGCTATTGGTATTTCCATGTATTTTGTATGTGAAGCAAAAATGTCAATGCCAAATTCATGAGTTAGAAAGTGTTAAGTGCAATATTTACCAATATTTTTTATTATTGTAAACACCTCCAGTGATAGGGTTCTATAAATCGAAAGTCGACTCTTTTGCTTTCGATTTTTTCAACCTTTTCCACATTTTTGATTTCTTCGACTTTTTTTAATAAATAAAATACAACAAAAAAAAATAGCACCTAAATGATTACAACAACCCGATGAAAAATGTGCATATATGATCATATATGCTACATATATGATTGTCCATATATGACCATATACGTAATTTGAGGGCATATGTTCATATATGACATATATGGACATATATAATTTATATGAAAACATATATGTATGTATCCACGTATGTTATTTTTCAAATATATCGACTAAGAAAAATATTGAAGTTCGAAAATACCAATTGTGATTTGTATATTACTCCAATTATTTTTAAAAAATATCAATTAAAATTCAAAAAACATCACAAAATCCATCGAAATTTAAAAAAAAATACACGTTACTTTAAATTAATTAACTATGACTTAGGGCGGATTACTCAATGAAAAGTTAGCTGCTAACCTCCGATTTAACGGAGCCTTATGTCAAAATTTGTATGAAAAAGTTAAATTTAACGGACAGTTATTTTATAACGGAGCATTGAGTAATCCAGCCTTAAACTTGAAAAAATAAATAAAATAACTTAAAGCTGAACAAAAAATAAAAAGAATTCCAAAAAACCAATTAAACTTCCAATTTTTTTTTGTAGTTTCAATATCCTTTTATGAATTTAATTTGATATTTATCAATTATATTTGATTTTTTTTTTTTTAATTCTAATTGAATTTTTGAAATTTTAGTGATTTTTTAAAATTTCAATTAAACTTTTTTGAATTCGAATTTATTTGTATTTCAATGGATTTATCTAGAATTTTAAGTGATTTTGTTCCACTTTATTTCTTTGAATTCCGATTGAGTTTTTTTGAATTTCAATGGATTTTTGGGAATTTCAAGTGATCTTTTTTGAATTTCAGTTGATATTTTAAAATTTCAATTAAATTTTTTTAAATTCTAATTGATTTTATTAGGATTCAATGAATTTGTTGAATTTGTAATTTCATAACAATCAACTTTTAACAATATAATTGAGAGTTGGCACAAATAATGTATTAAGTAACATACATTTTGTCGCTTCGCCTAAAAAGGAGTCATGTGTAGTTCTCGAACTTTTTTTTTTTATTGCATCTTTAAAAACCCATATTGGGCATGAGTTTACTCACCAAACCGTTTTTTGATATCTTGAGTGGTTCAAATGTAAGTAAAAGTAGCTGTGTTCGTCATACTAAAAAAGATCCGAAAAGGAGGATAACATTTTTTGATCAAAGAGTAATAGAATTTGACGAAATTGACCACTATTTAAGTAATACATTTCTTACAAGTATTTCGAATGAATTATAAAGATTTTTTGGAAAATACTTCCAAATTTATGCACATTTTCATGATGTTATCTAAATCCTAAAAGGTGAGTAATCAAGCCTTGTGAAAGCAACTAAATCATTTTAAGTCACAAAATTTTAGTTTTTAAAGTACATCATCTCTCAGTGATTTCGATTAATGTCAAAGCTCTAAAATAGTTACAAGAAAAAACGGAAAAGTATCACTTGTTTACGAAATTTGTTGTCCGCTGTTTAATGGAGAGCTCTTAAATATCAAAATTTCAAGGACTTTAAATACGTCGTTTTAAATAACGTCGCTTTAAACCACGAACACACTTTGTTTTGTATTCGTTCCCCTCGAAAGAAATTTACAGTAAGAATGGTTTTGTAAACAAAAGCAGTTGTTCAAAAGAAACACTTAAAAGAGGAGTTATGTGTATGTTTTTTGAAAATTTCTGCACCACTAGAAACCCGTTAAAGATTTCATACACGAATTTTTTATTGAACAAACTTTTAAAAAATATTGCGAAGGGACGAAAATAAACGTTTTCTTTGCTCTCCTGAAAACTTGCCCGAAAACACATGACTCCATTTTTAGGAACAGCGGCGATATGAATATATCAAAACTTTCTTAGTCAGGAATATGAATCAATATATCGTCAACTAAAATGCGAAACAACGTAACAACACTCTCCTTTAAAAACGAGTTATTGATTGATTGTGATGCATTATATCAAAATACATGTCCCCATAAAATTTAAGTTCTCTTCGTTAAAAAATGCAAGTTTTACGAGTAAAATTCAAAAATACTTCTATCATCATATTTTTTAATTTAAAAAATATTTTTGGCTCCCCCATTAAATTATCAAAATGTGAATCGCTAGTTATGATGCACTTCATTAACCGAAAATATGTCCAAATCTTCAGAACTATCCGATATAATATGATGGACTTATGAACAAAATTAAAAAAATATTGAACAACGTTTTCGCTTTCACTGTAATATGGCATTCACACTTGCGACCTTAAACAAGTTGTTCAACAAAACACCAGTAACAGAATAAAAACGTAATAAACACAGAACAAAGAATTTTTTAAACATCTCACTCTTGAACACTTCAAAACAGCAAGCGTGAATGCCACATAAAACAGCAAAACGTGTTTTTACGTTGCTTAACAAATCAAGTGATACTATACATATATGTCAATATATTTATTCATACATTTCCATATATGAGCCCATTTTTAAAAAATATGACATAAATATGAAAATATGCTTCCATATACATCATATAAGTTCATATATGATTCATATATGAACATACATGTAACAATATATGAGCATATATGTACATATATGCACATTGTTCACCGGGAAGTCAAAATTAAAATTTTATTTACAAAAAAAAACGACTTTTTTAAAGTTGGAAAAGGTCGAAAAAAGTTAAAAAGTCGAAAAAAGTGGAAAAGTCAAAAAAAGTCGAAAAAGTCGACTTTTTAAAAAGTCGAAAAGTCGACTTTTTAAAATTTGAAAAAAGTCGAAAAATCGACTTTTTAGAAATTGAAAAAAGTCAAAAAGTCGACTTTTTGTTGCGAATATATAACCCTATTACACAGCTCAACAAGAAAATGCGTATTGGATTCTGGTTAGTGATTTAGATAGTGTCTGTTCCGCTGATTCCAAATCCAGAGCCCAAATTTGTCTATCTCGTCAGGATTTTGAGTAATTCGCGTTTTAAGTGCCGAAGTTAAAATGTTCTAAAAATTTAATTTTCTAAAATGGAAAAAAAATAATTAGCAAAAAACCATAAATTTTTTCCATATTTAGTTTATTTGCAGTGTTTTTTTTAACAAATTTCCATACAAATTTATACGTAAATTTTAGATTTAAAGCACTTGTAGCTAATGATTTTTTTACCGTTTTAGAAAATTAAATTTCAAGAAGATTTGATCTTGTCTGAAAGAGAAAATTACACACTTTCGAATGAGCTTGATACCAAGTCATTGGCATGTCAGGATCTTATTTTAAAGGGGTTCAAAAATGGTGAAAATGGGCATTTTTTGACACTTTAACCTCGATTTTCTCAAAATTGTCACGTGATAGAAAAATTTGAGTGACCGTTTTGGAATCGGGGCACCAAACCCTATCAACTTTTTTTGGTTTCATCCAAAACGCATCGACAAACCTCAGATTTGTGAGCGGTGTTAACTTAACATTTAAGAAATTAATAATAGAACTGATAAATATTATTTAAATTACGCATGTAAAAGAGTCATTGCAATTTTTTCGTTATGAGATGTTGTAAGAATACATTTAAACTCAACCATGCTTATATTAATTTCAGTACAAATTTCATCTAAATTTTCAACACGATACAAACCAATTTCACTTGAAGGCATTGGATAATAATCAAAATAATCAGAAATTTTAAGAAAAATGTTTCCCTTTAAAAATATGTCTTTAGAATGTTTACCCATTGACTGTTTACGCATAGTATTTTTTGTTTTGAGCACTGTTTGCCAATGTTTGCTAGAACCGTGGGCACACGTACAACTGGCGTTATCATTTAGATATTGTGCCAGTACAGTATTTTTTGTTTTTAATACGGTTTGCCAACATTGGCTAGAACCGTGGGCACACGTACAACTGGCGTTATCATTTAGATATTATGCCAGTACAGTATTTTTTGTTTTGTCCACAGTTTGCCAACATTGGCTAGAACCGTGGGCACACGTACAACTGGCGTTATCATTTAGATATTGGGGCAATACGGTATTCGTTGTAGAACGGATGTTTTGCCAACGTTTGTTGTACCGGTTACAACGCTTTGCCAATGTAGGCCCCACCGTATTTTTCTGGCTGGGTATATATAATTTGATAAAATTTTATAAAATTAGATAAAATTATATATAATTTTTTATCAAATTATATATAATTATATCAAAATTTGTTTTATATAAATTTTATAAAATTATATCAAATTATATATAATTTGATAAAATTTTATAAAATTATATAAAATTATATAAGATTTGATAAAATTTTATATAAAAAAATTCGGATATAATTTCATATAATTTTATCACATTATATATAATTTTATAAAATTTTTTGAAAACAAAAACTTCTTTATATAATTTTATATAATTATATACAATTTTATCAAATTTTATATAATTATATAAAATTATATATAAAACTTTTTTACTCGGGTTTGTTTAATAAAATTAAGTGTACATGCATAAAGCATATTAAAATTATAGAAAAATTTCTTAAAATTAAGAAAAAAATTGGAAAAATTTACCTCCAAAGGAAATTTTTTTTTTTTTTAATTTTTCATGCTATTAATATTTTATAATTTATCTGTTTTAAAAAAAAACTTTATCAGTCTTTTAACCAAAAAATTTTAAAATCTACACTACAATCGCCAATCGTTGGTGTCCAAACTAAAATATTTAAACCTATTCAACTTTATACTAGTTGAGAATTAAAAGATGAAATTGGTATTTCTCTCAACCTTCGAAACAAATCTCTGTGTGCATTAAAGGTATCCTTACGACTAAGGTAATTTTTCAAAATCACTTTTTAATACCTGGTAGGGTCCTAAACTGTTGTTTAGTATCTTAAAATTATTGAGCCAAAATTTGGGGACAATCGGATAAAAATAACTCGTGCCGAAAATTGATTGAAGTTTTGAGACACTCTGATGTAATGAAAAATCCATTTTTTTTCTAGTTTTTTGAAAATTATTGGTATATGGTATTTTTTGTTAAATAATATGAAAATGGTAATAAATTACCTTTCCAAAAAGCTTAAAAAAATCAAATCGGATAAAAATAAGCATTTTACGCATACATGCCCCATACCATTGCATGGTTTTTAAAGCCAAAATTTGAAAATGTTCAACATTTTTAAGCAAAAAAAAAATTAATTTTACTTTATAATGTTATTAAATACATGTTATAGATAAAAACTAACAAATATGGTAGTCCAGCTTTTTTTTTAATTTGGTGTGGGTAGTGATATAATTTCCGTGGATTTCAAAGAAAATGTGTTTTTCTATGATAATTTAGCAAATATGGAAAAATGTTCTGTATTGTACTAAACCAAGTATAAAACATAAATTTGGTAAATTTTTAGAGAAATAGGGTATCTTTAACCCCTTTTCATCGAGGTGAAATGACAAATTTGGGACATTACATATTTCTATAATCATGCGCGGGTACAAGGAGGAGGGGGTGGGAAAGGAGAAAAGGCCTTAGAATCTAAGACTTTTTTATAGGAATAATCTCAGAAAAATGTCTTAGAATCTCAGACTCTTTCTATAGGAAACAGGTCTCAGAATCTATGACCTTTCTATAGGAAAAAGGTCTTAAAGTCTGAGACGTTAAGTCTGAGACGATTTCTATAGGAAAACATTTCCGAATCTGGGATATTTTCTTTAGGAAAGGGTCACAGAATCTCCGACTTTTTCTATGGGAAAAGTGTCTTAGAATCGGAAAAGATTTCAGAATCAGAAAAAGGTATCAGAATCTGTCACTTCATCTTTAGAGAAAAAGTGCCAGAATTTTAAACTTTTTCTATATAAGAAAAGCACCTTAGAATCTGAAACTTTTTCTTTAGGAAAAAGGTCTGAGAATCTGAGCCGTTTTCTTTAGTAATAAGTTCTCAGAATTTGAAACTTTTTCTTTAGGAAAAAGGTCTTAGAATCTGAGACTTTTTCTATTGGAAAAAGGTAGAAGAATCTAAGACCTTTTCTATAGAAAAAAGGTCTCAGAATCTAAATTTTTTTTAGTATGAAACAAATCTAATAACACTGTGTGACAGAAAAAAAAAAAAACCTGGGATGCGATACTTTTTTTCTAGTAGGTGTTGACGAGTACAATAAGACCCTGTACTTGAAATTTGCGAAACACCTCCAAAATCTTGAGTTACGGGTAAAAAACCGGTTTTTCGAACTTTTTACACTTATAAGCCAGTAACTTTGTTCAATACCAACCGATTTTAAATTTATCGACGGTTTTAGAAAGAAGAAACTGAGACCTTCCGAAGATATGAACATAATATTTTAGTAACATTGGACAACTGTGCGTATTTCTCCAGCAAACTCATTTTTTTTACAAAATTTCTCTATTTTTCAACTTTGGAGATGTTTTTACACATTTTTTTGTTAAGGAACCGTATTATTTATAAATTTATTAAAAAAGTATATTTAAGTATTTATGGGAAAAACTCAACTTTGGTTTTTAAAATCGGTAAAAAATGTTGTCTGGGGACACAAATTCATATATTATAATATTTACACTCAAATAATAAAATTTTATATTTTTTTTTATTTTTCTTTTAACCTAAAAGGAAAGCGTACCAAACAATGGCATTGTTTAATCCCCTTGGTTACTTAAAAAATAATGATTTTTTTTTTTTGAAAAATTTAGTTTTCTGGAAAAATACGCACAGTTGTTTTAATATAACTTAAATTTCATATTTACAACTTCGAAAGACATTATTTTATTCTTTCTAAAACAGTCGAGAAATTCAAAATCGGTTAATATTCAACAAAGTTACTGGCTTATAAGTGTAAAAAGTTGGAAAAACCGGTTTTTACCCGTAACTCAAAATTTTGGAGGTGTTTCGCAAATTTCAAGGACAGAATCTTGTTGTACTCAACAACACCTACTAGAAAAATAGAATCGCATCCTAGGTTTTTCTGTTTCATTATTTTTTGTAACACTGTGTTATTTTACGTGCCGTTTGTTATTTTCAGTTATTTGAAAATTTCTAAAATTATAATTTTTGTTTTTAATTTAAAGTTAAATTTTAATTGCTAAACAAATAAGTAGCTTGTGGCACATAGGGTACAGTCCTGGGCTATCAGCCAGAAATTATGAGCTCGATTCTATTATTATTTAAGCCTTTATTCATAATAAATATTACACTCTTATAAATTTTTGTTGAAATTTACCCACTTTATTGTAGGTAACTGTTATCCTACAATAAAGTGGGTAAAAATACTCAATGTGTTTAAATTTCAACATTTGCACACAAAGTGTGTACAACTAATAAACATTTTGTGTGTAAACCTACAAATGAACTGCTTTCAAAATTTTCTGGCAATACACACAAAATGTGTAATTTTAGCTTACTTGTGCTCAAAAATAGATTTAAAATGTTTAAAATTCCATCTTAAATGTTTTCTTTTACATAAAAGGTGCCTAATTTTTAACAACCTGCTAAAAAATTTATTCCTATAAACAAATAAAACCAAAAATGCAGTTTTATTATTATTTTTATAGTTTTTATTTAAACTGAAATGAAAATGGGTAAAATGTAATAGTGAAATATGTATAATATTCATAAATTATTATTTAAATGCAAATTTTTTTGGGGTTATAAAATTATTCGTAACTTAAACTGAGTATTAATAACAAATGAAATATAACACGTTACAATATCCAAATAAAAGATGAAATTTGCTAAATTAAAGAATGGATTTTTTGAACATTATTAATATTTGTTTGCCCCTCATATTTTTTGGAGAAAGAATTAAAAAAAATCCATCATCTGACAGATTTCAGCAGGACATAAAATAGGAAATGAAAATAAACAGGAACCACCTTTTCGAACATTAGTAATTTCTTTTCTAGAGATGTTCGAACATAAATATTTCTTGTGAGTCT
Source organism: Pegoplata infirma (assembly GCA_963921195.1). Taxonomy (NCBI): domain Eukaryota; kingdom Metazoa; phylum Arthropoda; class Insecta; order Diptera; family Anthomyiidae; genus Pegoplata; species Pegoplata infirma. Next base: position 109,999,230 of record OY992538.1, read on the forward strand.
TCAGTTTCTAAAAATATATAAAAAGATAAATTTAATAGATGTAATCAGTAAATTCCAATTATTTAAGAAATTAAATACTAACGAGCAATCGCAATGAGTGGAGAATTCTTTGGACTTTACTTTCTAATCATAAGTTGTTGTCTCAAACTGCAAGTATAAAAAAATTTCACATTATTTACGAGATATTTTTGATATTTAAATCATACAAGGAAATATTTTCAGAATCTGAGAAGTTTTTTCTATAGAAAAATTCTCAGAATTCCAGATAATATTTCTTTACAAAATATGTCAGAATCTGAGATATTCTCAGAATCTGAGATATTTTTTCTATAGAAAAACTCTTTGTATCTGAGATATTTTTTCTATAGAAAATTTTTCAGAATCTAAAAAATTTTTTTTTAGAAAAATTTTTAGAATCTGAGATATTTTTTCTATAGAAAAATTCTCAGAATCTGAAATACTTTTTCTATAGAAAAATTCTAGGTATCTAAGATATTTTTTCTAGAAAAATTCTCAGTATCTGAGATATTTTTTCTAAAGAAAATTTTATGGAAACTATCTCAGAATCTAAGATATTTTTTTTTAACATGATAATGTTTTTAGGCTGGGGTCTAATTTTAAAAAAGTTGCAGGACGCCACCTCAGTTTGACTATATAAGCAAACGATTAAACAAAAAAGAAAATAAGAATTATAGTTTTCATTTTATTACAACCGAAATAGTTCTGGTAGTGACACCTAGCGGCGCTACGTGTCACTCGATTAACGCAGTATTGCCATACCAAATATCGCATTTCCAATTAGATTTGTTACCATAATCGCAAATTTTTTTCAATAAAATATTACCACATGGCAATACTAACCAGTAAATTTGAAAATCGAATATGTATCTACAAGCAAGAGAAACATATAAAAATTTAAATCATTATCTAAACATGCTATGGTGGCCTCGCTGAAGTGAACGAGACTGGAAAACAGAAGGTTCGCTGATCGAATCCGTGGTCTGTCAACTTATTTTTTTTTTTTTTTTATTTAGTTTTTTTAGCTTGTACATTTCTTTTTGTTAGGAAAAAAATTTGTTTGCATTAATTCTTTATATTTTTTTATTTAATTATAAATAAAAAAAATCTTATGTATTCAGACAGAGATGCCAACTATTGGAGAGCAAAACGCGCACAAAAATTTTATAAACGGGTAAAAACGCGTAAATTTGCTTGAAAAAAAGGGTAAAAAAGCACTAGACCGTTTTTGTAAATATATAAAAAAAAAATATTTTTATTTAAACAAAATTTTTGATAAGTTTATTGGTTAAAATTTTGATCAACCGATATAAATCGTTGTTCAATTTTACATGGTCTGCATTTTTCGCTTCAAAAGCCAAATTTAGGACTCTGTTCTGTCTTTCACAACTTTTCAATTCACATGAAAATTTCCGAATCACATGAAGTTAAGTTTAGTGTTTTTTTGATCACGTTTTCATTCGAAGTTGAAATCGAATAATTTAAATTTAAAAAATTTTAATGAAAAAAAAGCATTCGTTTTACTTTCACTAATATTTATGTGAAACAAAACGAAGAAGAAATTCGGATGTGAAATGTAGAACACCAAAAAAATTCGAAAATTTTTATTTTCACATTTTTTATGTGAATCACTTTTTTTGGATTAGCGGCCTTAGTCTTTGAACTTCACCCAAAACAGAATGCAAATATTAAACCAGAATACAAAAAAAACCTACAAGGAATGGCGTTTTTTTAGAGGTTGGTTTATTTCTTCAAGGGAAGACATTTTCCCCTTCAGGCGTCTAGCTCTTAGCTTGAACTGCATACTGCTTTCCACAGACAGACAGACGGACATTCAAAAAATGTCTTTGAATCGATCATAAATCAATAAAATATAAACTTTGTGGGGTCTCCAACTAATATTTCGATGCGTTACACTCGTACTTAAGTATACCTCCATACTTTGTTTGGAGGCTATACAAATTAATTTCAAAAAGCACTAAAAGCACCAACTGAAAATTTAAAAAGCACCAAGTTAGTGCGTTTTTCTAATTTGGCACTAGGCCAAAAATTTTCGCGTTTTGACACATCAAAAAGCACTAGATCTAGTGCGAAAAGCGCTAAGTTAACATCCCTGTATTCAGATTTTTCTAAATTTTCTAGCTGTTTTTCTTTCTGAATTTTGTGATTTTTTTCTGAATATATCTGCATTTTTCTGACTTATTTTTTGTATTTTCTGATTTGTTCTTACATTCAAAATAATAACTCTGTAAAATACATTGTAAAATGATTGTAATCTCAAGTCAACAGATGTTTGACAGAGTTTTCTGTCAAAATACAGATTTAAAGAAAATACTTTGAATTTTTTGTGACAAAAAACAAAGTTTTATCTGTTATATTACTTTTAACCTTGTAATCTCTATTTTACAGATAATTAACAGCTATTTCTGCAAAAATACAGATTTTAGCAAAATACTTTGTATTTTTTGTAACCAAAAACTAAGTTTTGTCTGTATTTTGAACAATAATTTCACAGAAAACTTAAAAAAGAAAATTCCAAAATAAACTGCATTTAACTACAGAGTTTTTTCTATAAAATTTTTGTTGCATCAAATACATTTTACAAATATATGTAAATTAACAGAGTTTTTCTTTGCTAAATGGTGCTTTATTTAACCAATATTTTACTAAGGACTCTGTAAATTAACAGCTTTTTTGTCCAAAACATTTTACTGAGCTTTATAGTAAAAAAACAGAGTTTTTCTCTGTCAAAAGACGCTAATATTTAACAAATATTTTACTATAAAGTCTGTAAATTAACAGTTTTTTTTGTAAAAATCATTTTACAGAGCTTTTTAGTAAAATTACGAAGTAATGTTGCTATGTGGAAAAGTACGGTGAACTCTGTTAAATTAGCAGAGTTATTCTGTAATTTACCAGAGTTATTATTTTGAGTGTAGTTTTTCAAATTTTTTGTAAATATTGATAAATTTCTTGGAGTTCTTTTTTTCTGAATATTTTTTTAACCCTTACATATTTTTTTTTGCAAATATGTGAGGATTATTCGTAAAATGTTTTTATTAAATAAAACATTATCATGATTTAATTTTTTGGGCAAGAGTACAAAACTCTGCGGCATTTTTCGTAGAATACTTCTCAGAATCTCCGATATTATTTCTATAGAAAAATTCTCAGAATCTGAGATATTTTTTCTATAGAAAAATTCTCAGAATCTGAGATATTTTTTTTATAGAAAAATTCTCATAACCTGAGATATTTTTCTATAGAATATTCTCAGAATCTGAGATATTTTATCTATTGAAAAATTCTCAGTCTTTGAGATATTTTTTCTATAGAAAAATTCTCAGAATCTAAGATATTTTTTCTATAAAAAAAACTCTCAGAATCTGAGATAGTTTTTCTATAGAAAAATTCTCAGAATCTGATATATTTTTTCAAAATCTTGGAAAATTAAAAAATTTTCGGAATCTGAAATTATTTTTCTGCAGAAAAATTCTCAGAATCTAAGATATTTTGTAATACAAAATTTTTCAGATTCGAAGAAATGTTTTTCTATATTAAAATTCTTAGAATCTGAGGTACTTTTTTTCTATAGAAAAATTCTTAGAATCTGAGATATTCATTCTATTGAACAATTTTAAGAATCTGATTTGTTTTTTCTACAGAAAAATTCTTAGAATCTGATACATCTTTTTTAAAGAAAATTTTTCAGAATCTGATATATTTTTTCTGTAGAATATTCACTGAATTTGATTTATTTTTTTATAGAAAATTGCTCAGAATCTGATATATTTTTTCTATAAAAAATTTTTCAGAATCTAATATAAATTTTGAATCTAAAATATTTTTTCTTCAGAAAAATTCTCAAAATCTGAGATATTTTTTTATGTACAAAAATTCTCAGAATCTAATAAAGTTTTTCTATAGAAAAATTCTCAGTATCTAATGAATTTTTCTATAGAAAAATTCTCAGAATCTAATGTAATTTTTCTATAGACAAAACAGAAGAATCTGTGATATATATTCTATAGACAAACTGTAAGAATTTGAAATATTTTTTCTATAGAAAAATTCTTAAAATTTGAGACATTAATTTTATAGGAAAATTCTTAGAATCTGAGATATTGTTTCTATAGAAAAATTCTCAAAATCTGATTTGTTTTTTCTATAGAAAAATTCTTAGAATCTGATACTTTTTTTCTATAGAAAATTTCTCAGAATCTGATATATTTTTTCTATAGAACATTTTACAGAATCTGATATATTTTTTCTATAGAAAATTTCTCAGAATCTGATATATTTTTTTCTATAGAAAATTTCTCCGAGTCTGATATAAATTTTTTTTTTTTTTTTAAATTTCTCAGAATCTGATATTTTTTTTTCTATAAAAAAATTCTTAGAATCTGAGATATTTTATCTATAGAAAAGTTTTCAGAATCTAAAATATTTCTTATATAGAATAATTCTCAGAATCCGAAATATTTGTTCTATAGAATAAGTTGCAGAATCTGAAATATTTTTTATATAAAAAAGTTCTCATAATCTGAAATAATTTTTCTATAGAAAAATTTTCAGAATCTGATACATTTTTTCTGCAGAAAAAAAATCTGTAAGAATCTAAAAACTTTTATTGAAATATTCCCAGAATCTGGTTAGGATTTAAAACATTTTTTTCTGAAGATAAATTCTCATAATCTGAAAAACCTTTTTCCTTATAAAAAATATTCTCAGATTCTTATATCCTGACATTTTTGTAAAGAATAATTCAAAAGTCATTTGTGGTACTTACCTTTTTGATTTATAATTGCAAATCTTTAAGAAAAACATGCAATTAACAGTATACTATTTTTCTTAAATATTACGAATTTATAACAATCGGATCAGCTTCTTACAAATTTTACGTTGCATTTTAATTTTGAAACTATTGGTTAATATATTTTCACGTTTTTTAACTATATTTCTTTTTATTTTATAGGTTTTTCGCGTTATTTAAGTTTAATTGCGAGCACAACAAAATTTTCTTATTATATTTTTCTTTTTATTTTATTTTGACAATTTTAAAATTGTTGAACATTACGCTTTTAATGTTTAATATCAAAAATTAAACACTAACGGCCAAATTCATAAACCAATTGTAATTTGTCATTTAAGCCCACAATAGTTAAAGTACAATAAACCATTAACAAACCTTTTTTACAAAATTGTATTCATAAACGTACTTTAACAATTTTATAATTTTGCGTTTTAATGTTGGCAACACCCTTGCTATATTTCTCATTTAATTGTTTGTGATGTATAAAATCATGAATCGATTGACTCGGTAGTCGTAAGTAAATATTTGTTTTTGCAAATTTAAGAGTTAGAAAAGATTTCGTATGAAATAAAAATTTGTTTAAAACGTTTTTCTTAACATTATATAGAAATCAAATGGAAGTAAGAGCGAAATAATTGTAATTTTATACCAAGAGTACAAAAAATATTCGAATACCGAATATGTTTTGATTGCATGTACATCACTATTTTGTTTTATTTGATTTTAATTTATTTTAAACAAATATTTGACATTTTTTTATTGAAAACATCCTAAATATGGTAATTGTTGAAGATATCTTGGATTTTTAGAATATAAATTGATGGAATATAATTATTCTAGGGTGTAGAATGTTTCATTACATGTTAAGATAATTATAGATGAAATGCCGAGCACAAAATGAATGACTTCTAAACTCCAAACTTTATTAAAGGTTTATTGTTGACTATACCCTACTATAAACCTTTTATAAATATTTAGCTTTTAAACGATTTTGAATAATGTTTTAAAAAATATTCCCTATAAACCTTTTATTAGAATGTCTTACAACATTATGAATTTGACCGTAAATGTTTACAATAAACATTAAATGTGTAATTTTAAAATTCTTGTGTTTAAAATTTTATAAAAATATTTATAAATTCACAAAATACTATATAATGTGCGTAATATTAAAATTTTTGTGTGTAAACTAAAATTTTAAACATTTGGTGCTCAATTTTAGGCGTTGTGTGTTATTTTACATAAAAATTTACCCACTTTATAGTAGTATTTTTACAAGGACTTTTTAGAGTGTAAACACTACAAAGAAATAAAAAAGTAATGATAAAATAAATATACGAAAGTTCATTTTGTTGAACATAGGGCGTCAACGAATTCTTTCCATCTATTGCGATTTTCGGCAAGTGCTTTGGCTTGGTTCCATGTTATGTTGACTATTTCACATTCACGTTGAGTAGTTCGTTGCCAGGTGTTACGAGGTCGACCGACTCGGCGTTGACCTTGGGTATTCCAGTCTAGGGCAGATCTGGCAATATCATCTCTTTGTCTCCGAAGTATATGGCCTATCCAGGACCATTTACGTTTGCAAATTTCTGCTGCTACTGGTTGACAATTGGATAGCGCGAGTAGTTGCTCGTTTGTTACCCAGTTGGGCCAAAAAATTCCAAGAATTTGCTTTAGACAACGGTTAACAAATGTTTGAAGTTTTCTTATTTGTTGTTGTGAAGTACCCCAAGTAGTACAGCCATACAATAATATTGACATAACACTGCATTGGAATATACGTATTTTAGTTTTTCTAGAAATATTTTTCGATCTCCATACTTTAAATAGGCTATGAAATGCAGCTCTAGCTTTATTATACCCTCCACTCTAGTGATAGAGGGTATATACACTCCGCATCATAACTATAGCCGCATTGCATTTTTCGGGTTGTTTAATGTTCAAGAAGTATTTTTATGAAACCTATTATGGTATATTACAGTGTTATAACAGTTCTCTTGTTTTTGTAAATTTGAGCCATCAGCTGTTTGAATTCAGAAAACGGCGACCAATAACTTTATTTGTCAGTGTTTCATAACTATAGCCGCATTTCAATAAAATCAGTTGAAATGAGTTCAAGTCAAAGTTTCGTGGCCAAATTAATTTTTTTTTTGGTAAAATTCGTTCCTCTATTAATTTTTTAACAAAATGCCACGTGGTAAATTTTTAAATGAAGTCGAACAAGTGAGAGTGTTACATTCGGCTGTGCCGAATCTTTTATACCCTCCGAAATGTAAAAAAAAATCCAGGGGCGTTTTTTTGGGAGGGGGGTTCGTGGGAGACGTTAGGGGGCACCTTCCTCTTACGATTTTGAACTTCTTCTGAGATAAGAATGTTGCATTTGCTTACCAAAAGTACAAAAAACTCTGCAAAAAATGCGTTTTTTCTTGGGTTGGTTTAGTTCTCCAAGGGGGAACTTTTTTCCCCTTGGTCCGATTTTGCCCATTTCCGAACTTAACCTGCCTAGGAATATAAGACATATTCGTGCCAAACTTCGGAAGTCTAGCTCTTTTATTTTGGACTGTATCGTGTCCTCTACACACGGACAGACGGAAAGACGAACAGACGGACGGACGACGTCGCTAGAATGTCTTAGAATCGATCACTGATCAATAAAATATATACTTTATGGGGCCTAGACCGATATTTCGATGCGTTAAATACGGAATGACAAAGTGAGTGTACCCCTATACTGTCATTGGAGGGTATAAAAAGTCAAAATTTTAGCCTTTTTAGAAAGTGGTTTAAGTTATCGCGAAATTGGACGAAAATTAAGCGATCTGACAAAGTTATCCGAAATTTTGTAAAAAATAAAAGTGGATACGGGATGAACAAAACAGGGGGTCGAAAAAGATGCTATCTGAGAGAGATCAACGCCGTATTATTAACGCTGCTAGCAATTCTATGAAAACTCTTTCGCAGATTGGTAATGAATGCGGCTTGAATGTGTCCAATTCTACAAAAAGTAGAGTCTTAAAGGAGTCTGGAACGATAACAAGACTTTTATTTTTTACAAAATTTCGGATAACTTTGTCAGATCGCTTAATTTTTCGCCTAATTTCGCGATAAATTAAACCACTTTCTAAAAAGGCTAAAATTTTGCCTTTTTCGACTTCATTTAAGAATTTACCATGTGGCATTTTATTTAAAAATTAATAGAGGAACGAATTTTACCAAAAAAAAATTTTATTTGGCCACGAAACTTTGACTTGAACTCATTTCAACTGATTTTATTGAAATGCGGCTATAGTTATGAATCACTGAGAAATACAGTTATAGGTCGCCGTTTTCTCAATTCAAACAGCTGATGGCTCAAATTTACAAAAACAAGAGAACTGTTATAACACTGTAATATACCATAATAGGTTTCATAAAAATACTTCTTGAACATTAAATAAACCGAAAAATGCAATGCGGCTATAGTTATGATGCGGAGTGTATAAGTTTGTCATTCCGTTTGTAAAGCCTCGAAATATTGGTCTAGAACCCCATAAAGTATATATATTCATGATCCTCGATCGATTTTAAGACGATCTAGCGATGTCCGTCCGTCCGTCCGTCTGTCCGTCTGTCTGTCTGTCTGTCTGTCTGTTGAAAACACGCTAACTTTTGAAAGACTTTACGGAGGCTCCTGAAGTTTGGCGTATATGTTGGGCATTTACCTGGTCAAGTTGGCATTGCAATCCAGCGAAATCGGTCCAGTGGTTCAAAAGTTATGAGCAAAAGACTGAATTTCGGCAAGGGATTTTCGTGAATTTATGAGATAAAAAGCACTATAACTTTCGAAAATCAATTCTGAGGCTGCTGAAGCTTGGCATATACATTTTTCGTTCCTCCAGCCTAGTTCGTATTAAATTTCACCCAAATCGGTCCAGTGGTTCAAAAGTTATTAGCAAAACCGTGAATATCAGATTAGCTTCACCTTAAACTCACGTGGTGAAAACCCGTTAAACCTGTTTTAAAACCATTGGTAAGTCACAAAAATATTTTAAAACGTATTTTTGTCACTCAAAAATATTTTTATACCAAAACAAAAAAAAAAAATACACTCGAAAAAAATTTTACACTCAAAAAAAATTTTACACTCAAAAAAAAAAATAGTAAATTTTTTTTTTTAATGTAAAATTCGAAAAAATTTTACACTCAAAAAAAATTGTACACTCAAAAAAAATATTAGTAATTTTTTTTTTTTTGAATGTAAAATTCGAAAAAATTTTACACTCAAAAAAATTTTACACTCAAAAAAAATTTTACACTCAAAAAAAAATTAGCATTTTTTTTTTTTTCAAAAATTATTAAAAAAAATTTTTTTACACAAAATAAAATATTTCTAATCATAACTGTTATTTTTTTCACGTTAGAAAATTTACTATCACTTAAAATGGGCATTGTGGAGGGTATTCATAGATTCGGCCAAGTCGAATTTAACTTTTCTACTTGTTAATTCTATTATTGATATCAATTTCTGAGCCACCGTCGCTTGTAAGAATGCTTCCGAGGTAGCAGAAGGACTCAACATTTTCGATATTTTCACCATTCAATGTTAAGGGTGTATTTAAAGTGTTACCGATCCTTAGCAGTTTTGTCTTTTTGACATTGATTCGTAAACCAACCGCATTCGCATTTTGTGTGAGAACTTTGAGTTTGTCTTCTATATCAGAAAAACGGTGTGCCATTAAACACAAATCATCGGCATAGTCAATATCATTAAGGAATTCGTTTAAGTTCCAACGGATCCCACGCGGTGAATCTAAATTGGTCTTTTGCATGAAACAATCTAGGAGAATTAAAAATAAAGTTGGCGATAAGACACAGCCTTGCTTAACACCACGGTTTGTTTGGAAAGGTTGGCTATCCTGACCGTTAAAACGCACAACGCAAGTTGAGTCATTGTAAAGTTCCTTAATAAGATTGATTATCTTTTCAGGAATACCCTTAAGAGCCAATGCATTCCATAGAGCGTTCCTAGACAGTGTATCGAATGCACGCTCGAAGTCCACAAAAAGAAGATACAATTGTGAATTATGTTCAACAGATTGCTCAATGATGATACGTAGTGCGTTAATATGATCTGCACAAGAGCGGTTTGGTCCAAATCCAGCTTGTTCTTTGCGGAGAAGAGGTTCCACCACCGGCGTTATTCTTCCCAAAATTAAAAGCGACATTACTTTACATATTGCGTTCTGTAGAGTAATACCTCTCCAGTTTTTGCATGATGTTAAGTCACCCTTTTTGGGGACAGTTATTACTACACCTTCCTTCTAAGAACGAGGTATACAATTTGTATCCCATGCTTCGCTTATAATTGGGGTTAAGGATTTGGCAAGTGTTGTTGCTCCATATTTTAGGAGTTCACCTGGGATGTCGTCACTACCGGAAGCTTTTTGGTTCTTCAGATTCTCCAGGGTTTTTTGTACTTCGTGTAAGGTTGGTGATGACGTTAATATTAGCCGGTTTGGATTGCGGCATGCTTCTGACAAAGGGGAGGAAGTTTCTACAACATTTGCGAGTTCTGTTGAGAAATAATCCCGCCATCTTTCGAACTGTTGGTCAATGGTACTTAGATCGTTACCGTTTTGATCCTTTATTGATGGCGTTGTATTTAATTTTTTACCGCTGAGCTGTTTTATGCCAGAATAGACATCCCGCAGATTGCCAGTATTTGCAGCTTTTTCCATATTTGAAGCAATATTATTATAGTATGCTTTACAGTCAGCTCTTACCATTGATTTTACTCTACGTGCAGCCTGTCCATAGTCCTGTTTGTATCTTTGTTTCTCCACTGTTGCTTTTGCACGGTTCAAAGTTTTTTTAAATTATTTGGAAAAAAAGAAATAAAAATGAATGTAAATTTCCGTTATTTTAACCGTTTTTACAGTATAATTTTGTCATTCATTTTTTTACGGATTTTTAAGTTATTTGTGCGGATTTCAACAGTTATTAATTAACATCTAAAAATAACTGAAAAATGTTTTTGTTTTAAATGAAATGTAAGTAGTACGTTTTTTAAATAAAGTTTCATTTGGTTCAAACGTATTTTTTGTTAAATTTACTTACATACTATTTTAAGTGTACTAAGTTTAGTCTCTAGTTTCAAACGTGTATTATCCAGTTTGCGTTTACTGATTTTAGTTTTGTCGGACGGTGTAACAAAAGCATCAACTAAGCAAAAAAAATTAAGCCAACTAGTTAAAAATTACTTTTTTTTTGTTATAAAATATTTGCCAAATCTCCTACTGTGGAATGTAGGGCATTTAAAAACCTCTTACAAAGTTGTGTATAATATAAATAGTTGTAAGTTGGAAATATGTATTAACAATTTCGTTATTTTTTTTTTTAATATTTACATTATATCAAGATGCTATTTGTTTTTTTTTTTGTTATTTAGCCTTAAGATCCGAAACTTAAAAATATTTGAAATCTGCTTAAGACATTTTTACCACCACAATTTTATTATGAATTGTGAAATTTTAATAATAGTAACAAGAAGGTCATATTTCTTTGGCTTATATTGTGCTGAGTGAATTAAATTTTATTTATTATAAGGATTTTCTTTTTTTTCAGTTAAAATTTACTTAAGTGAATTTTATGGCAAAATAAAGCCATTGCATATATTTTTTTTTAAATTGAAAAATAGACTACAAAAAAATATTGTGGTTTCGCTATGGACCATCCGGTATATGTGAGGAGTCTTTGACTCCGCCACCTCTAACCTAACCTAACCATAAATAGACCAATTACAATGTCCGACAGCCAAAGTGATTCTGTTTCCTTTTAAAAGGACTTCAAAGTTTTAAAGGATACATTTTGTAAAATATTTTTGAAATATTTCTACTTGTCCTAGGGCCCTAATTTATCCATTAAAGTCATTTGAAAACTTTTTTAAAAAAATTAGTTAAAAATTTTGTATGATATTGAAGGATAGATTTTTAAAAAGACGTAACTTACCTCCTTTTTCCCGATATGTTAAAGTAATAAAATAGGAAAATTAGGACAGATCCTTCTCTTTCATTTGCTGTCACGAGTGGCATCCTAGATCAGGTACAAATATTAAAAAAATATATATAATCGATTAGAGTTTTATTCTAGTTCGAGGCCCAAAAATATTTCTATTTATGATATTGTCATAATAGAGTATTTTTAATTTATTGCTTTGGGTCTCGAACTAGAATAAAACTCTAATCAAATATATATACATATATAAAAGCCGAATAAATACATTTTATTTTTATGTATCTTTTGGTACTAAAAAAAAAAAACAATATTAAAAAACTATTTTATAAAATTTATTCCTCCAAAAGCTTAAAGTCCTTTTAAAAGGAAACAGAATCACAAAAAAAAATGTAAAGCCAGTTTACTACATTTAGGCTCTAGTTTCAAACGTTAATTATCCAGTTCGTGTTTAACGATTTTTTTAACATGATAATGTTTTTAGGCTGGGGTCTAATTTTAAAAAAGTTGCAGGACGCCACCTCAGTTTGACTATATAAGCTAACGATTAAACAAAAAAGAAAATAAGAATTATAGTTTTCATTTTATTACAACCGTAAACTTCGACAATAATTTAAAATTAATAAATAAAATAAAAAACACATAGTTTTGGTAGCGACACCTAGCGGCGCTAGGTGTCACTCGATTAACGCAGTATTGCCATACCAAATATCGCATTTCCAATTAGAATTGTTACCATCATCGCAAATTTTTTCTAATAAAATATTACCACATGGCAATACTAACCAGTATATTTGAAAATCGAATATGTATCTACAAGCAAGAGAAACATATCAAAATTTAAATCACTATTTAAATAAGCTTCGGTGGCCTTGCTGAAGTGAGCCAGACTGGAAAACAGAAGGTTCGCTGATCGAATCCATGATCTGTCAACTTATTTTTTTATTTTTTTTAGCTTGTACATTTCTTTTTGTTAGAGATAAATAAATTTTGTTAATTATAAATAAAAAAAAATATATATATTCAGATTTTTTTAAATTTTCTAGTTGTTTTTCTTTCTGAATTTTGTAACTTTTCTGAATATATCTGCATTTTTCTGACTTATTTTTTGTACTGTCTTGATTTGTTCTAACACTCAAAATAATAACTCTATAAAATACATTGTAAAATGACTGTAATCTCAATTCAACAAATGTTTGACAGAGTTTTCTGTCAAAATACAGATTTAAAGAAAATACTTTGAATTTTTTGTGACAAAAAAAAAAAAGTTTTATCTGTTATATTACTTTTAACCTTGTAATCTTTATTTTACAGATAATTAACAGATATTTCTGCAAAAATAAGGATTTTAGCAAAATACTTTGTATTTTTTGTAACCAAAAACTAAGTTTTGTCTCTATTTTAAACATTAATTTCACAGAAACCTTAAAAAAGAAAATTCCAAATAAACTGCATTTTTTTTAAATTTTACAGAAAATAACTACAGAGTATTTTTTATAAAATTTTGGTTGCATCAAATCAGTGGCGGGTACAGCTTTTGGGTTTGGGGGGGAAATTTTGTTTTTTTTACTTCGAAAAAAAAATCATAAATTCACCTTGGACGAGCAAAAAGAGGGATTCGTTTTTTTTGCAATGGAAACCTATAAAATCATCAAATTCATTAGTTTGTGCTGAAGGAGGGTTGTTTTTCATGATCATAAGTAGATCGTTAAGATATTTTTTTTTTAATTTGTCTAAAAAGAAAATTGTACGTTTTCTTCTACATAGAAAAAGTCTCAGATTCTAACACATTTGACGTATAAAAAGTCAAATCTAAAGCTTCTTCTTTACAAAAAATGCCCCAAAATCTGAGACTTTTTTCGTATAGAAAAATTTTCAGATTCTAAGAACTTTTTTCCACGAAAAATCTAAGATTCTGAAACCTTTTATAGAAAGTATCTCATATTTTAAAGCATTTTTAATAAATTTTTCTTATAGAAATGGTCTCAGGTTAGTATGTTTGTTTCGCACTGAAAGAATTTATATTCTGAGACCTTTTTTTCTTTAGAAAAAGTTTCAGATTTTGAGACCTTTTTTATAAAGAAAGAGTTTCAAATTCTCAGACATTTTTCCTATAGAAAAAGTCTCAGATTCTTAGACCTTTTTCTTTTTAGAAAAAGTCCCAGATTCTGAGACCTTATTCCTAAAAAAAGTCTCCTTTTTTCGGAATAAGGTTTAGGAATAAGGTCCCATAGAAAAATTTTAGGTTCTGAGAGCTTTTTCTTATATAGAAAAAGTCTTAAGTTCTGTCACTTTTATCCCTAAGAAAAAGTAATAGATTTTTCCATTATAAAAAGTCTCAGATTGTCAGACCTTTTTACTTAAAAAAAAGTATCGATTCTGAAAAATTTTCCAATAGAAAAAGTCTCAGATTCTATGAGCCTATTCCTATAGAAAAAGTCTGATATTGTGAGACTCTTGCCAAAACAAAAGGTCCCAGATTCTGAGACGATTTTTCTATAGAAAAAGTCTTAGATTCTGAGACCTTTTCTTAGGTATAGTATAAGTATAAGTCTAAGATTCTGGCACTTTTTTAAAAAAAAATCTCGCAGATTTTGAGAACTATTTCTTATAGAAAAAGTCATAGATTTTGAGACCGGTTTCCTATAGAAAAAGTCTCAGATTCTGAGACATTTTCCCTATAGAAAAAGTCTAAAATTCTGAGACCTTATTCCTATAGAAAAAGTCTTAGATTATAAGACTTTTTCCAGTAGAAAAAGTGTCAGATTCTGTGACCTTCTTCCAATTGAGAAAGTTTAAACGTCTGAGACTTATTTTTCAACAATAAAAAGTCTCAGACATTGACACATTTTTCTTTTTACAAAACAATAAAATTCTAAGACCTTTTTCCTTAGAATAAGTCTGAAATTAAGTGATTCTGAAACTTTTTTCCCATAGAAAAAGCCTTAGATTCGAATACCTTTTCCATTTCGAAAAAGTCTCAGATTCTGCGACCTTTTTCCTATAAATAAGTATCAAATTTTGAGACCCATAGGAAAAGACTCAGATTCTGAGACCTTGTTCCTTTAGAATAAGTTTGAAATTCTGAGACTTTTACATTTTGGGAATTCTTCTACAAAAATCCGAAAATGAAAATTTTTGAAGATGTAAAAAATTTTAGAGTTTTCTGTCTCTTTTCTATAAAAAAAGTCTCAAAATTTAAGACCTTTTTAATATAGAATAAGTCTCAGATTCTAAGACCTTTTTCCTATAGAATACGTATCGAATTCCGACACATTTTTTGTACAGAAAAGTCTCAGATTTTTCACAAAGAAAACTTTTTTTCCTCAAACATTTTCTTTTACGGATTTTTGTAGAAAAATTCTCAAAATATAAGTACTATTAAAAGATAGCAAAATTCATAATAAGATTGACAGATATTTTTTCACAGAAAATTTTCAGATTGAGTCACATTTTTTCCTTTAAAAATTTAAAAATTTTCCCTATAAGAACTTTCAGATTTTTCTAAGAAAAATTTTCGGATTTCGAGATAATTTTCATTCGGAAATTTTTTCGAAAATTTCCTTCTTCCTTCTTTCTCCTTTTTCTTCCTTTTTCTTTCTTTTTTCTTTTTTCCTCTTTTTTCCCCTTTTTTTTTCTTTTTGAAATTTGGTCTGGGGGGGGAAATTTCCCCTTTTTCCCCCCCCTTGTACCCGCGCATGCATCAAATACATTTTACAAATATATGTAAATTAACAGAGTTTTTCTTTGCTAAATGGTGCTTTATTTAACCAATATTTTACTAGAGACTCTGCAAATTAACAGTTTTTTTTTCAAAACATTTTACAGAGTTTTATAGTAAAAAACAGAGTTTTTTCTGTCAAAAGACGCTAATATTTAACCAATATTTTACTATAAAGTCTGTAAATTAACAGTTTTTTTTTGTAAAAATCATTTTACAGAGTTTTTTAGTAAATTTACCAAGTAATGTTGTTAGCTGGAAAAGTACGGGGAACTCTGTTAAATTAGCAGAGTTTTTCTGTAATTTACCAGAGTTATTATTTTGAGTGTAGTTTTCCAAATTTTTTGTAAATATTGATAAATTTGAGAAATTTCTTGGAGTTCTTTTTTTCTGAATATTTTTTACAATATGTGGGGGTTATTCGTAAAAAGTTTTTATTAAATAAAACATTATCATGATTTAATTTTTTGGGCAAGAGTACAAAACTCTGCGGCATTTTTAATTTTTGTTGGTCTGTGTTACAATAGTTTTTAAAAATTCCGCTTCTAAGGGGGAAAAGGGGGAAAGTAGGGCCCTTTGGGGGATTTTGTATCTTTTGAGCTAATAGTCCCAAAATCTTGAAATTTGGACTATATGATCGAACCTCTCACGGAAAATTTCGAAAAAAAATATTTTTTGAAAATTCCGTCTCCAAGGTGGAGAAAATAGGACAAATTGGTAAATTTTTTTTTTTTATCTTCTGAACAAATAGTCCCAGAAACTTGAAATTTCGACTCTAGAATCCTCTCGCGGAATTTACATTCGGAAAACAAAATTTTTTGAAAACTCTGTTTTCAAGAGGGGCGAAAATAGGGCAAATCGGTAAGTTTTTTATCTTCTGAACAAATGGTCCCAGAATCTTGAAATTTGGGCTCAAGGATCCTCTCGCAGAAATAACATTCCGAAAAAAATATTTTTTGAAAAATTCCGCCTCCAAGATGGGAAAGGGGGAAATAGGGCAAATCGGTACATTATTTATCTTCTGAACAAATGGTCCCAGAAACTTGAAATTTGAACTATAGGATCATCTCGCGGAAAAAACATTTTGAAAAAAAAATATTTTGAAAATTCCTTTTATAAGGGTGGCTGGGTAGAAGGGGGAAAATAGGTCAATTAGGGCAATTTGTATCTTCTGAACTAATGGTACTACAAACTTTAAGGTTTGAATATAGGATCCTATAGCGGAAATAATTTTTTGAAAAATGTACTTTTTTGAAAATTTTGTTTTTAAGGAGGGCCAAAAGGAGGAAAATATGGCAATTTGGTTAATTTTAAACTAATGGTCTTAGAAGCATTACATTTGGAATATACGATCATCTTGCGGAAATAACATTCTGAAAGAAGTACTTTTTTGAAAATTTCGCTTTTAAGGGTGAAAGTAGGTCAATTTTGTGTATGCTGAAATTTGGACTGTACGATGCTCTCGCGGAAATAACATTCTTAAAGAAGTACTCTTTTTAAAATTCCGCTTCTAAGGGGGTGAAAGTGGGAAAGCAGGGCATTTTTGTATCTGCTGAACTAATGGTCCTAGATACTTGAAAATTAGACTGTACGATTCTCCTGCGGAAATGACATTCAGAAATAAATATTTTTTTAAAAATTCCGCTTTTAAGGAGAAATGGGGGAAAGTAGAGCAATTTTGTATCTGATGAACAAAAATTCCTAGATACTTGAAATTTGGACTGTACGATCCTTGCGCGGAAATAAAATTCTAAAATAAGTATTTTTATGAAATTGTGCTTCTAAGGGGGGAGAAAGTAGGGCCATTTTGTATTTACTGAACTAATGCACAGAGAGAACAGTTTAGTTGTGCCAGCCGAATTTAGAACCAACTGCGTACTTTAATAACAACAACCGAAAATTTCGGTTGCGATAACCAAAATTAGTTTTGAAAATTTAACTTCTGTTAGTTCAAATAAATTTCGGATATCGCAACCGAAAATTTCGGTTGTTATAATTAAACCATGCAGTTGGATATAAATTCGGCTGGCACAATTAAACTGTTTTCTCAGTGTGGTCGTAGATACTGGAAACTACATTCTGGGAAAATAAGTTTTTGAGAATTTCGCTTCTAAAAGTGGGAAAATTGGGGAAAATAGGACAATTTGGTACATATTGTTCCTTATGCACTAATGTTCCTTGAAACTTAAAATTTTAACTATAAGATCCTTTCGCGAAAATAACATTCTGATAAAATGTTTTTTTAAGTTCCGCTTTTCAGGAGGGAGGGGGACAAGTAAATTTGGTACATTTTGTATCGTATTAACTAATTATCCTTAAAACTTTAAACTTGAACTATAGGATCTTGCCGAAATAATTTTCCGTAATAAGTACTTTTTGAAAAATTCCGCTGCTAAAGGGGTAAAAAGGGTGAAAGTAAGGCAATTTGTAGCATTTTGTATTTTTTAAAGTAACTAATTTTATTACTTATATTTTGTTTTAAAGTTGTTAAAAGCATTGAAAATTTATTTTTTTAACATGATAATGTTTTTAGGCTGGGGTCTAATTTTAAAAAAGTTGCAGGACGCCACCTCAGTTTGACTATATAAGCTAACGATTAAACAAAAAAGAAAATGAGAATTACAGTTTTCATTTTATTACAACCTTAAACTTCGATTATAATTTAAAATTAATAAATAAAATAAAAATTCATAGTTCTGGTAGCGACACCTAGCGCCGCTACTCGATTAACGCAGTATTGCCATACCAAATATCGCATTTCCAATTAGATTAGTTACCATCAGCGCAAATTTTTTTCAATGAAATATTACCACATCGCAAAACTAACCGGTATATTTGAAAATCGAATATCAACAAGCAAGAAAAACATGACAAAATTATATTAAAATTTAGATTAGTATTTAAAACGCCGTGGGTAGGCTAGCTGAAGTGTGTCAGGCTATCACGCGGAGGGTATTGGGATGAAATTAGAGTTTGCAAAACGATTAAAATCGTAATCGTAATCGCGATTAATCGCACCAATTAATCGTAATCGTAATCGACAAAAAAATCATGCGGTTACGATTAATCATTTCCTATAAAATACACTGTTTTTATAACAAATTTGAATCAGTTTCAATTTTTTTTGAACTGGTTTCTTTTGCAATAGGTTCTTGAATTATTCTACAGTAATCACTGCAAAATTTTCTATGTAAAATTACACCGCTCAACAGTCATTTTCCGGTTTGAATTCTGGTGATCAATTTTAGTAGACTTTGATCTCCTGATTCCAAATCTGTACTCCAAATTTTTCCATCACGTCCAGATTTTTAGTTATTCACGGTTAAAAATGCGAAAAATGACGATTTTTGCATTATTTGAAAGCCTGCACAGCAGGCATTGAGTGGAATACAAATCTGCTAAAAAGCGAAAATTATAATTTGTCTTTGGTCTCTAACATAGAAAACAATTTTTTTCTAATTATTGCGTTTGGTTGGGTTACAATTGCGTTTTAAAATGACTCTGTTAAAATGATAATTTTTGTAAAAAAGATAAGGGAGTTTTTTTTTTGATATTTTTCAAAGAAAAACTAAAAAAATAAATATTTTACAAATTTAAGTTTTCTGTGTTATTTTTCGTACAAACCGGAAGATATCTTAAATGGGCTTAAAAGTCTATAAGAAAGAATGAACTTTTGCCTAATCACAGTAAAGATTGATCATCTGGTTTTTGTTTTAGAGCCTTTTAAAAATGGTGCTTTTTCAAATTTTTTTCACAGTGTTTTTTTTAAATACATGTTTGGCCAATAATAGTGCAACAACTTCAAATTTTTTTGATCATATATTTGAGATCATAGTTCAATTCTACTCTAATGCTTTATACCAGATTTTTATTCCACCCAGTGGCTGCTGTGCAGGCTTTCAAAAAATGCAAAAATCGCGTTTTTCGCGTTTTCAACCGCAAATAATTATAATTCTAGACGTGATGGAAAAATTTGGAGCACAGATTTGGAATCAGCGAGTCAAAAAATTTTGTAACAAACTTCAAACCTTAGTCAAAAACCTTCGATTTGTTGAGCGGTGTTATTTTTCAAAAAAACTATTTGCTCTAAAAACGATTGCTTTCGGCACAATTTCAAACAAAAATCATTGATTCTGGAATTTTAAGTAAAATCGATTGCAGGATAATATGATGCGTTCTGGAACCGATTATTTGGAACAGAAAATGTTGCTGGGTTGGCCCATGATTCATTAAACTTGTTTCCAATTTGTTTTTCCTTTTTTCTCGTAAGTTTAAAGTAAAATTTGAATTGTGATCTTAGTAACCAATAAATTTGGTTTTCAAAATATATTTAAAGTAAAATTTGAATTCTGATCTTAGTAACCAATAAATTTGATTTTTAAAATATATTTAAAAGGCTTTAGCCGAATCTGGTCAAAAAATTCGGACATAAAATTTTGTCGAAAAATTTAATTTTTTCAAACCTTTACCGTTGTATGCCAACTAAAAGGCCCTTCAAAAACTTTTTCTGGACTGGAAGCAGCTTTTGGAAAGGAATCGCGAGTCAAAAAACGCACACAAGCCACCTGAATTCACGCATGATTTCTGTGGGGAATGTCACAGTTTAGAGCACTCTTTGGTAGCACAGATAAAGATACTGAATCTCTCATTGTAGAGTTTATTAAATCTTGTGTTTTTTTTCCAAAAACCATTTTTCATCATTTAAAAAGTGTTAAAGATGTCAAAAAGGAAAGTATGTATGTATGTTTAATATTTTATCAAAACTATTATATTATTAGTTTTTAAACAAAAACTTTGCAAGAGCGCTCTAGAATACCAAAATCTCGATTTATTTTTGCTGGGTATTAATTTTTGTATTTTCGTACGTTCTGAAATATAAATTTTAAAATAATTTTTTATTAAAGCAACTGCAACTCAAAGTATTTAAAAAATTCGATTAATCGATAATCGCGATTAACGGCAATTTTTTTAATCGTAATCGCGATTATGAAATATCTCGATTATTTGCAAACTCTAGATGAAATCCCTGATCAAGTCAACTTTTTTTTTTATTTTTTTTAGCTTATATATTGTTATTTGATATAACAATTCTTTTTTTTAATAATTTAATTATTTAAAAAAAAGTTAAAAAAAAAAAATTAAAAATGCCGCGGAGTTTTGTACTCTTGCCCAAAATATTAAATCATGAAAATGTTTTATATAATAAAAAGGTGTTAAGAATAAACATCACATATTTCCAAAAAATTTTATTTTTTTCAGAAAAAATTAACGCCAAAAAATCTCTCAAATACACTAGCAGGATTTATTCAATATTCAGAAAAAAAAATTTAAAAACTAAGAACAAATCAAGAAAATACAAAAAATTAGTCAAAATTCAGATATATTCAGAAAAAATCACAAAATATAAAATAAAAACAACTGGAAAATTTAGAGAAACCTGAATATATAACATTTTAACTTATTTATAAGATTTTAATAATTTGTTTATTATTTTAATAAGCTTTTATTTATTTCTTTTTTATTCAAATCAAATGGTCTTTTAATTTTTAATTATACTTAACAATGACCAATACTTAAAACATACCGTTTTCTAACTTTTTTTATAATTTAATAAAAAAAGTATAAAGGTTTAAAAAAAATTGGTCTTAACAAAAAAAAATTAAATGAGCTAAAAAAAAACAAAATTTAAAAAAATAAGTTGACTGATAACACGGACGATCCCCGGAGGCTCTGTTTTCGAGTCTGACACACTTCAGCTAGGCTACCGTACGATATTTAAATCCCAACATAAACGGTGTTATGTTCTTGCTTGTGGTTATTCGACAATATTATAGGGTGATTCCAGGTCAAACCGCACAGAAAACTGTCATTTTCGGATTTGTCACCTCCGATTTTAATGAAATTCGCAAAAAATATTTCACATGCGTTGTTTTCATAATATGATTACCTTACAGGCTCCAAAAATTTTTAGTTTTCGAAATATGGCGTCTTGAAAATTGGCAAAAACGTCAAATTTGCAATAAGGTGCACATACAAAGTCACGCATAACTTTAAAACTATAAAACCCACAATTACCAAATAGGTACCATTTGAAAGCTGAAAGGATTACCTTAAAAGTGACATGCAAATTTTTTTCTTTTAATAAAAGGTCAAAGGTCATATTTCAATGTCTAATGTTCAAAGACCTATATCTCAAAATCCGATATTTTTAAAATTCTTAAAAAAAATATATGATAACAATCAAGTCTTTCCCTACATTTGTATCAAAATTTCAGGGTGGACACTCATATGGTTCCAAAGTTACAGAGGAAAACGTGCTCGAAGGCAAGGTTTTTTCTACGAGTTCATATGAAAAATATTGCACAAACAAAACAATATACAATCGTAAACAAAGGTGCGGGCCTACAACAAGGCTAAATACTTTTATGTATTTTAAGTTATATTTTAGGGGTTTTCTTGTTCTTTTACAAGGAAAGACCTCGAAAGTGAATATACCTGATTTCTTTGACATTTACACACAAGCTAGAAAAAATCTAAAATCAACGAGTCTGAGCTTGTCGGCCTAAATTCAGGTTAAACGGGGTTAAAAATTGCCCATTTTCAGTTATTTTAAAGTTTAGGTACTTTATATTGATGCCACATATAACAGATCGGTTTCATTCGAAACCTATATTCTTCCATAGTAGGGAAATAGGAATGGGGAGGGGGAACCGTATGTTCAAAGCGGAATAAAGCTCATAAACAAGAATATAATCAAGCATAAAAATGGTTTAGAAATGAAAACACTAATGTTTCGAACTTCTTTGAATTTTTGCCTTATTTTATTTTGGATGCACTAATAAAGATATTTTTTTTTAAATTCGGATGTAACCCGACCTGTAAGAAAAACTGCCAATAAAAAATTCATGTAATTGCTTAATTTAAATAGAAAATAGTACCAACAATGAATTTGTTTTACAAAAACTATATAGTTTAACAAAAACTATACATTTTTAACAAAAACTTATGCAACAAATAAAATGTCTCAAACAGACGCCAAAAATTTTTTTCAAATGAAACGGATCTGATATTTGTGGCATTAATGTACCTAAAAGTTAAAATTACTAATAATCGGTAATTTTTGACTCGCGTTTAACCCTTTAAAACTAAATTAAGACCAATAAGCTTAGACAGGTGGATATTAGATATTTGTTGTCTTTCATGGGCATACATTTCAAAGAAATTACGTATGTTCACTTTGAAGATTTTCCTTGTAAGAAAACAAGAAAACCCTACGATAAAATTCAGTTTTGATAGTGAAATCAAATTCAGGAGGTCGAAATATTAATAAATATTGGGTTCAGTTTTTAGGTCCGTCCCATTGTTTGTTTACTGCTATGCTGCTTCGTGTGTGTAAGCTTTTGCATATGAACTCGTAGAGAAAATCTTGACTTCGAGCACGTTTTCCTTTGTAACTTTGGAACCATATAAGTGTCCACCCTGAAATTTTGATACAAATGTAGGGAAAGACTTGATTGTTATCATATATTTTTTTGAGAATTTTAAAAATATCGGATTTTGAGATATAGGTATTTGAACATTAGACCTTGAAATACGACCTTTGACCTTTCATTACAAGAAAAACTTGTACATGTCACTTTTAAGGTAATCCTTTTAGCTTTCAAATGGTACCTATTTGGTAATTGTGGGTTTTATAGTTTTAAAGTTATGGGTGACTTTGTATGTGCACCTTATTGAAAATTTTACGTTTTTGCCAATTTTTAAGCCGCCATATTTCGAAAACCGAAAGGTTTTGGAGCCAGAAAGGTAATGATTTTAGGAACACTGTCCATTTGCAATATATTTGGCAAATTTTATTTAATTCGAAGGTGACAAATCCGAATGCTGTGTGGTTTGAACTGGATTTGCCCTATAGATACATACTACAAAATAGAGTTGGGCGCGTGAGTACCCACGACTTACGCACGAAATAATAACGCTTACAGCGACTCACGAAAATAAAATAATCAAAATTTTATTTAACTTCATTTCAAATTCTTGCACAAAAGGTGTTTAATTTCCTAAAATTTATCATAAAAACTTATTTTAATCACAATTTTGTATTAATTCAATATGATGACGATTTTCTTACTAGTTTTCTGTTTTAGACAGCACAAAACAATCACGCAAACTTACGAAACCAAAATTACCCACGAAATCTCACGCACGAAAATATTTTTTCTAATCAAGCGTAAATTTCACTCATGATCACGCGTAATCACGTGTCAAGCTCGCATCTCTACTACAAAAAACTAATACTTATAAAACTTCCGATACTGACAGCCAGACGGCGCTTGTCGTAACAGACCTTTGAAGAATAAATTCTATTGGAAAATTAGTTGACATTATTTTTTTTATTTAATCAATTAATTCATTGTTGAATGAATTTTGAATTATTTTTAAAAAATATATATATTACTAATATTGTCAATAATTCGATTATAATTATTGAATTAATTTATTTCCAATTAATTCTTTATAAATCATTTAATTTTAAATAAATTTTTAATAATTTAAGGAATAAATAAAAGCTTATTAAAATAATAAAAAAATAATAATTAAAATCTAATAAATCAGTTAAAATGTTATATATTCAGGTTTCTCTCAATTTTCCAGTAGTTTTTGTTTTAAATTTTGTGATTCCTGAATTTATCTGCATTTTTATACCCTCCAACTACAGTATGGGGGTATACTCACTTTGTCATTCCGTGTGTAACGCATCGAAATATCGGTGTAGGACCCCATAAAGTATATATATTATTGATCAGTGATCGATTCTAAGACATTCTAGCGATGTCCGTCTGTCCGTCCGTCCGTCCGTCTGTCCGTCCGTCCGTCTGTGGAAGACACGATACAGTCCAAAATAAAAGTGGTAGACTCCTGAAATTTGGCACATATATGTCTTATGTTCATAGGCTGGTTAAGTTCGGAGATGGGCAAAATCGGACCAGGGGGAAAAAAGTTCCCCCTTAAAGAACTAAACAAACCTTTGAAAAATAACATATTTTTACATGATTTTTTGTGTTTTTGTTTAACAAATCCAACATTTTAATGCTACAAGAAGTTCAAGGTCCTGCATTTGGACCCACAGAATTAGAAAATATCGTTTACGGTCCGCCCCCCCCCCTTTTTATGGGCGTGGAATAATTTTTTTTTTAAATAGTGATAAATTTGTATTTCTTTAGTGCAAAAAGCATAAGAATTATTTTTTTTAACACTTATTCGAGAGGAGTTGTGCCCCCCAATTACCACTACCGACCCCCCCCCCCAAAAAAAAAAGACGCCCCTGCAATTTTTTTTTTTTATTTATTTGCATGTTGGAGGGTATAAAAGATTCGGCACAGCCGAATTTAACACTCTTACTTGTTTTGACTAATTTTTTGTATTGTCTTGATTTGTTCTTAGTTTTTAATTTTTTTTTCTGAATATTGAATAAATCCTGCAAGTGTATTTAAGAAATTTCTTGGAGTTATTTTTTTCTTAAAAAATATCGTTTTTGGAATTTATTCGTAACAACTTTTTATTAAATAAAACATTATCATGATTTAATATTTTGGGCAAGAGTACAAAACTCTGCGGCATTTTGGGAAGTGGTAATGACTTTTTTTTGCAGGGAAATACTTTGTATTTTGTTGTGACAAAAAACAAATTTTCCTCTGTTATATTACTTTTTACTTTGTAATCTTCATTTTACAGATAATTAACAGAGTTTTCTGCTAAAATACAGATTTAAGCAAAATACTTCGTATTTTTTATAACCAAAATAGTTTTCTGTTTTGAGTAGTTTTTGTTTTTGTTACCAAACATCAAAATTTTATCTGTATATTTTTTTTTTTTTTTTTTTAAATTGAAAAAGTATCAAAAAAAGTTATAAAAAAAATCTTTTCAGAAATCTTATAAAACTTTTACAAAGTTACACGAATTTAACTAAACTTTGTAAATTTACAGAGTTTTTTCTGTATTTTTTTTTTTTGCATAAAATGCATTTTACAAATATATGTAAATTTACATAGTTTTCTTTGCTAAATGGTGGTTTATTTAACTAATATTTGACTAGAAACTCTGTAAATTATTTTTTTTTTTTTGCCAAATCATTTTACAGAGTTTTAAAGTAAAATTATAGAGTTTTCTCTGTCAAAAAGCTTTCATATTTAACCAATATTTTACTATAAACTCTGTAAATTAACAGTTATTTTTTTTGTCAAAATCATTTTACAGAGTTTTTTAGTAAAATTACCAAGAAATGTTGTTAGCTGGAAAAGTATGGTGTACTCTGTTAAATTAGCAGAGTTTTTCTGTAATTTAACAGAGTTATTATTTTGAGTGCAATACATTAATATGCCTCTTTCTACCGACCACTGAATTAAATGCTTTATTAATTCTACATACAACATTTTCAATCTAATTATTGCCTCAGAAGCTATTAATCGATATATCGACAATTTTGAAAATTGGTGCTACCAAAATGACCTCTAAAAATGGGAGATAGAAGGTTAATACACTCAAAATAATAACTCTGTTAATTTACAGAAAAACTCTGCTAATTTAACAGAGTACACCATACTTTTCCAGCTAGCAACATTTCTTGGTAGTTTTACTAAAAAACTGTGTAAAACAATCTTGACCAAAAAAAACCGTTAATTTACAGAGTTTCTAGTAAAATATTGGTTAAATTAAGCATATTTGTAAAATGCATTTTATGCAACCAAAATGTTACAGAGAAAAACTGTAAATTTACAGAGTTTAGTAAAATACATTTTATTTTGTATAATTTTTATAAGACTTTTGAAAATATGTTTTGGTACTTTTTTTAGCATTTTCCCAAAACAAATTCAGATAAAATATTAGTGTTTTCACAGAAAACTCCACTAAAAAAAAAACTTGTAAAATTACAAGAAAAGCTGGTAACTTTTTTTTTTGTTTGCTACCTCCTATTTGACAAAAATTCCTAGTAATTTTACAAGATTTTTACCAATATTTTTGTAATTTTACAAGGTTTTTACCACTAAAATTTAAAATTTACAAATTTTTTGACACGATAAAATTAACAAAGAGTTTTCGTAATTTTACTAGATTTTTTGCTACCTCCTATTTTACGAGAATTCCTAATTTTACAAGCTGTTTACCAAAAATTTTGTAATTTTACAAGCTTTTTACCAATAAAATTGTAAATTTACATATTTTTTCGCAACTAAAATTACACGCAACTCTCGTGAATTTACTAGATTTTTTTGTAAAATTATCTTGAAGATTTGTAATATTACAAAAAAAATTTAAATTTCGATTTGTTAAAAACAAGGAAACTGTCAAATATTAGTAAAATGGGATTACGAGACTTTTCCTAGTAATTTGAAAAAGTTTTTTTTTTTGTGTCTGTTGTTTTTAACTATGAAATTAATATTGCATAGAAATAAGTAAAAATAAAGATAAAGCTTAGTTTTTGGGTTATAAAAAAATACAGAGTATTTCGCTTAAATCTGTATTTTAGCAGAAAACTCTGTTAATTATCTGTAAAATTAAGATTACAAAGTAAAAAGTAATATAACAGAGGAAACTTTGTTTTTTTTTTGTCACAACAAAATACAAAGTATTTTCTTTAAATCTGTATTTTGACAGAAAACTCTGTCAAATATCTGTTGAATTGAGATTACAGTCATTTTACAATGTATTTTACAGAGTTTTTATCTTGAGTGTAAGAACAAATCAGAAAATACAAAAAATCAATCAGAAAATGCAGATATATTCAGAAAAAATCACAAAATTCAGAAAGAAAAACAACTAGAAAGTTTAGAAAAATCTGAATACATAAATTTTTTTTAATGCATAATTAAATAAAAAAGCATAAAGAATTAATGCAAACAAATTTTTCCCTAACAAAAAGAAATTTACAAGCTAAAAAAACTAAATAAAAAAAAAAAAAAAGTTGACAGATCACGGATTCGATCAGCGAACCTTCTGTTTTCCAGTCTGGTTCACTTCAGCAAGGCCACCGTAGCTTGCCTAAATAACGATTTAAATTTTGATATGTTTCTCTTGCTTGTAGATACATATTCGATTTTCAAATATACTGGTTAGTATTGCCATGTGGTAATATTTCATTGGAAAAAATTTGCGATGATGGTAACAAATCTAATTGGAAATGCTATATTTGGTATGGCAATACTGCGTTAATCGAGTGACATCTAGCGCCACTAGGTGTCACTACCAGAAAGAACTATGTGTATTTTTTATTTTATTTATTAATTTTTAATTATTGTCGAAGTTTACGGTTGTAATAAAATGAAAACTATAATTCTTATTTTCTTTTTTGTTTAATCGTTAGCTTATATAGCCAAACTGAGGTGGCGTCCTGCAACTTTTTTAAAATTAGACCCCAGCCTAAAAACATTATCATGTTAAGAAAAAAATTCAAAGGGGTAAAAGTTTTGAAAAATGCACTTCAAAACTGCATTTGCATTTAAAATGCATTTGTGAAACACCAACATTTTTACGGTCATTAAATGCAAGAAATGGACAAAAATACCTTACTAATGTGAATAAAACAATAAGATACGATTAGTACTTTTGAAAATATAACGATTAAAAAAATTAAAAAATAAAAATTTTTATAAGGGAAACTTAAGGAAGTATTTTTTAAAAATAAACATTAAAAATAGTATACATTCTTGGTCCATTGTAAAGAAAACATTTTTTTGTAGCAAAAATTCTAAATTTTCCAAATATGCTAATTAAAAAAAAATTAAAAGGGGTAAAAGTTTCGCAAAATGCACTTCAAAACTACATTTACATATGTATGTATAAAATGCACTTTTAAACCACCGATATTTTTTCAGTTTATTAGATATTAAAATAGACTTACATACCATTCGTATGCGCTATAGATTGTTAAAATGCGATAAGTACTAGTTTAGAAAATACAGCTGCTTAAAGTTACACAGATTTTGCATTTTTTCGACTTTTTTAAAAACGCCAATCGTGAATAAAATCGCGAGTTTTTCGAATATTTTCGATCTAATGGATGAAATTGGCTCCATAGAGTATCTGAATGAAAAAATTAACAAAAAACGGAAGACCCTCGGTCAAAAAATTACAAAAATCACCAAATGTCTGGTGGAATGGACGATATATACTCTTTGAAATTTCTATAAGAATCAAAGAGCCTCAACAATTGAGGTCAGTCGCTTCCTATTTTTTGCTGTATTCCATTTTATCCTAAGTTTAAAGTGCAGCTTAAGTCGTTACTGTAAAATTCGTCCTGCATTTTTATTTTTTTTTTAATTTTATAAATATTATAATTATTGTAACTAATTGAATTTACATGATTTTTTTTTGTTTTATGTCCACTGACCTATTTATCCATTGCTGTGTAAAATTAATTTTGCAATATATTCAAAAATAATTGAATAGACTACTAAATAAAACACAAATATTAAACTACAATCAAAAAAAACTTCTATAAAATTGTTATTTTAGAGAAAATAACTGAAAAAAAAAATAATTTACAAACAAAAATTTGTAAGTTACGAAATTTGTTGTGAAATTTAATTTTTTATACTATATTCTATGTATTATCTATATATATAAAGTAGCTACGTGACTGACTGATGACTGACTGACATACTAATCACGCATCATCCCACAGCCCAAACAACTGAAGCTAGAGTCTTGAAATTTGTATTGTAGTTTCACCTCCCGGAATACATATCCGCTAAGGCTGGGTTTTTGGAAATGTTGATTTTAAGGGGTAAAAACGAAGACTTGAAAAAGGGGAAAAAGCGAGTACTTTGGTACTTTTTATTTTTTCGGAAAAAAATCCAATTAATTTGAAAGTTAAATTGTAGGAAAAACATTCCCAAAAAAAGAACTTTCTGGAAATTCGGATTGCTAAGGGAAAAAAGGGGTAAAAAATATACTTTGGTACTTTTTATATTTTTTGAAATTAAGATCCTACAAAAATATTAAAATTTGCAATGGTGGTTCCACCAACGGAAAAAATTTTGGAAACGTACTTTTTCGAAATTCCGATTCTAAGGGTGGGTAAAAAAGCGAGTACTTCGGTACTTTTTATTTTTTCTGAAAAAAAATCCTATTAAGTCGAAAATTCAAATGTAGGATCCTCTAACGGAAAAACATTCCCAAAAAAAGTTCTTTCTGGAAATTCGGGTTCCTAAGGGTAAAAAGGGGTAAAAAATGGTACTTTGGTACTTTTTATATTTTTTGAAATTAAGGTCCTACAAAAATATTAAAATTTGCAATGGTGGTTCCACCAACGGAAAAAATTCTGGAAACGTACTTTTTCGAAATACCGATTCTAAGGGTGAGCGAGTACTTTGGTACTTTTTATTTTTTCTGAAAAAAATTTTCGACTATTAAGTCGAAAATTGGAATGTAGGATCCTCTAACGGAAAAACATTTCCAAAGGGGTAAAAAACATTTTAAAAGGGGTAAAAAATGGTACTTTGGTACTTTTTTTATTTTTTGAAATTAAGGTCATACAAAAATATTAAAATTTGCAATGGTGGTTCCAACAACGAAAAAATTCTGAAAAAGTCCTTTTTCGAAATACCGATTCTAAGGAGGGTAAAAAGCGAGCACTTTAGTACTTTTTATTTTTTCTAAAAAAAAAATTCTACAAATTCCTACAAAAAAATATTAAAATGTTAGTGTATACAAATGTTATACAAATAACAGCTGGAGCAAATTTTATAAAAATGTAATTTTGTATGGGAGCCTACTTAGGGAGTGGAGATAGGGCGTAGGTATGTTTTGAAAAAATGTTGTAGGGTAAAAATAAATGGGGGTCGGTCTCACTAATGACCCCTCTCGGACGCACCATTGGACCGGTAGAAGCTGATTAAATAAAGCAAATTTACGAAAAATAAAAAAAATTGTATGGGGACCGCCTTAACAGTTAAAGATAGAGGGTAGGTGTGTTCAGAGAAAATGTTTGAACTAAAAAAATATTGTGGGTCGGTCATACATTTTGTTGCTCTAAGAGCACTATTAGGGCAGTTAGAGCGGTTGGAAGAAATTTGAAAAAATGTCGTTTTGTGTGGGAGCCCTCTTAGAAATTGGAGATAGGGTATTAGTTTGTTCTAAAGAAATGTTAAGACGTAAAAATTAATGTGGGTCGGTCTTATAAAGGAACCCTCTATGACGCACCATTGGAGCAGTAGAAATGATTTTAAGATTGAAAAATTACAATAAAATTTTTTCAAAAAATTTAAAAAAATAGTAATAATCGTTATCCCACGATCTTCCTGGGCAAAAAATTTGTAGAATTGCTAGAAGTTTTACACAAAAAAATTAAAAAAAAATCGAAGAGTACAAACATTTTCAAAAATGAGATTTAAATTTTAAAACTTAAAAATCGCATACTAGAGCGCTTTTAAGAATTTTTTGGGATTTTTTTTTAGAAAGTACGTAAAAAAACAAAAATTTTGAAAAAAAAAATTGAAATTTGGACCATTATTGAAGAAGTTATGATTAAAAGAAGTTTGAGTAAAGGAACAAACTACCAATTTTTAAAAATTTGATATCTTTTGAACGGGTCATCAAAAAAATCTGAAAATTTACCACGAAGGAGTTTTCGAAGGGTACTAAAAACTGTGAACAAATTGGGAAAATCTAAAAAAAAAGTTTTTCAAAGTGTCCGATTTCACATGGAATGCCCCATATACTTAAATAATGGTTTTATTAGTCCGAAATTTGGAATGTATTATCCCATGCTTAAATAAAGGTCATAGAAACTTAAAATTAGGAATGTAGGACCCAACAACAGAAAAAACCTATGAAAAATTTACTTTTTGGAAATTCCGATCTAGGGGATAAAAACGAGTACTATGGTACCTTTTTTATTTTCTGAAATAATTATGATGGAAATTTGAAATGTAAGTTTGTCTAGCGAAATAAAATATTCCCAAAAGAATAACTTTTGGAAAGTCTGATTCCTAAGGAGATTAATTAAAAAAGATAATTATATATTCTTAAATAATGATCCTATTAACTTGAAATTTGGAATACAGCATCCTCTAACGGGAAAAAATCCAAAAAAAAAAATACTTTTTTTTACTGTTTATATTTTCTTAATTAGAGGTCATAAAAACTTAAAATTAGGAATGCAGGATACAACAACAGAAAATAAATCTGTAAAAAGTACTTTTTTCGAAATTTCGATTCTTAGGGAGTAAAAACGAGCACTTTGGTACTTTTCATATTATCTGAAATAATGGTACTGGAAACTTGAAATTTGGAATGTAGGATGTCTGACGAAAAAAAAACATTCCCAAAAGATTTTTTTTTTTTTAAATTCTGATTCCCAAGGAGTTAATTATAATAAATAATAAATTCCCGTCATTCCTATAAGGAGCATAGGGCCATAACATATCTATTCCATTCAATTCTGTCCAACGCTAGTATTAACATAATATTCTAATAACACACCACAACACCAATACAAAAAATTACGGAGTTCCACTGATTCTGGTAGAGGAGACCAAAAAAAATATACATGTGTCAGCGTTTTTAAAGATCAAATCGGATTTTTATTTTAGATACGGTTAAAGTTTCCCAGCCTTGGCATGTTCCTGCATTATATCGGTATATAAAACTTTGTTTTCTTTACATCTGAGGTGTATGCTATGTTCAGCAACTTTGTAGAAAATGTTATGGCAAATATTTTTGGGAATCTATTAACCCTCTAACTCGCATAACGGTATTTTTTGGCTCTATTCTACAAATCGTAAAACACATACCGAAATAGGAGGGGGTGTGGGGGTGGGTGGGGGTTCATGAAATTTTATATATATTTATCAGAACCCACCAAAGCCCACAACTTACCACAAGTACCAAACACCAGTCAATTTTAATGTTGCCCATTAAGGTTAATTTTTCATGTAATTTTTTTTAATGGCAATCTTGAATTTGATGTTTAGGGTATGTTCTGATGTTTAGGGTATGTTCAGCAACTTTGTAGAAAATATTATGGCAAATATATTTGTCGTACATACTGACCCTCTAACTCCACCACACAACGCTAATTTTTGGCTCTATACTAAAAAATGCCGCAGAGTTTTGTACTCTTGCCCAAAATATTAAATCATGATAATGTTTTATTTAATAAAAACTTTTTACGAATAACCCTCACATATTTGCAAAAAAAATATGTAAGGGTTAAAAAAATATTCAGAAAAAAAATTCCAAGAAATTTATCAAATTTATCAATATTTACAAAAAATTTGGAAAACTACACTCAAAATAATAACTCTGATAAATTACAGAAAAACTCTGCTAATTTAACAGAGTTCATCGTACTTTTCCAGCTAGCAATATTACTTGGTAATTTTACTAAAAAACTCTGTAAAATGATTTTTACAAAAAAAAAAACTGTTTACAGACTTTATAGTAAAATATTGGTTAAATATTAGCATCTTTTGACAGAAAAGAACTCTGTTTTTTTACTATAAAACTATGTAAAATGCTTTGGACAAAAAACTGTTAATTTACAGATTCTCTAGTAAAATATTGGTTAAATAAAGCACTATTTAGCAAAGAAAAACTCAGTTAATTTACATATATTTGTAAAATGTATTTGATGCAACAAAAATTTTATAGAAAAAACTCTGTAGTTAAATGCAGTTTATTTTGGAATTTTCTTTTTTAAGTTTTCTGTGAAATTAATGTTTAAAATACAGACAAAACTTAGTTTTTGGTTACAAAAATACAAAGTATTTTGCTAAACTCTGTATTTTTGCAGAAATATCTGTTAATTATCTGTAAAATAATGATTACAAGGTTAAAAGTAATATAACAGATAAAACTTTGTTTTTTGTCACAAAAAAATCAAAGTATTTTCTTTTAATCTGTATTTTGACAGAAAACTCTGTCAAACATCTCTTGAATTGAGATTACAGTCATTTTACAATGTATTTTACAGAGTTATTTGAGTGTAAGAACAAATCAGAAAATACAAAAAATAAGTCAGAAAAATGCAGATATATTCAGAAAAAATCACAAAATTCAGAATGAAAAACAACAAGAAAATTTATTAAAATCTGAATGTATAATTTTTTTTTTATTTATAATTAAATAAAAAAGTATAAAGAATTAATGCAAACAAATTTTTCCCTAACAAAAAGAAATGTACAAGCTAAAAAAAACTAAATAAAAAAAAAAAGTTGACAAATCACGGGATTCGATCAGCGGACCTTCCGTTTTCCAGTCTGGCTCACCTCAGCTAGGCCACCGTAGCTTACTTAAATATTGGTTTAAATATTGTTATCTTTCTCTTGCTTGTAGATACATATTCGATTTTCAAATATACTGGTTAGTATTGCCATGTGGTAATATTTTATTGGAAAAAATTTGCGATGATGGTAACAAATCTAATTGGAAATGCGATATTTGGTATGGCAATACTGCGTTAATCGAGTGACACCTATCGCCGCTAGGTGTCACTACCAAAACTATGTTTTTTTTATTTTATTTATTAATTTTAAGTTATTGTCGAAGTTTACGGTTGTAATAAAATGAAAACTATAATTCTCATTTTCTTTTTTGTTTAATCGTTAGCTTATATAGTCAAACTGAGGTGGCGTCCTGCAACTTTTTTAAAATTAGACCCCAGCCTAAAAACATTATCATGTTAAAATAAAAATAAAACAGTCTTAAAAAGGGGAAGGGCAGGTATTAAATGTTCTACAAAAATATTGGCCATAGGATTTTACTATATACGAGTATAAACCATCCTCTGAAAATCTCCATTTTTAATATGTTTTTTTTTGTATTTTGTAAAACAAAATTACAAAATGTTGTTTTTTTTATTTTTAGTACCAAAAGAGAATCATCGTTGGTCAATCAAACATCAAACCAGACATAATATTTGATATATTTCACAAGTTATTTGAGAAATACTATTATGAAGGTCCGAAATCTGTTTTCCAACAAAAATAACTCTTTTGGTACTAAAAATAAAAAAAACAACATTTAACACAAAGTTTAGTACACATTGAGAGTGTCACAATTTGGCAATTAAAAATTATATCGCAAAGCTCAAATATATGTACCTATTTTGTTTTTATATAAGAAACAAACTAAAGTGAATGTTTAATTTATTCCTTTTTAGGATAAGTGTAAGCATAATATTAATTTAAAGTTAAATTTTTCATAATTCATTGATAAACTTTCTTGCACACAATTATGTAGCATTCCACACCAACTGCCTTGCTACCAAAAAATATGAAAGGAGTCCTTTTTAAAAATTCGCAATTCTGAGTTGGATATAAAACTACCCTGCAAAAAAAAGTCATTACCACTTCCCAGTGGAGTGCTTTAAAACTATAACAAATGTACATTGGCGTAGGAAGCCAACATTTCTGGGGGGGGGGGGGCTAAAACCCACCCCTAGATATTTTCAATTTTTTGGTATTTTTTTTTTAAATAGAAAAACGCAGACCTATTCCTGAAGCGTTCCCTTTGTCATGCGTCTAGGTGTCCTAGAAACGAAGGCCCCCCGGAAGCGGTTAAAAATTCATATTTTTTTTTAACAAATTTTGATTCTGAAAATTTTTGGGAAACTTAGAACTCCCAGATACGTTTTGAGAATGAAAGATTTTTAATGTTTTTCCTATAGTAAAATCATTAGATTACCATGATTTTTTGTCAAGAAAAAGTTCTGATGATTGCAAAAGTTGATGAGTATTAGTCAAAATTTTCAGATTCTTTCTTCCAATAACTTTTGTCTATAAAAAACCCCTTTGAATTTAGAAACTTTTTTAAATCAAAGAAGTTAAAATGTTTTCCTGAAGTTAAAACCCTAAGATTCGGTAAAGTTTTTATTACTGACAAAAACATCAGATTCATATAAAAACTTTTTTCAATAACTCAGACTATTTTTCAGTGGGAAAAACTATTAGATCTAATATAATAATCATTACGAGTCCTTAAGACTCGTAGAATAATCATAACGAGTCCTAAAGGCTCATTATTATTATTTATTGTTGCAAAAATTAATGAAATCAATAAATTATTAAAAAAAAAATTGTGAATAATTAAAATTCTGGGGGGGGGCTAAAATTTTTCTGGGGGGGGGGCTAAGCCCCCCCCAGACAGGGCTATCTACGCCAATGCAAATGTAATGAAATACAACAAAAATAACAAAAACACAAGACAAAAACACACAAACATTTTTTAACATGATAATGTTTTTAGGCTGGTGTCTAATTTTAAAAAAGTTTCAGGACGCCACCTCAGTTTGACTATATAAGCTAACAATTAACGAAAAAACAAACAAGAATTACTATTCTCATTTTCTTAAAACCAAAAATTTTAATAACTTGTGTTTGTAACTTGGATAATAATTCACCTCGTGGTGAATAAAACCGTTTTTCACCAGCTGGTGAATAAAAACTAAAATAATTATTTTTCAACAAAAAAGTTTTTTTTTTTTTCATTAATTTTTTTTCCATCAAATTTTTTTTTTTTCATCAATTTTTTTTTTCATCAATTTTTTTTTTCATCAATTTTTTTGTTCATCAAACTTTTTTTTTCATAATTTTTTTTTATCAATTTTTTTTTCATCATTTTTTTTTCATCAAATTTTTTTTTCATAAAATTTTTTTTTCATCAATTTTTTTTTTTTATTAATTTTTTTTTATAATTTTTTTTTTCATCAAAAAAATTTTTTTTATCAACATTTTTTTTCATACATTTTTTTGTTTTTTCATCCTTTTTTTTCATAAATTTTTTTTATCATATTTTTTTTAATCAATTTTTTTTCAAATTTTTTATTAACAATTTTTTTCTCACCAAAAATTTTTTTTTTTTCACAAATTTTTTTTACATCAAAAAATTTTTCATTTCATCAAAAAAATTCATTAAGAACTTTTTTTCATCAAAATTTTTTTTCACCAAAAATTTTGGGTTCATTAAATTTTTTTTAACATAATTTTGTTGTCGTGAAAGAAAATATTTTCTTTTACCAAAAGTACTTTTTCACCAAGTCTAAGCTTTTCGGATACAAATTTTCCATTAACTTATCAAATGTACATAAAACAAGTGAGAGTGTTATATTCTTTGGTGCCGAATCTTTTATACTCTCCAAAATGTAAAAACACTTTTTTGCACTTATTTTTGCACTCACTTACGAAATGTAAAGCTCTTTTGGTTTTTTAATGGGGTCCCCGACTGATATTTGAATTCGTTTTGCATGGAATAGCAAAGTAATATAACATTATTTTTTCTAAAAAAACTTTGCTTTGGCAAGTACACCCAAATCTTCCGCAAAACATTATCATGATTTAATGTTTTGGGCAAGAGTTCAAAATTCGCAAGCATTTTTCTACTCCAGAACACATAGATATTCAGCTCTTAACTCATTACCTATCCCCATACAAATGTAAGTACCCACATACAAATGTAAGTACCCACGCAGAAATTGCCAGCGGTACAATAAATAAAGTACTGCCAAAGCACTTATATTTTGTAAAATGAAGCGCTTTGCAAACGTTTCAAATTACAACCTTAAAAGTGCTTTGGCATTACTTTTGTACAATTTTTGTAAGAATATTTTTTTTTATATTTTTACTATTTATTAAATTCGTTTATTAAAATTATTTTTGTAACAGTGCAATAGCAATTGTTTCATCATAACAATATTTTTATCTTAATTTTTAACATTGTACAATCCGATTTCTTTTGAAGACAATGTTGGGTAGTTAAAAAAATCGGTAATTTTATTAATAACTAGCTATACCCGGCCCGCGTTGCTGGCCCTAAGAAAAAACTGTTTTATATTGCAACTTAATTTAAATAAAGTAAAGGACAAAATTAAAGCACGGGTCCGGGTCCAGCTAGTAACCTTTGGTCCCACCCTCGGTTATATATATATTAGAGTGGCACTTAAAAATTAAATTTTCGAATTTCAAAATGCGCGGGTCGGAATATTGTGTAGTTGCGTCTAAAAATTATTGTGTAAAAATTTCAGGAAATTCGAATAACTTAAACCCGTGTCGCATTGAGGCCAAAGTTTCGAGTTTTTGGGAAAAAGGACTATGATTTGAAAAAAATAAAAAAAAAAAATAATTTAATGAAATTAATTAAAATATATTTTTTTTATTAAGCTTATACACAAAACTACTTGGAAAAAATTATGTCAACTTTCTATAACCCGTTCAAAATTTTAAGCTGAAAATTACCATGAATTTATGGGGGTACTTCAAATGAGTATTTTCGATTTTTTAAAAATTTTATTAAACAAAATTATTTATTTTAACATTTCTATACAAGTCACTTTAAAAAAACAACCTAAAGATTAAATATTCAAAAAATTGGGGATATACATCGACTCAATCTTTTTTTGGAGCCGTTTGATTTTTGCGGATTTCAAGGAAATTTGAATTTTGTGTATACTTTTTTTCCTGAAAATTGATTTTCGAATAAACTGACCAAATTTATATTGTTTGGTGCTTCATTTGATCAAAGTTATTCAGTTATGAACTTTTAACTTTATTGGACATCGTTAACCCATATTTTCAGGGGGCAAATATGACCCAAGCAGCAAATTTGAAGATTGTTTTTAGAATTCTAAGAAATTTATTGCTTTGAAATCATTTTGGTGGTTAACACCCAAAAAAAGAAATTTTATTCGTCTTTGCCAAATCTATTAATGCTTTTTTCTCATTTTTGTAAAAAAAAAAAAAAAAAAAAAATCCGCACTCGGCACTGAAAATTTAATTAAAATCGAATCAACAGTTTTTGCGTAATTGCGGAGCATGTAGAGATAACATTCAATTCAATTCAAAGGGGCATGACATTTTACGCCCATTTGTCCGATCACGCTCTAATTTGGCACAAAGTTAGTACTTTGTTAGTACTATCGTTGGTTTAAATTTCAAAATAGGTCCATCGGTTTTTTATATATAGATGTCATTAGTGGTGCAATGTAAAAATTAGATTTTACCCACCCCTCCGCACACAGACGAAAAGCATGGCATTTTACGCCCATTTGTCCGATCACGCTCTAATTTGGCATATAGTTAGTACTCGGTTAATACTATCTTTGGTTTAAATTTCATAAAAATCGGTACATCCGTTTTTTATATACAGATGTCATTAGTGGTGCAATGTAAAAATTCGATTTTGCCACGCCCCTCCGC
This sequence comes from Pegoplata infirma, assembly GCA_963921195.1. NCBI lineage: Eukaryota > Metazoa > Arthropoda > Insecta > Diptera > Anthomyiidae > Pegoplata > Pegoplata infirma. Next base: position 110,037,967 of record OY992538.1, read on the forward strand.
CAACACGCAAAAAATCAAAAATCTGATCACACAGTGTTACTCCCTAGGCTATTTTGAATATTCCCTGAAAATTTCATCAAGATCGGTAAAGCAGTTTTCGAGTCCATACATACATACCCACATACATACATCCATTTTTATATAGACTGGTTCCATTTAAAATAGCATAGGCAATCAGCCGATGGTTGTTCAATTTATCCAAAAATTAACATATCCATTCTTCTGATTTTTATTGAATTTCGGTTTTTGTTATTTAGTCGAAATTGTGCATGGTTCGCGTTTTATCGCTGTTCAAAGTTCGTATTTTGCCACAATTTTATGAGAAACTAGCTTACCATCCCGGTACTTCGTTACCGGTTGTATTGAATACCGGATAATAGAAGGATCAGAATTACTCTACTGATTTCAAGAAAATGCCCCTACGTAGTTTTTGTTGTATTTACTTGTGCACGTTTAAGTCTTGCATAAAATAATATCTCAATGAATAATTTAGACAATAAAATTGCATTATTTCGAGCCGTTTTATCGGGATTTTGGATTTTGAGTGAATATATATCTCAATAAATAAGGAAATAGGAATAAAAATAAGTTGGAATGAAAAAACATATAGAGAAAAAAAATATGGAGTCAAAAAAGTTAAATACGAACAATTTGAGTAAAAGGTATCATTCCATATTGTTCCCTGCTCTTTTCCATTTCGTTCTAAAATTTTAAATTTTATAATATGTTCTTCTCTTGGGGGTTATTTCTAGGGCTTTTAGTTTAATAGTTCTATAGGTAAAAATAACCATTTCCCCTTAAAATTATATTTTCCAAAAACTGTTTTTTTTTTGTTCTAGGTGATCCTTTATTTAAAATATCAACTTTCTGAACCATTAAATAAGAATAACTAAAATTTAAATATAAGAATAACCAAAATTTACACTTTTTCATTATTAAAGGAACAAAAAAAAAGTACCAAAAGTAAACTTTCTTACCGCCCGTTAGAAACGGAATTTCAAAAAATAACCTCTTCCAGAATGTTGTTTTCTTCACCGACGGATCCTTTTTTCCATATTTAAATTTTCATGGATCATTAAAAGTACAAAAAGGATTTTTTTAATTTTAAGTTTCTAGAACCATTACGTCATAAAATATCAAAGGTACCGAAAATAAACTTGTTTAGCCATTTTACGCTACTAAACTACTAACTAAACTGCAAACTACTTTTTTACCGAATCCTCCTACATTACAATTTTAAGGTTCTAGGAAATATAAAAAGTTTCTATAAATATAATTTCAGGAAATAAAAAAGTTCCAAAATAGTGTACTTCCGGTACTTTTAATAAAAGTTACTTTTTATAAAAGGTACTTGTTATAAAAGGTACTTTTTATAAAAGGTACTTTTTATAAAAGGTACTTTTTATAAAAGGAACTTTTCATAAAAGGTACTTTTTATAAAAGGTACTTTTTATAAAAGGTACTTTTTATAAAAAGTACTTTTTATAAAAGGTACTTTTTTTAAAAGGTACTTTTTTTAAATGTACTTTTTATAAAAGGTACTTTTTATAAAAGGTACTTTTTATAAAAGGTACTTTTTTTAAAAGGAACTTTTTATAAAAGGTACTTTTTATAAAAGGTACTTTTTAAAAAAGGTACTTTTTATAAAAGGTACTTTTTATAAAAGGTACTTTTTATAAAAGGTAATTTTTATAAAAGGTACTTTTTATAAAAGGTACTTTTTATAAAAGGTACTTTTTATAAAGGTACTTTTTATAAAAGGTACTTTTTATAAAAGGTACTTTTTATAAAAGGTACTTTTTATAAAAGGTATTTTTTTATAAAAGGTACTTTTTATAAAATGTACTTTTTATAAAAGGTACTTTTTATAAAAGGTACTTTTTATAAAAGGTACTTTTTATAAAAGGTACTTTTTATAAAAGGTACTTTTTATAAAAGGTACTTTTTATAAAAGGTACTTTTTATAAAAGGTACTTTTTATAAAAGGTACTTTTTATAAAAGGTACTTTTTATAAAAGGTACTTTTTATAAAAGGTACTTTTTATAAAAGGTACTTTTTATAAAAGGTACTTTTTATAAAAGGTACTTTTTATAAAAGGTACTTTTTATAAAAGGTACTTTTTATAAAAGGTACTTTTTATAAAAGGTACTTTTTATAAAAGGAACTTTTTATAAAAGGTACTTTTTAAAAACGGTACATAATTTTTGAAAAGTCAAGTCCAGAATGTTTCATTTCACTAAAGGATACTACATTCCAAATTTTAAGTTTGAATGACCATTATTTCAGTAAATAAAAAAAAGTACCAAAAGTACACTTTTTTACCCATTTTACCCCCGTAGAATCAACATTGGCAAAAACCCAGCCTTACTGAATCTTTTTTCCGGGAAGTGAACCGACATTGCAAATTTCAAGTTTCTAGTACCATTATTTAAGGAAATATAAAATGTACCAAAAGTACAGATTTTTACCCCCTTAGAATCATCATTGGCAAAAATCCAGCCTTAGGGGATCTATATTCCGGGAGGTGAACATGCAGTCCAAATTTCAAGTCTCTGTGACAATTTTTTAAGGAAATATAAAAGGTACCAAAAGTACAGTTTTTTACCCTTTCTACCCCCTTAGAATCAACATTGGCAAAAATCCTGCCTTACTGGATCTATATTCCAGGATGTGAACATACAGTCCAAATTTCAAGTCTCTATGACCATTATTTCAGTTGATATAAAAAGTACCAAAAGTACAGTTTTTTACCCCTTTTACCCCCTTAGAATCAACACTGGCAAAAATCCAGCCTAGCTGGATCTTTATTCCGGGAGGTGAACATACAGTCCAAATTTCAAGTCTCTGTGACCATTATTTCAGGAGATATAAAAAGTACCAAAAGTACAGTTTTTTTCCCTTTTTAACCCCTTAGAATCAACATTGGCAAAAATCCAGCCTTAGTATATCTATATTCCGGGAGGTGAACATACAGTCCAAATTTCAAGTCTCTGTGACCATTATTTCAGGAGATATAAAAAGTACCAAAAGTACAGTTTTTTACCCTTTTTACCCCCTTAGAATCAACATTGGCTAAAATCCAGCCTTAGTGGATCTATATTCCGGGAGATGAACCTACAGTTCAAATTTCAAGTCTCTAGCTTCAGCGGTTTGGGCTGGGCGATGATGAATCAGTCAATAAGTCAGTCAGTCAATCAGTCAGTCAGTCAGTCACGTTACTCTTTTATATATATAGATTAGAGTGTCCCTTATTTTGGAAATGTTAGAAATCTTGAGACGGTACCCGCTCATTTTTTTCCTTTTGACTTAAAAATAACTCAGGAAAAATTTTACGTCCCTAGGACCACGCCTTCCCTACGCGACGGGGCCTTAAAAAGCGGGGCCTAAAAAATCATTTTTCCATACAAACCAAAAAAATTTTTTTTGATTTTTAATTTTTTTGTTGTTAATTATTATATTACTTGCTTAGCTTATTTACGACAAAAAATTTGATTTTGGTGGGATAAGTCTTTCAGCGCTAAAAAAATTTTCGCAAAAAAAAATTTTGAGCCGCCGGGGTCCTACAGTAAAAAATTTTTAAAAAATATTTTTTTTTAGTTTTGACCAGCAACGGTTTTAGCTGCTATGTTGCTTTAAATGATATATATTCATAAAAAAATATTTTTTGTATCTGTGACATCTTTATCGTGTTCTAAAAAAGGGTACAAAATGCATTGTTGATTTTTTTCGATACACGATAAAGATGTCACAAATATGAATAATATTTTTTTTGGAATATATATCATTAAAAACAACATAACAACTAAAACCGTTGCTTTTCAAAACTAAAAAAAAATATTTTTTAAAAATTTTTTACCGTAGGATCCCTACGGCTAAAATTTTTTTTTTCGAAAAAGATAAAGATGTCACAGGTATGAATAATTTTTTTTTTGGAATATATATCATTAAAAGCAACATAACAACTAAAACCGTTGCTGGTCAAAACTAAAAAAAAATATTTTTTAAAAATTTTTTACTGCAGGACCCCGGCGGTTCAAAATTTTTTTTGGCGAAAATTTTTTTAGCGCTGAAAGACTTATCCCACCAAAATCAAATTTTTTGTCGTGAATAAGCAAACCAAGTAATATAATAAATAATAACAAAAAAATTAAAAATCAAAAAAAAAATTTTTTGGTTTGTATGGAAAAATGATTTTTAAGGCCCCGCTCTTTAAGGCCCCGTCGCGTAGGGAAGGCGTGGTCCTAGGGGCGTAAAATTTTTCCTGAGTTATTTTTAAGTCAAAAGGAAAAAAATGAGCGGGTACCGTCTCAAGATTTCTAACATTCCCAAAATAAGGGACACTCTAATATAGATAGATACATAATGTTTGAATGATTGTATCTTTGGAACGCATCATCCGATTATCACGAAATAAAGCGCAAAATAATGGTAATATCCTGTACTTAAAATCGAATTTTTAAAAAGGATAGGATGCTTAGCAAAAAGGAGTTCTGTTTATCTGATCTTCTCGTAATAAAAATCAAACTAAAGATAATCAAATTTCCAACAAATCCTACATTCATCATTTTTTCATCAGTTCATAGCTTTACGCGCAAATAAATTTTTTAGCTTTATTTGGAGGTATTTTGACAATTTTTCTTATATCTTGAGTTCCGTTCATCTGATCTTTTCGCAATAAGAACCAAATTAAAGATAATCAAATTTCCAACAAATCCTTCATTCATTATTTTTATATCAGTTCATAACTTTACGCGCAATAGGCAAACAAGTAAAAACAATTTTTTATTAACAAAGCTCATTTTTTAAAAATTTTAAAAACAGAAATTGTAAAAAATTTTCAATTTTTTTGGTATTTTATCATGTATATTCATATAATTTGTGATAACTTCGGAGTAAACCTATAGATTTTCATCAAATCAACTTTATTGTATTTCTAAATGTTCGTATAAATAAGAAGATGTAATTAATTGCAAAGATTTATATTTCTTAAACTTTTTTTAAATATTTGTTAATCAAAAAACTTATTTTAGTCATATGTTTGCCTATTGAACGGAAATCTTTGAACTGATAAATGATGAATGTAGGATTTGTTGGAAATTTGATTGTCTTTAATCTGGTTCTTATTTCGGAAGGATCCGATAAACGGAACTCAAGATATAAGAAAAATAGTCAAAATACCTCCAAATAACGCTAAAAAATTTGTTTGCGCGTAAAGCTATGAACTGATGAAAAAATGATGAATGTAGGATTTGTTGGAAATTTGATTGCCTTTAGTTTGGTTTTTATTGCGTGAAGATCAGATAAACAGAACTTAAGATATAAGCAAAATAGTAAAAATACCTCCAAAAAACGCTAAAAAATTAATTAAACAAAAATGTATTCGCAAAATGTCGTTTTAATGAAATTTTTGAGTTTAGCGATCCAAAATACTTACAAAAAAATTATTTGCGGTTAGTGCGCAGAAATTGTTTTTCATTTGTAAACAAGAATTATTAACAAAAATCAATAAGTCGTTTCATGTAACCACGTTTATAGACAAACCGCTTATCACCCCAATTTGGGATTTGCATATGTTGTTAAGTACATTTTGGGCTATATGTGCAAAAAAATATAGGAAAATTAAAGATACGCATTTTGAGATATTTGCAAATTAAGGACATTTTTTTAAATTCAATATCCTTTTTGCAAAGCATCCTATCCTTTTCAAAATTCCGCTTTAAGTACAGGACATAACCATTATTTTGCGCTTTATTTCGTGGCAATCGGATGATGCATTCCAAAGATATGATCATTTAAACATTATGTATGTATCATACAATTGTTGCAAAATACCAATTTTGAACAGCGATAAAACGCGAACCATTCACAATTTTTACTAAATAACAAAAACCGAAATTCAACAAAAATCAGAAGAACATATATACCAATTTTTAAGACAATTAAAATAGGTAAGGCCGAAAAAGTGTTTTTTTTGTAGTCAAAAATTTTGGAATTCTTCTATATATAGATAGATATTTCCCTTTAAAAACACAGTGATACAAAATCGAACTTTCGGAATCGGAATGGGATGAAACCGAAAGCAAATGAATGCTGACGTTTTCCATAACAAAACCCTCAAGGCCTTTTTTTTAGGTCAGAGCTAGATTTTATTTTACACGCATTTAAAGTTTGTGATTTTAAAGCATTTAAAGTTTTTGTGTACTAAACGTGTTCAACTTTAAAGACCCCTGGTGGTGCCCTTATTGGACATGTAGGGTCCAGTTTCCAAACTTAAGCTCAAAATTACTTCAGCTATGACTGGTATGAATTTTGCTGCAATCGGTCCAGTACCTATTTACTGAATAGCCAAATTATTAAAATAAACCATGTACACCGTTGCGTATGATTGTTATTTAAAGGCAATTATTAATATAAATCACTGGACACCGTTGCGTATGATTGTTATTTAAAGGCAATTACAATATTAATCATTCGCCACTAATACAGTTTTCAAGCATTTATTATTGTAATTATAATAAAAGTGCACTAACTTCAAATGCGTGTAAAACAAAATCTAGCTCTGAACTAGAAAAAAGCCTTGAGGGGTTTGTTATGGAATATGTCAACTTTCATTTGCTTTTGGTTTCATCCCATTCCGATTTTGGGTGTTGCACTGTGAAATTAATTGTGGCATTTGTTAACCGAAAGCTTTAAAAAATAATTATTCACGACTCGCTACTGTACATGTTTCACACGAAAAGAAACCAACATAACTTTTGCAACATTTAATATAAGCTAGGGCCAGACCTGTAAATACTTGAAAATGTATTTACTTATTTTTCAATTTTTCAAATATTTTTTGTATTTGTACTTGAAATTTCAAATACAAATATTTTTTTACTTACTTAACATTTTAACAAGTAAGTAAAACAAAATACTTACTTAACGAGTGCAAGTTCAAATATTTTCAAATAATTGAAAAAATGTTTACAAATAAAATATTTGTCAACAATGTTTACAAATAAAAAACTTGAGAACATTTTTTCAAATATTTTTATACTTGCCCAAAATTTTCAAATATTCAACCTTATTATGGTTGACGAAAAAAAGGCATAAAGACCAATTTTTTAAAAACATTTTTTTTTTGCACAAATGCATTTTCACCCTTCTGTAAAAATATTAATAACTTCCTATTTTTCAGTAAATCGAGACCTTAGGACAAAAAGGTTCTATTTGCTATAGAAATATGTAGGTACAAATAGAAACTTGTTGTCCTAAGGTCGCGAAATCTCGATAATATTCCGAGACATGGAGTATCAGAGAACATGTAATGCAAAAAATTACCCCTAACCTGTTGATCCTGTTAAAATTTGGATATGTTGTTTGGGATAAAAACTGTAAAATCGTTTTTAGCGGTCAAAACTCATTTTAAGTGTTGGTCGAATTGTATAAGAGAAATGGACTTTGTTTTTGTAACATTTTTTGGTGACATGTCATAATCCTAACTTCCGGTATGGCGATTATGATCTTAATCAAAATACCAAATTAAAGGTGGGGATTACGACCGGACAAAATTGGGATATAAACCTTAGACCAAGTGGAAATAATTTATGGAGAAATGTTGTAAAACAACCATTGATGTCATATGTTTATGTCCTATATGGTTAATGTTCATAATGTCCGTTAGGCGCCAATCAGAGGACAGACAAATCTTACAATTTGTCTAACGACCGAATGCAAATGGCGTCAACAATAGCATGTGTTCAGATGTGTGTTCGCAAATATTTCAGAAAAAAAAAATGCTCGGTTGGAAGACAACTTGTAAGATTTGTCTGTCATCTGATGGCCCCTTCATTGGAACTTTGTATATTTTTAAATGGTGTAAGTCCCCTTAATCTGGAAACAATAATTTTTGCATTTTTTTGTTATTTATACCACTTTTGTAGGGCTTTGGACCACTTTTGTAGGGCTTTACAAACTCCACAGCCTCAACCATAACGGCTTCGCTACATACATTCATAATTTTTATTAAGGACTTCAAAATTGTTCATGCATATGTATGTATGTATGCATGTAGATCTCTGCATGGACAATCAGGCCAACCGGCTTCGCAAAATATACATCTTCTATGTAACGGCCTTCGGCTGGACTTAACGATCACCAAATCCAAAGATTCAGCCCAAAAGTGTTCGCTGAATTAAGCTTTTTTGCGTAGTAGAAAATTTTATAAATTCGAAAAAAAATTCTTGAAAGTTTTATATATAAATAAAAATATTTATGACAAATAAATTTATTTGAAAAAATGTTGCCAAATATTTTATTTGAGTTCAAATATTTTATTTGTAAACATTTTCTTCAAGTATTTTACTTATAATAAGTATTTTACTTATAGTAAGTATTTTACTTATAGCAAGTATAAACATATTTGAATTTACTTGTATTTGATTTTTTAAATACAAATATTTTTTTACTTACTTAAACAAATGTTAAGTAAGTAAATAAAATATTTGAACTTGACAACTTTAAGTATAAGTATTTGAATATTTACTTAAAAATACTTAAGTACAACATTTTTACAGGTCTGGCTAGGGCTGGCATATCGCAGCAAAAAGCCAACACATTAAACTGAAAAGGTTTCCCATTCAATGGTATGACTTAAAAAAAAATTTAAATATATTTCAAGTTCATAGACTAATACCTTCTCTAAAGAAAACATTGGATTCCACCAGAAATTCTTGTAAAAACTCTCTAAGTGCTGGGAAACCACCCCAATTTTTTTTTTTTTTTTTGAAGCGCTGCACAGTGGGTTGAAACATATGTAAACTGGGGATTAATTCAGAAAAGCCCTTTATTATAAATATTTATATTTTTTTAGACTAACTATACATTATTTAGTAAAAAAAAATTGTTTTACAGAAAAAAAAAATTATAGAAAATATTTTTTTATTAAAAAATAAGATATAACCTTTTTATAAAAATTGGCTCCTACCGCTCTATCTGCTCCAATAATGCCCCAAGAGATGTCAAATGTGTGACCGACTCCAAATATATTTTCAATTCCAACATTTTCTTAGAATATACCTACCCTCTATCTTTAACCCTTAAGGGGGTCCCCATACAATTTTTTTTTTATTTTTTTTTAATTTAATTTATGAAATCAGCTCCTACCGCTTCCAGGGTGCGTCTTAGAGTATTAGTCAATAAGACCGACCCCCATTAATTTTTACCCCCCAACATTTTTTTGAACATACTTATACCGTATCTCCACTCGATAATGGGGCTCCCATATAAAATGCCATTTTTATAAAATCTGCTCCTACAGCTCTAACTGCTCCAAGGGTGCCCATAGAAATGCAGATGTGTGACCGACCCCCAATATTTTTTTAACCCCAACATTTTCTTAGAATATACCTACCTTCTATCATTAACCCTTAAGGTGGTCCCCACCAAATTTATTTTTATTTTTTATAAATTTGTTTTATGAAATTAGCTCCTACCACTCCCATGGTGCGTCTTAGAGTGGTATCCACTAAGACCGACCCCCATTAATTTTTACCCTCCAACATTTTTTTGGAACATACTTATACCGTATCTCCACTCGATAATGGGGCTCCCATACAAAATGCCATTTTTGTAAAATCTGCTCATACAGCTCTAACTGCCCCAAGGTTGCCCCTAGAGATGTCGAATATGTGACCGACCCCCAATATTTTTTTAACCCAAACATTTTCTTAGAATATACCTACCCTGTATATCCAACCCTTAAGGTGGTCCCCATACACATTATTTTTTTTTATGAAATCAGTTGCTGCCGCTCCATGCTGGCTCCTAGAGGGTGAAATGTGAGATCAACTATCATTAACTAAGGGGTCTCCCATAAGGCCCTTTCTCATATGTTTTTCAGCTTTTTTTTAGCAACTGGAGTTCTTTCACAAAAATTTTAATAAGTAAAAAAACGCGGTGCCTCTGCAAAAGTTTGGTATGGAATATATAAGCTAAAATACTATATTAAAATATCACTTAATAAAATTTGCTGGATCGCAACAAGAAATTTGTTGAAACTCTGTGTATATATCGAAAATACCCCAAATATGGAGCACTTTTTAAAAAAAATATTAAAAATATTTACAAAATATTTATCTAAAAAACGCGATTACGATTAAAAAAATAGCCGTTAATCGCGATTATCGATTAATCGAGTTTTTTAAATAAATATAATTGCAATAGTTTATTTCAAAAAAAAAACTTTTAAAATTTACATTTCAGAATGTACGAGAATACAAAAATAAATATTTTATGCAATAAAATTATCTTTTCACGCCCAATGTCCTGCGAAAAAAAACATATGAAGGTTTCTATTTCAAACGTACCACGAAAAAAAAAATGTTGTTGGATCAAAGTCAAACTTTGAGAGCTTATTGCGCTATATAAAAGTAACAAATCGTGGAACGAAAGTTTTCGTTTTTCGGAAAAATGGGCGAGATAGGCGTGGTCAAACATGGTAAAATTGAGCAATTTTTGCATGATGTCGCTTTATATTTAATTCTTTCTACAGTTACTCAACGATTCTGAAATTTTCGAAACACATTTATTTTATAGTGTTTTGTATGGGCTATCGATTGGCATTATTAGTTTTTGGAAAAAATTCAAATGTCTGAATTTTTCAAATGAAAAATAAAAATCGATGTAGCAAAAAACACGCCATTTTTAATTTTTTTAATTTAATTTTAAATTAAAGTTCATTTCATTCTCTACATCATATAAAATTTTCAGGGAGCAGTTATTTTTGGTTTTCGAGAAAATTTCGGTTAAAGTTTAAATGTCTTATTTTATTTTCCATATCACTCATACGTAACCTGACCAACCATCCCGCTTTTGGCGGGATTATCCCGCTTTTTGATGTCTCATCCCGCCTTGAATTCCGATCCCGCTTTTTAAACAAAAGTCCCGCTTCATCCCGCTTTATCCCGCTTTTTGACTTTTGGAATAGCAAAGTATGTACAATTTTTAGGTTATTTTAATAATACTTTGAGAAATATATTTTTGAGCATATTAACTATTTCTTACCGTATAAAGAAAATTTTAAGAAAAATTTTGTTTACTCAAAAAAAAAAAACTGTTCACAAGAGAACCCTACTGGACTGATTTAAATCAAAAATAAATTTAAATTAAATTTTTACATAAAATTTTTTCATTGTGATACTTCGAATATTCCGAAAAAAGCTTTCAACAAAAAAGTATTAAACTTAAATACATGTTTCCTAATTCTCAGATTCTTAGAATTTTTTTGTATACAAAAATCCTCAGATGCTGAAACATTTTTCATAAAAGAAAAATCTCAGATTCTAAAAAATTATCGGTTTCTAAAAAATTCTTCCTTGAAAAAAAATCTGATACCCTTTTCTAAAAATAAATTCTTAAATTTTATAGCCCCGTGAAAAAAATTGATTGCTCTGGTCTGATTTGTAAAAATCTAATGATGGCATTTGTATCTGCTAAGATCTACCAGATACGAAATTTGTCTCCAATTTCGAACTATGGTAGATCTGATCCGTAATTGAATCTGATCAGATCCTGAAATTGTGAAAAAACGTCGGATCAAAAAGACCTGATCAGATAAAATTATATTTTTTAGATCCAAACAGATTAAATCAGATCCAACCGATTTTTTCAAGGGGCATTTTTCGATAGAAAATATTTGAGAAGGGGGAAAAAGAAGGGAAATTTTTTAAGTTCCAATGTTTTCTAAGATAATTTCACATAGAAAAATTATTAGGTTCTAAGGCATTTTTCTAAAGAAAAATTTAAGACGCAACTTCAGAAGAAAAATTTACAGACTCAAAGACACACTTTCTTTATAAAATTTCTCAACAGAAATATTTTCAGATTCTGGGAGATTTTTCATACAAAAAAAACTTAGATCTGATATAATTTTCTATAGAAAAATTCCAAAACATTTTTCTTGTTGGAAAAAATCATAAATTTTGAAAAACTTTTCCTATAGAAAAATTCTTTGATTCTACAATATTATTTAAACAGGAAAAATTCTGTTTTCTGAAATATATTATATAAATTCTAAGATTCTGAAATATATTTCTCATAAAAAAACTATCAGATTCTGAAACGTTTTTTCTGTAGAAAAATTATCCGATTTTAGATTTTTTTTTTCCAGAAAATTCCTGTCAGACTCTAAAATATTTTATTCTAAGGAAATTAACAGTTGCCAATCGATTTTTTCTATAGAAAATTTATAAGATTCTTAAACATTTTTCCTACAGAAGAATTCTTAAAATTTTAGATAATTTTTCTTTTAAAATATTCTTAAATTCTGAGTCAAATAAGTATCTAAATATTTTCTAAAGACAGTCTCGAGTTCTGAAACATTTTCTATAAAAAATATATGAGATTTACTTTCTCTTAGAAAATGATAAGTAAAGTTATCAGATTCAGTCTACGACTCTAATTTAATTTTAGTTTTTCATATGCAATTTTTTTGATTCTTAAATATTTTATCCCAAGGTTGGTAAAAAAATTTCTTAGATTAAAGACTATGTTTGCTGACGTAATCAAAATAAAACTTCTCTAGTCAAAGTTCTTATGCATTTTTTTACATAAAAAAATTACAATCCCATAAAAGTATTTCCAGAATATTGTGCATTTTGGAGGGTATTCGTGGGTTCCTTCAAGGCAAATTTCACTTATTAAAAAAAAAATCCCGCTTTTTAGATCAAAATCCCGCTTTTTCAACCTTTCGATCCCGCTTTTCAGTCAAAAGCAGTTGGTCAGGTTACTCATACGCCACGATACATTTATTTTTGCACTTACCAAAAACTTGTTTAATTCTGTTTAGATAACAGATTTAGAGCTGATTTGTCTTATTTATAGGAATTCGACTGTTTTTTTGTTGACCAGAGACATACAGTGCCATCGCTTACTCGTTTTCTGTGTAATAAGAATGACAATTTTTTTGAACTTTAAAATCTTTGAAATGATGAAGAAGGTTTGTAAAATTTTTGAAGTGCAGACTTTAAAATATTTTTTGGAACTTGTCTACTTCTGATATATTTTAACTTTTTAGTTGTAAGGCAATGCGTTTAATATCAGAGTATTCTTAAAAATTAACAACGACTGTGAATATTGTTGCCTGGATTTATTCCAGTAAATGGCTAAGCGGCGTCCCAGAATTTCAACAATCATAAGGCAAAGATCACTTCTGAAATATTGTCATTTTATTGATATTGAATGCAACCTTGATAAAGGTAAATGTATCGTGGCGTATGAGTAACCTGACCAACCATCCCGCTTTTGGCGGGACTATCCCGCTTTTTGATGTCTCATCCCGCCTTGAATTCCGATCCCGCTTTTTAAACAAAAGTCCCGCTTCATCCCGCTTTATCCCGCTTTTTGACTTTTGGAATAGCAAAGTATGTACAATTTTTATGTTATTTTAATAATATTTTGAGAAATATATTTTTGAGCATATTAACTATTTCTTACCGCATAAAGAAAATTTTAAGAAAAATTTTGTTTACTCAGAAAACTGTTCACAAGAGAACCCTACTGGACTGATTTAAATCAAAAATAAATTAAAATTAATTTTTTACTTGATTTTTTCTGTAAGTACAGATCGAGCACGGGCTCTAATTATATTTGTTATAAGGGTTCAAGTTGAAAAAATGCAGAAGAAAAATTGAATTTCTAAAAATTATAGACATTTCTGGTATTTCCCATACCGGTTTCAAACACCCCAGTTAGTGTCATCATCAGTAGGATTTTAAATGTCGGTTTGTCTTGTTAATGAAAACTATTTTTTATATATGTGAATATTTATAGTTTCTACAGAATAAATTTTGACAGTTTCCAACACTACAATTCTATTTCTAGCAATCTCAACCTCACTTCATACTTTCTTTCAACTTTTTTGTCTCTTACATTATTTCGCAAGGGTTACCAACATGATCTGGAATTGCAGACACAAATGAAGGAATTTTTTACATAAAATTTTTTCATTGTGATACTTCGAATATTCCGAAAAAAGCTTTCAATAAAAAAGTATTAAACTTAAATACATGTTTCCTAATTCTCAGATTCTTAGAATTTTTTTTTACACAAAAATCCTCAGATGCTGAAACATTTTTCATAAAATAAAAATCTCAGATTCTAAAAAATTATTGGTTTCTAAAAAATTTTTCCTTTAAAAAAAAATCTGATACCCTTTTCTAAAAATAAATTCTTAAATTTTATAGCCCCGTGAAAAAAATTGATTAGATCTGGTCTGATTTGTAAAAATCTAATGATGGCATTTGTATCTGATAAGATCTACCATATACGAAATTTGTTTCCAATTTCGAACTCAGATCCGTAATTGAATCTGATCAGATCCTGAAATTGTGAAAAAACGTCGGATCAAAAAGACCTGATCAGATAAAATTATATTTTTTAGATCCAAACAGATTTTTCGATAGAAAATATTTGAGAAGGGGGAAAAAAAGAAGGGAAATTTTTAAAGTTCCAATGTTTTCTAAGATAATTTCATATAGTAGAAAAATTACTAGGTTCTAAGGCATTTTTCTAAAGAAAAATTTAAGACGCAACTTCAGAAGAAAAATTTACAGACTCAAAGACACACTTCCTTTATAAAATTTCTCAACAGAAATATGTTCAGATTCTTTGAGATTTTTCATACAAAAAAAAACTTAGATTCTGATATAATTTTCTATAGAAAAATTCCAAAACATTTTTCTTGTTGGAAAAAATTATAAATTTTGAAAAACTTTTCCTATAGAAAGATTCTCTGATTCTAAAGTATTATTTAAACAGGAAAAATCTCTTTTTCATATAATAAATTCTAAGATTCTGAAATACATTTCTCATAAAAAAACTATCGGATTCTGAAACGTTTTTCCTGTAGAAAAATTATTCGATTTTAGATTTTTTTTTCCAGAAAAATTCTTGTCAGACTCTAAAATATTTTATTCTAAGGAAATTAACAATTACCAATGGATTTTTTCTATAGAAAATTTATAAGATTCTTAAACATTTTACCTAAAGAAGAATTCTTAAAATTTTACATAATTTTTCTTTTAAAATATTCTTAAATTCTAAGTCAAATAAGTATCTAAATATTTTCTAAAGACAGTCAGTCTCGAGTTCTGAAACATTTTTCTATAAAAAATATATGACATTTACTTTCTCTTAGAAAATGATAAGAAAAGTTATCAGATTCAGTCTACGACTCTAATTTAATTTTAGTTTTTCATACGCAATTTTTTTGATTCTTAAATATTTTATCCCAAGGTTGGTAAAAAAATTCCTTAGACTAGAGACTATGTTTGCTGACGTAATCAAAATAAAATTTTTCTAGTGAAAGTTCTTATGCATTTTTTTACATAAAAAAAATTACAATCACATAAAAGTATTTCCAGAATTTTGTGCATTTTGGAGGGTATTCGTGGGTTCGTTTAAGGCAAATTTCACTTATTAAAAAAAATCCCGCTTTTAAGATCAAAATCCCGCTTTTTCAACCTTTCGATCCCGCTTTTCAGTCAAAAGCAGTTGGTCAGGTTACGTATGAGTGATATGGAAAATAAAATAAGACATTCAAACTTTAAAGCCAATTTTCTCGAAAACCAAAAATAACTGCTCTCTGAAAATTTGATATGATGTAGAGAATGAAAAGAACTTTAATTTAAAATTTTTTAAAAAAAAATAAAAATGGCGTGTTTTTTGCTACATCGATTTTTATTTTTCATTTGAAAAATTCAGACATAGTTCTGAATTTTTTCCAAAAACTAATAATGCCAATCGATAGCCCATACAAAACACTATAAATTAGATGTGTTACGAAAATTTCAGAATCGTTGAGTTACTGTAGAAAAAATTAAATATAAAGCGACATCATGCAAAAATTGCTCAGTTTTACCATGTTTGACCACGCCTATCTCGCCCATTTTTTCGAAAAACGAAAACTTTTGTTCCACGATTTGTTACTTTTATATAGGGAAATAAGCTCTCAAAGTTTGACTTTGATCCAACAACATTTTTTTTTCGTGGTACGTTTGAAATAGAAACCTTCATATGTCCCATGAATGTCTGAATAGCCCTATATGAAACTAAGAAAATTTCGTTTTTGGTTTTTCAATTTTCTAAAAACTGGGCTAATGAGGCGTTGTTAATTATTGGAAAAAATATCGAAATGCAGCACAATCGCAAAAATTAACATTCATGTATATTTTTTAAGAGCTATCTGCTAACATTTTTTATTTCGGAAAATTTTCAGATAGTTTTAATTTTTAATAAAGTCAATTTATCAAAAATCTGGCCATAGTTCAGGAGGGCATTTTCCGTATTTTTCAGGAAAATAGAATTTGAATATTAGATTTCATAAAAATTATGTAATTCTTTTGTATTTTACTGTGTCAACACCGCGTATGAGTAACGAAAATTCATTGGATTCGCAAATAGTCATTACTCATACGCGGTGTTGACACAATAAAGCACAAGAGAATTGTAGAATTTTTCTGAAATCCAATATTTAAATCAAGGTTGGCAATCGATTCATACCCAAAATAACGGTATTTGGCTATTGTACCGCAACCAATAAAGATATGGACATTTTTAAAAGCGATTATGAAAGTCCATAAAATTTCTAATATTTTTGATGTGTAACTTCGTGTTTGTACCGGTTGCTTTCCGAAATATAGGCCAATACCTTTATAATACCGTTTGAAACGGTATTTTAAAGGTATTGGCCTATATAACGAAAATGAACCGGTACAAACACGAAGTAAAACATCAAAAATACTAGAAATTTCATCTACTTTCATAATCGCTTTTAAAAATGTCCATATCTTTATTGGTTGCGGTACAATAGCCAAATACCGTTATTCTGGGTGGGTATCGATTGCCAACCTTGATTTAAATGCGTTTTTCTCGAAAAATACGAAAAATGCCCTGCTGAATTTTTTATGTAGATAGACAAACATCTAAACTAAAAAAAAAAAAACAAATCGCTCCTTTACTTGTATAGTGTCATAACTCAAAATATTTAATTTTGCAGAAAACACTTTTAAAGTTTACTATTGAAACTGGTTTTTAATTGAAAAAGGCCGGTACATAGAAAATGTAATAATGGCGTGTACTCTTTTCAAACGGTGAGTTCAAAAGATATTAATACGAATTTTTGACACAATATAAAGCATGATATAACGAATAATTCTGCATCATTAACTCAAAAAACGCATTTTTTGAGTTATGACACTATACAAGTAAAGGAGCGAAATGTAAAAAAATGTGGCCGGATTTTTGATAAATTGTTAAGAGGACAACAAGGGGTAAAATTTCGAATACAGGATCCTTTGGTTAAAAAACCGCCTGAAAAAAGTACTTGTTGTAAATTTAATTTCTAAGGATCGTAAAATTGGTAAAAATGTGTACTTTTCATATTTTATGAAATAACTATACTAGACTCTTGAAATTTATAATGAAGGATCCTTTGGTAAAAAAAAAAAACATTCCACGAAAATTACTTTTATGTGTATATATTTTAGCGTCCTGAAAATTATAATCTTTCGAATTTTGTGTCAGAATACCTGCCAATGGCCCCTGAAGAGCTGATTGTGTGAAAATTTATAAGGAAATTTAGAAACAGCGTCTTCAGTCTGCAACCAGAGAAAAAATTACGTTTCTTGATAAAACTTCATGCCCGAATTTTTTGACCAAATCCAGCCAAATCATTTTGGATTATTTTTAAAACAAAAGTGTGGGGTTACTAAGATGAATATTTAAATTTTACTTTAAATTTAAATTACTTTTACAAGAAAAAAAGGAAAGAGAAATTGCAAATAAGTTAAATGAATCGTTGGCCAATATAATATATTTTAAAATCGTTATAAAACAGTGTATTTCATAGAAAATGATTAATCGTAATCGCATGATTTTTTTGTCGATTACGATTACGATCATTTGGTGCGATTAATCGCGATTACGATTACAATTTTAATTGTTTTGCAAACTCTAGTTTTAAGGTACTTTGCCAGAGCTTTGAGAACATACGGCACTATATTGCAACGGTGTTATAAATCTCGTACTTACGCAATACTTATATAAGAAAGCTGACAGTACTTGTACTACCGTGCAAAGTACTTTACTTAGCTGTACTGTCCCGTTTGTATTTTTCTGCCTGGGTAGATATTCAGTAGATAAGAACAACTCCAGGGAAATGGTTGGAAGTTGTTTGAAAGCTCGGAGTACTTCTTTTCTACTGAATATCTACTTACTTTTGTATGGGAGTGTCGCGGCAGGTAATGAGTTAAGTGCTGAAAAACAACTTTTTATGGAGTAGAAAAGAATGCCTTTGAATTTTTTTTTTGTGTTTTTTGTTTTTTTTTGTTGTATTTTATTACATTTGTCATAGTTTTAAAGCACTCCAACTAAAAGTACTCCGCACTTTTTTGCTGGGTAAGTTTATCTCAAAGCGGACTTATATCGAAGGGGGTTTGGTACTAAAAAACAGTCTTATATTAACAAATTTTTTAATATACAAACAAGTATGTACACTCAAAAAAATAACTTAGTCAAAATATTAGTAAAAGGTGTTGTAATTTACTTCAACCAAACTTTAGCAAAAAAAAAATGTGAAAATTTAACTTTTACAGTTTTTTTTTTGGCAATTTACTATTGGTAAAATACAACAATTTTTTGGTACTTTTACTATATTTTCTTTCTAGTTTTTATACCCTCCAACTACAGTATGGGGGTATACTCACTTTGTCATTCCGTGTGTAACGCATCGAAATATCGGTCGGGGACCCCATAAAGTATATATATTATTGATCAGTGATCGATTCTAAGACATTTTAGCGACGTCCGTCCGTCCGTCTGTAGTTAACACGATGCAGTCCAAAATAAAAGAGCTAGGAACCTCAAGTTTTGCACAAATATGTCTTATGTTCCGAATGGGCGCTTAAAAATAGGCTACACAATTTTTAGTATTTTTACCATATTTTTTGCTAATTTTACCATATTTTTTGCTAATTTTATATGAAAATTTTTTAAAATTTGCCACCTAAATTGTTAATATAAAGTTAATAATTTTGAAAAATTATTTTTTTTAAATTTTAACACATAGTTAGATATCTAATCTTCAATATCCAAAAGTTTTTTTTTTATTTTTTTTTAAATACATGTGAAAAAAATTAAAAATTCGGAAAAAATTGTTAATTTTTTACAAATTTTACCTGAAAATGTAAGAAATTTCTTGTGTAGACTACTACGCAATTCTCATTTGTTCTACTTAAGCTAAAAAAATGACGCAAAAAAAAAATAAAAAAAGTTTAAGTGAAAAAAAAATCATTTTGGATTTTGATGTTGTTGGAAGTCCAGTTACTGCAACTACAACTGCTGAGAAGAAGGCAAAAGAAGATGCTGCCACCATCAAGCCGAAGAAACCATCCAACAACTGAAGTAATAGTTGATGCTGCTATTACTACATTTAAAGAACGTGGTGCTCAAAAACAGGCAAAATTTTACTTAGTATATTCACCAAATTTTAAATCAACTACTAATCAGAGAAAAAAAAATTACCAAATAAAACAGTTTTTTTTTACCAAATTACAAATTTTTTTATCTATTTCAATTTTACCATTTTTTTTTTTTGGTAATTTTACCATATTTTATGATAATTTTACAAGGTAGATTTTTTACAGAAATAAAATGGTATTCTTGTAATTTTACCATTTTTTTCCTAATTTTTTGATTAGCAAAATGGTTTTGCTAATATTACCAAAATTTTTGCAACCTCCAAAAGTACAGTTTTTTTTTGCTAATTTTAACCATTTTAACATGATAATGTTTTTAGGCTGGGGTCTAATTTTAAAAAAGTTGCAGGACGCCACCTCAGTTTGACTATATAAGCTAACGAGTAAACAAAAAAGAAAATGAGATTTACAGTTTTCATTTTATTACAACCTAAAACTTCGACAATAATTTAAAATTAATAAATAAAATAAAAAAAAACACATAATTCTGGTAGCGACACCTAGCGCCGCTACTCGATTAACTCAGTATTGCCATACCAAATATCGCATTTCCAATTAGATTAGTTACCATCATCGCAAATTTTTTCAAATAAAATATTACCACATCGCAAAACTAACCAGTATATTTGAAAAGCGAATATCTACAAGCAAGAGAAACATGACAAAATTATATTAGAATTTAGATTATTATTTACAACGCCGACGGTAGGCTAGCTGAAGTGTGTCGGACTACTACGCAGGGGGTAGTTGGATCAAATCCCTGATCAAGTCAAATTTTTTTAATATTTTTTTTTAGCTTACATATCGTCGGTGCGCCGACCAGAACACCTATGTGTAATTTTTTTATTTTTTTTTTATTGGCCCATTAGGAAGCCTATCAGGTAATGCATTTATCCCCCAGAGCGTTTCCCGTTATCTCAAATGGTTTCAAAGTTAGCTTAAACTCCTATGTGTTACCTATAATAGAAATTCTCCGGCAAAAACACTTATGTGTTATTAGTACACATAACTGTTTTTGATTTAAACGTAAAAACATTGCGTCTGCCTTTGGTTTTTTTATAAATTGATATTTTAAAAGTTTTCTGAACATTTTTTTTGTAATATTCCGAAACTTTATTGCATAACACTGTGCAACACGATTTAAAAAAAAATAATTTCCAATTTTTTTTTTAATGCGTTTTGAATAAGCTAAAAAAAGTATAAAGTATAATTCTGAGGTAAATAATATCAAAAGATGTCCTTAGTGAAATTTTAAGGCGGTTCGTTTCTAAGAACATACATTTACATACATTAACCCTGTGTGTCCCATTTTTACGTGTCGTTTTGGTACTTTTTTTAAATATCCTCGTTGAACGCCATTAAAACGTGCGGTTAAAGGATTAAAATGTTCTACAAAAAAATTAGTTTTACATCAAATTTTACTAGGGGTTGTCACAGGTCAAAATTTTGTGCGAAAAGTGCAAAATGCTTAAATAAATTTAATTGCAAATTATCACAAAATGTTAAATTGTTTTTCACCAAAGTCGTGTAAAATAAGTAAAAAAAAAAATATAAATCTTTGTCTGAGCTAAATGATGATGTCTTCAGTGAAATTTGATGGCATTTCTTTTCTTGGAACACATTATCTTCCATTTTTGGGAGTAATCTTGGTCCTTTTGCCAAATACCCTCATAGAACTTCACTTAAACGTGCGTTAAAAGGGTTAAATTGTTCTACAAAAAAGTTTTGCAGCAAATTTTACTAGGGGTTCTCAAACGCCAAAAGTTCAAGCGAAAAGTGCTTAAAAAAGTAAAATTGTAAAGTATCTTGGTAAGACACAATTTAACAAATTATGATAATTTAAAATTTTCCTTTTTTAAACCTTTTGCTTACATCGCACGAACTTTTGGCCTTTGACAACCCCTAGTAAAATTTGATGCAGAAAATGTTTGTAAAATTGTTTAACCCTTTATACGTATGCCTTAGTAGTGGACTATGATGATATTTAAAAAAAGCACCAAAATGAGGATAAAGGGTTAACATGTTCTAAGAAAAGAACCGCCATCAATTTTCACTAAATTATCTCTTAACTTTATTTAGCTCAAAAGCAGATTTATATTTTTTTAGACTTATTTCACTCGACTTTTGCAAAAAAAAGGTTAACAGTATTTGATAATTTACAATTTTAGTTTTTTAACCATTTTTTGGACTTTGACAACCCCTAGTAAAATTTGATGCAGAAAATCTTTGTAAAAGATTTTAACCCGTTAATGTACGTTTTTGTGGTGTAGGTGGTGTTGTATGAGGATATATAAAACAAGGACAAAAATGACCCCTAAAAATGGCAGATAGAGGGTTAATATGTTCTACGAAAAGATTCGCCATTTCATTTCACTGAAGATACATTTTGCCATTTTTTGCATCAGAATTATATTTAATACTTTTTTTGACTTATTACTTATTATTATTTTGGTTTTCCTGATAATCACTTTCTGCATTGGTAAAGTTTTTCCGCCTCTTTGTGATAACAAAATTCACATCAGAAGTTTTCAGCCTTGCAAAGTAAGAAATGAAAAACTTTTTACAACAAACACATGGGATGAAAAAAAAACACCAAAATAATTTTACGTGTGTTTTTTGTAGTAAATGTTGAATTTCGCACATTGCAAGGATAAAAATTCTAACGTGAATACCATCAATATTTCGCTACAAGTCCATCCGAATATATAACTTGCAAAATTTTTACTTTTGAACAACAAATAAAAATTTATTTAAAATAAATTTAAGAACAAAAACACCTATGTGTATTATATATTTTTTATAAACATGTAAAAAGTCCGAAACAAAATCACCTATGTGTAGTTTTTTGTTAAAATCTTGTACCACTTCATATTAAAAAAAGATTTTGTATGTTTTTCAACGCGTAATATTTTTAAATGGGTTTAGGAAAAATAAAAAAAATTTACTTTAAAAAAATGTTGCGAATTGGCAAAATAAAACGGTTTTTTTGCTCTCCTGAACAATTCATAAAAAACACATAGGTGTTCTGGTCGGCGCACCGACGATATTGTTATTTGATATAACAATTCTTTTTTTTTAATAATTTAATTATTTAAAAAAAAAGTTAAAAAAAAAAAAAAAATTAAAAATGCCGCAGAGTTTTGTACTCTTGCTCAAAATTTTAAATCATGACAATGTTTTATTTAATAAAAAGTTGTTACGAATAAACATCACATATTTCCAAAAAAATTTATTTTTCACAAAAAAAATAACTCCAAGAAATTTCTCAAATACACTAGCAGGATTTATTCAATATTCATAAAAAAAAATGCCGCGGCATGCCGTAGAGTTTTGTACTTTAAAAATGCCGCAGAGTTTTGTACTCTTGCCCAAAATATTAAATCATGATAATGTTTTATTTAATTAAAACTTTTTACGAATAACCCTCACAAATTTGCAAGAAAATATGTAAGAGTTAAAAAATATTCATAAAAAATAACTGCAAGAAATTTCTCAAATTTATTCAATATTCACAAAAAAATTGGAAAACTAAGAACAAATCAAGAAAATACAAATAATAAGTCAGAAATATGCAGAAAAAAATCACAAAACTTAGAAACAAAAACAACTAGAAAATTTATAAAAATTTATAAAAATCTGAATAATTAACATTTTTTTAACATGATAATGTTTTTTGGCTGGTGTTTAATTTTAAAAAAGTTGCAGGACGCCACCTCAGTTTGACTATATAAGCTAACAATTAACGAAAAAGAAAACAAGAATTGCTATTTTCATTTTCTAAAACCTAAAATTTTAATAACTTGGGTTTGTAACTTGGATAATAATTCACCTCGTGGTTAATAAACCCGT
The DNA here is from genome assembly GCA_963921195.1 of Pegoplata infirma. Classification (NCBI taxonomy): domain Eukaryota; kingdom Metazoa; phylum Arthropoda; class Insecta; order Diptera; family Anthomyiidae; genus Pegoplata; species Pegoplata infirma. The sequence goes on from OY992538.1 coordinate 110,061,334, forward strand.
TTTTCACCAGCAGGTGACTAAAAATGCCGCAGAGTTTTGTACTCTTGCCCAAAATATTAAATCATGATAATGTTTTATTTAATAAAAAGTTGTTACGAATAAACATCACATATTTCCAAAAACGATATTTTCTCAGAAAAAAATAACTCCAAGTAATTTCTTAAATACACTTGCAGGATTAATTCAATATTCAGAAAAAAAATTAAAAACTAAGAAACAATCCAGACAAAACCAAAAATTAGTCAAAAAAATGCAGATAAATTCAGAAAAATCACAAAATTTAAAACAAAAACTACTGGAAAATTTAGAGAAACCTGAATATATAACATTTTAACTGATTTATAAGATTCTAATTATTTTTTTTTTATTATTTTGATAAGCTTTTATTTATTCCTTTTTTTTATACAAATCAAATAGTCTTTTAATTTTAAATTATACTTAACAATGACCAATACTTAAAACAATACCTTTTTCTAACTTTTTTTATAATTTAATAAAAAAAAGTATAAAGGTTTAAAAAAAATTTGGTCTTAACAAAAAAAAAATAAACAAGCTAAAAAAAACGAAATTTAAAAAAATATGTTGACTGATCACGGAGACGATCCCCGGACCCACTGTTTCCGAGTCTGACACACTTCAGCTAGGCTACCGCATAATATTTAAATGCCAACATAAACAGTGTTATGTTCTTGCTTGTGGTTATCCGACAATATTATAGACACATACTACAAAATAGAGATGGGCGCGTGAGTGATTTTGACTTACTCACGCACACGAAATAAAAGTATTGCTAACTTACAAAATAGTTTTTTCTGCTTACGTTTACACGCGCTCACGTGAGTAGCTAAAATTTTTGTCACGCTCACGAAATAATCACGCTTACAAAGACTCACGAAAATAAAATAAACTAAATTTTATTTGACTTTATGTCAAATTCTTGTACAAAAGGTATTTAATTTCCTAAAATTAATCATAAAAGCTTATTTTAATCACAATTTTGTATTAGTTACCCTTTAAATTCAATATGATGACGATTTTCTTACTACACCATTTACAGATGTAATTTGAAAAAGATCAATTGTAATTCGAAGATTCTATTTGTAATTCGAAGATTCCATTTGTAATTCGAAGATTTCATTTGTAATTCGAAGATTCCATTTGTAGTTAGAATACTCCAATTGTAATTCGAATATTCCATTTGTTATTCGAAGACTCCAATTGTAATTCGTAAATGATCAATTGTAATTCGTAAAAGATCAATTTTAATTCGTAAAAGATCAATTGTAATTCGTAAAAGATCAATTGTAATTCGTAAAAGATCAATTGTAATTCGAAAAAGATCAATTGTAATTCGTAAAAGATCAATTGTAATTCGAAAAAGATCAATTGTAATTCGAAGATTCCAATTGTAATTCGTAAAAGATTAATTGTAATTCGAAAAAGATCAATTGTAATTCGAAGATTCCAATTGTAATTCGTAAAAGATCAATTGTAATTCGAAAAGATCAATTGTAATTCGTAAAATATCATTTCTAATTCGAAAAAGATCAATTGTAATTCGTAAAAGATCAATTGTAATTCGTAAAAGATCAATTGTAATTCGAAGATTCCAATTGTAATTCGAAAAACATCAACTGAATTTCCATGGATAATTTACGAATTACAATTGGAATCTTCGAATAACAATTGATCTTTTACGAATTACAATTGATCTTTTACGAATTACAATTGATCTTTTTCGAATTACAATTGATCTTTTACGAATTACAATTGATCTTTTTTGAATTACAATTGATCTTTTACGAATTACAATTGATCTTTTTCGAATTACAATTGATCTTTTACGAATTACAATTGATCTTTTTCGAATTACAATTGATCTTTTACGAATTACAATTGGAATCTTCGAATTACAATTGATCTTTTTTTAATTACAATTGATCTTTTACGAATTACAATTGGAATCTTCGAATTACAATTGATCTTTTACGAATTACAATTGATCTTTTACGAATTACAATTGATCTTTTTCGAATTATAATTGATCTTTTACGAATTACAATTGATCTTTTACGAATTACAATTGATCTTTTACGAATTACAATTGATCTTTTACGAATTACAATTGGAATCTTCGAATTACAAATGGAATCTTCGAGTTACAATTGGAGTATTCGAATTACAAATGGAATCTTCGAATTACAAATGGAATCTTCGAATTACAAACGGAATCTTCGAATTACAAATATAATCTTCGAATAACAATTGATCTTTTTCGAATTTCATCTGTAAATGGTGTAGTTTTCTGTTTTAGACAGCACACAACAATCACGCAAACTGACGAACCCAAAATTACTCACGCAATCTCACGCACGAAATTTTTTTTTTAATCAAGCGTAAATTTCACTCATGATCACGCGTAATCACGTGGCACGTTCGCATCTCTACTACAAAAAACGTAGTATGTAGTTCTGCATGTAGATATTCTATTTTCAAATATACTGGTTAGTTTTGCGATGATGGTAACTAATCTAATTGGAAATGCGATATTTGGTATGGCAATACTGCGTTAATCGAGTAGCGGCGCCTAAAAGTATGTGTTTTTTTATTTTATTTATTAATTTTAAATAATTATCGAAGTTTAAGGTTGTAATAAAATGAAAACTGTAATTCTCATTTTCTTTTTTGTGTAATCGTTAGCTTATATAGTCAAACTGAGGTGGCGTCCTGCAACTTTTTTAAAATTAGACCCCAGCCTAAAAACATTATCATGTTAAAAGTAACATAATTATTTTTCAACAAAAAAAAAAAGATTTTTTCATCAAATTTTTTTTTTCATCAAAAATTTTTTTTTTATTAATTTTTTTTTATATATTTTTTTCCATCAAATTTTTTTTTTTCATATTTTTTTTTTCATCAAACTTTTTTATTCATCCAATTTTTTTTTTTTTTTTTCATAAATTTTTTTTTTTCATCAAACTTTTTTTTTCATAATTTTTTTTTTTATCAAATTTTTTTTATCAAATTTTTTTTATCAATTTTTTTTTTTTTATCATTTTTTTTCATCAATTTTTTTTTTTTTTTTCATTAATTTTTTTTTTTTTTTCATCAATTTTTTCCATTAATTTTTTATCAAATTTTTTATTATCAATTTTTTTCTCACCAAAAAAAAAAAAATTTTCGTATTTTTTTGTTAATTTTTTTTCACTTTAAAAAATTTTTCTTTTCATCAAAAAAATTCATAAAAAACTTTTTTTCATCAACAATTTTTTTCACCAAAATTTTGGGTTCAATAAATTTTTTAACATAATTTTGTTTTTCGTGAAAAAAAAAATATTTTTTTTTACCAAAACTACTTTTTCACCAAGTCTAATAGTATGTTTCCAGTGGCATGATTTGGGCAAATTAGAGTGTTTTGAGGAAATCATATCATTTTCTACATGTTTTCCCATACATTTTTCATATGCGCAAAACATCTCAAATTGGGTGTTTTGGTACAAAACATGTCGACTTTTTAAACTCACCACTTGTTTTGGTCAGTGCAACACTGTATTTTATATTCGAAAATAAAAGCTACCCATTCGTAGTGAGTGTTTGTTAGAAGAAGAAGACATTTTATTTTTTTTATTATTAAAATAATTAACAATTAGTTGTTTAAACATCTTCATTTAATTATAATAAACTACAAAATTAATTGTTTTTGGTAATTATTTTCTTAATTTTGCTGTTTTAACTATTTTATGGAGAAAACATCAAATTAATTACGAAAATTCGTAATTAGTTTGACGTAGCAAATCACTTCAACTTGAGTGGAAACAACTCGAAGTGTTTTGCTCAAATCAAGTGTTTTTGATATGAATGGAAACATGGTTTAAGCTTTTCACATAAAAATTTTCCATTTGTTTATCAAATGTACATAAAACAAGTGAGTATATTCTTTGTTGCCGAATCTTTTATGGGGTCCTCAACTGATATTTTGCTTTGGCAAGTACACCCAAATCTTTCGCAAAACATTATCATGATTTAATGTTTTGGGCAAGAGTACAAAATTCGCAGGCATTTTTTTTGCTAGTTTTACAATATTTTTTTTTTGAGTGTAATACATATTTTTTAATTCTGTTTTTTTTATTTAAAAAAATAAACTATCGTAATATTTAAAAAAAAATTACAACATTAAATTTCGTCAACTGGAATAGCCATAGTGGCCACACATTTATCGAATGTTTTTTTTAATGGACAAAACAAAAAAAAAAAATCATCAAAATCGGCTCACAATCAGTAGTTTTTGGTGTACAGATGCAGCCGATTTTGTCCTTAAAAAAAATATGTCTCACAATTTAGTGGCAACCTTGGGAATTTGAGTTGTCCAAATTTCGCGTTATAAATTTGTAATAATATAGTTATAGTTTATCTTTCAAATAAAAGAAAAACAGAATTAAAAATTATTGCATATTTATTTTTTTTATAGCTGTTTAAAAATGGTTAATTTTAAGGCTATTTTTGGAAACCATCCCCCCTAAAAATGTCTGAATATTTTATGCTCTTCTCCAAAACAAAAAATTATGATAAAGATTTGCTGTATACTACGGGTGCTATTGACAAAGTAAATTTTATTATTATAAAATTAAATATTATTCTTGTATAAGGGTCAGTCTTAGTGAAATCAATCAAAAATAGCTAAAAATTTTCGTGACCCCCTCCGATTTTGATGAAATTTGGTTTAGTTGTAAAACTAAGTGATAAACTAATGCACACTTATATTCAGCCCTCTAAGTAAACAGTGGGCGAAAACACGAAGGGTCAAAATTCCCCCAAAATCTCCCAGTCGCGACACTTTGCACCGTAAAAACTTAATATCGTTGGTTCTATTATAGCTAGAAAGCCCATTTTTGGTTTGTTTTGAAGCTTATAATATGCTCTACAAGACCTACCATAACCAAAAAATTTTCGAAAAAATAAGGGTTACCTCCCTTATTTTAAGGTCGTGATATACGGAGGAGAAAATGGGGAGGATGGTATCCCCCGATTTTTTTTTTACTTGATAATTTTAAAGAGAAAGTCCTAAAGAATATATTCTAAAATTTTTAAGTTGGGACAACAATGGGATCGCTCAAAATCAAAATTTTTCACAATTTTCCCCAAAATCTCCAAATCGCAACACTATTTAACCTTAAAAATTTAATATCATAAGTGCTTTTGTAGCTACAGAGCCCATTTTTTTTTGTTTTAAAGCTTATAATACGCTCTACAAGACATGACAAAACCAAACAAATTTCCAAAAAAAGGAATTGGTGCCCCCCTTATTTGAAGGTCGTGGCAAAGGGTGGAGGAAATGGGGGGAAAAAATCCCCCAATTTTTTTTTTACTTGGTATTCTCAAAGTGCAAGTCCTAATGAACATACTCTACAATGTTTATGTTGGGACAACAATGGGATCGACCAAAATCAACAAATCGCGACATTCTTGCGCCTCCAATTGGAGTCCCAAGATAAAAATGTCAGGATATGCTCTCTAGAACTTACTCTTTAAAAAAAAAACAAGGTAAAAAAAAATTGGGGGATACTATCCCCCGATTTCCCCCACCCGTTGCCACGATCTTTTAATACAAGAGGCACCCCTAATTTTTTTTATTTTTTTTTGTGATAGTAATATTGTAGAGCATATTAAAAGCTTTAAAACAAATCAAAAATGGGCTCTGTAGCTACAATACAGTCCACGATATTAAATTTGTAATGTGCAAGAGTGTCGCGATTTGGAGATTTTGGGGGAAATTGTGAAAAATTTTGATTTTGGTCGATCTGATTGTTGTCCCAACATAAAAATTTTAGGATATGTTCATTAGGACCTGCACTTTGAGAATACCAAGTAAAAAAAAAATCGGGGGATATTTTCCCCCCATTTCCTCTACCCTTTGCCACTACGTTTAAATAAGGGGGCACCCTTTCTTTTTTTTGGAAATTTTTATGGTTATGGTTGGTCTTGTAAAGCGTACTATAAGCTTTAAAATAAACCAAAATGGGCTCTGTAGCTACAATAGCACTTTTGATATTAAATTTTTAAGGTTCAAGATTTGGTGATTTTGGGGGAAATTGTGAAAATTTTTGATTTTGAGCGATCCCATTGTTGTCCCAACTTGAAAATTTTAGAATATATTCTTTAGGACTTTCTCTATAATATTATCTATATTATTAAGTAAAAAAAAAATCGGGGGATACCATCCTCCCCATTTCTCCTCCCTTTATCACGACCTTAAAATAAGGGAGGTAACCTTTATTTTCTTCGAGAATTTTTTGGTTCTGGTAGGTCTTGTAGAGCATATTATGAGCTTCAAAACAAATCAAAAATGGGCTTTCTAGCTATAATAGAACCAACGATATTAAGTTCTTACGGTGTAAAGTGTCGCGACTGATAGATTTTGGGGGAAATTTTGACCCTCCGTATTTTCGGTCCCTGTTGACTTAGAGGGCTGAAAATTTGCATTTGTTAGTTTTTTACGTAGTGTAAGACCTAAACCAAATTTCATCAATATCGGAGGGGGTCAAAAATATTCATGATTGATTTCACTAATAATGACCCATAAATAATAATTTATTATTTATACTAGTTTTTTGACTATTTTCATAATTTCTCGTGTGGCATACATCCGATCTTTTCGCAATAACAACCATGGTAAAGGGAATCATATTTGCAACAATTCGAGAAAACATTCGCTTCCAATCAGCACATTAGACAACATGGAATTAGTATACATATTACAAAAATACGTTATTTAAGTAAGAAAATCTAAATTTGGATGGTCGGCAAAAATAGAAATTGTAACATATAAATTGTTTTAATTATTTCTTTTATAACACCGTCCGACACACTTTTGTACACATGAACCGGACCCGAAAATTCTGAAAGTAGGGCAAAAAAAAATACCTGTGTCTCCCAGTTTTTCTAGATAAATTCGCGTTTTTGCGAAAAATGCAAAAAAAAAAATTTTTCAATGTAAAAAAAATGTTCGCATTTCAGAAAGTGGGGCTCAAAATAACATTATTGTGTTTCCCGGTTTTTCTATATCAATTCGCGTTTTCACGAAAATGCATTTTTTTTGCACACTTGAAAAAATTTACTACATTCCGAAAATAGGGCTTAAAATAAAATATTGTTCTAGTTTTTCCATATTAATTTACGAAAAATGCAATTTTGAAAAAATGTCTTGCATTATTTTTTATAAATATAAAACATAAATATACATGATTTACAGTAGAATTACGGTCCTTATACAAAAATTGCTAAAAATAAAATTCTCGAGTCTCCCAATGTTTTATGTATCTATTCGCGTTTTCGCGAAAATGCATTTTTTTGCACAATTAAAAAAAAAAAAAATACTACATTCGAAAAGTGGGACTAAAAATAAAATATTCACCTAATTTTTTTAAATTAATTTAGGAAAAATGCAATTTGAAAAAATTTATTGAATTATTTTTATTTTTATAAGTATAGAATACAAAATTTGACTAAAATAATATTATGATGACAAAAATCTTTTATATTTTAAAGTTAAAACTACTGTTCCTCAATTTCGCAAAAAAAAGAGTAACTTCTGTTGTAAAAGTAATGAGTAAATATTTTTAAAGTTTTAGTTCAAAAAGTAAGTACGAATTGATTGTTCTTTTTAACTCTACTTGAAATTTTGCGAGTGTGCTAAAAAGAACAAAATATTTTTTTTTACAAATTTGCGAATTGATATGAAATAACTGAGACATAAATGCTTAGATTTAAGCCCATTTTTTTTTTAACAGTGCAAAAAAAAAAAAATTTAGCGTTTTTCGCGAATACGCGAATTGATCGCGAAAGCCTGAGAGACACGGGTGTTTTTTTTTTAGCCCCACTTTATGAATAGCATAATTTTTTTCTATTGTGGAAACTTTTTTTTTTGGTACACTTTTCGCGAAAACGCGAATTGATCTAGAAAAACTGAGAGACACGGGTATTTAATTTTTGGCCCAACTTTCCGAATTTTCGGGACCGGTTCATGTGTACAGCCAAAAATTACAATTTGTTGGACGGTGTAATCATGAATCCTAACAAAGATAACTAAGTCAGTTTGATGAAAATCTATGGGTTACCACCGAGTTTAGACTGATTATATATAAAAAAACACATTAAAAACACTAAAGCATTGAAGTTTTTTTTTTTGCATTAAAAGTACAAAAAAAAAAGTATTAAAGTTAAATTCGACCTGTCCGAATTCACGAATACCTTCCACAATTCTCTTTTAAGGAGTAAATTTTCAAACGTTAAAAAATTTAACAATTTTGATTACAAATATTTTATTTTGAATAAAAACTTTTTTAGTCATTTTTGTAAAAAAAAAATACTAATTTTTTTGGAGTGTAAAGTTTTTTCGAGTGTAAGATTTTTTCCGATTTTTTTTTTAGTGTAAAAATATTTTTGAGTGACAAAAATACGTTGTAAAATATTTTTGTGATTTAAAAATTTTTTTAAAAATTTGTTTAACGGGTTTTCAACACATGAATTTTAGGTGAACCCAATCTGAAATTCTCGGTTTTGCGAATAACTTTTGAACCACTGCACTATAGGGAATTTTCTGGTATTTTCTGGCCAAAACTCCAAAAGTTGGGATATTGCCTCAAAATTTGGCAAGTTTATTTGGCGGTAAGTTTTAAGGCTCTGTATAAAAAATTGGCATGATCTGGCCTAACAAATCGTGTTTTTAATGCAATTTTGTAATATAATTTTGTCAATAATTTTTACATCCACGCCCACAAAAGGGGGCGGGCAAAAAAATAATTTTCCTAGTGCTTTGTCCAAGTGCAGGGCTTTGAACTTCTTGTGGCGTATTTTTTTTTTTAATTTTTAAGCAAATGTGCAAAAAAAATGTAAAATATGAGATTTTGCGTAGCTAGACTAAGTTATTTAAGGGGGAGCTTTTTTTCACATGTTCCAATTTTGCTCATTTACGAACTTGAACATCGTAAGACTATAAGACATATTCGTGCTAAACATCAGGTGGCTAGCTCTTTTGGTTTGGACAGCATCGTGCATTCCCCAGACAGTCAGACCGACAGATGGTCGGACGGACATCACTAAATTTTTTTTCCCCATGGAGCCGCATGGCTTAGCGGATGAATACATCTTACTCACAAAGAGTTTCCCAATATCTCATAGAGATATGGGAGTATGCAATTATATGCAAAAAAAGTAGCAGTCCACAAAAAAATTTGGTTTAAAAAAGAAAAAAATTAATTAAATAGAAAAATTAAAAAAATATATAAATCAACATTTTAAACCTGTACTTTGTACAAAATATATTTATTTGCCCTATTGATAATTGAAATTAATTTCAAAAGATTTTAATACAGGATTTTAAGTACGTTAATTTTGTAATAAGTTATGTTCTCCAAAATTAAAAAAAAAATAATAAAAAATTAAATTTTGTTTTTAACGCCTCCGTACTAGCGGTAAAAGAGTTTGGTGTACAAAAATATGTGTGCTAGCTTACTTTAATATAGTTTACTGTATAATGGCATACGAAAAAAGTTTTTTTGAACACATCAAAAATGGACTTTTGGCCAACAATTCCTTATAAATTTCCTATAGTGCACTGGACCGATTTTGCAATTCAATAGCAACCAGATCAGGGGAACGTAAAATATATGTGCCGAGCTTCAGCAGCCTTAGAATTGTCTTTCGAAAGTTAACGTGTTTTGTATCTCGTAAATTTGCGAAAACCCTTCCGAAATTCACAAACCTGACCAGTTAAATGACCAACATATATTTCAAACATCATTAGCCTCAGTAAAGTCTCTCAAAAGTCTTAAAATGGATCGAGGATCATGAATAAATATACTCTATGGGGTCCTAGACCAATCTTTCGAGGTGTTACAAACGGAATGACAAATTTATATTTACCCTCTATCATTAGGGTGGAGGGTAAAAAAATATAAAAGAAATTTTATGCGTAGTTTCATAAAAGTCTTTATTACTTTGGTGTTTTCTCTTAGATTTTTATGGAATACTAGCGTGCGCAGGGTATTTCGTTGCCCGTAAATACAGAAAAATTTCATAATGATAATAAATGACCCATTTTTGGAACTTTTCGCTATGTAATCTTTATATATCGTCACATGAGAATTGGTTTGCTCTATAGAATGGGGTTTTTACCATCCTATAGAGCAAACCAATTCTAATGTGACGATATGTCTTAATCCTTTACAAAATCCTTTACTTATGATGATCACAACACTTACAATAAAAAAACCAAATACATCAGTTGATATAATAAATACTACGTCAACTTTAAGATTTATTAATTTGAGCAAAAAAAAGAAATTGATTAAAAAAAACTTTGAATCAAAAATTTAATGAAAATTAATTGATAAGTACAAAAAAAAAAATTTTAGTAAAAAAAAATTTAAAACATTTTCATTTGAATTCGTTCTCAGTTTCATTCCATTTCGTTCCCTGCTATATTCCATTTGATTCCCTGCTCCATTCAATTTCGTTCAATGTGGTGTTCATTCCTTTTCGAATAATATCCGTTAAATAACAAAAGATATGATCATTAAATTAAAAAGAATCATTTTGCCTCTTATTTTGTTTCAGAAAATATAAAAAGTAATGATTTTTTTCGCTAGACGATCCTACATTCCAAATTTCAGGTTTCCAGTACAATTATTTCAGATAATATGAAAAGTACCAAAGTGCTCGTTTTTACTCCTTTAGAATCGAAATTTCGAAAAAAGTACTTTTTACAGATTTTTTTCTGTTGTTGGATCCTACATTTCTAATTTAAGTTTTTATGACCTCTATTTAAGAAAATATAAACAATACCAAAAATAAATTTTTTGAGGGACTTTCCCCGTTAGAGGATGCTACATTCCAAATTTCAAGTTAATAGGCTCATTATTTAAGAATATATAATTCCCTTTTTTTAATTAATGTCCTTAGGAATCAGAATTTCCAAAAGTTATTCTTTTGGGAATATTTTATTTCGCTAGATAGTTTTACAGTCCAAATTTCCATCATAATTATTTCAGAAAATATAAAAGGTACCATAGTACTCGTTTTTATCAGAATCGGAATTTCCAAAAAGTACATTTTTCATAGTTTTTTTCTGTGTTGGATCCTACATTCCTAATTTTAAGTTTTTATGACCTTTATTTAAGCATGGGATGCTACATTCCAAATTTCAAGCTAAAAAAAACATTAGTTAAGTATATATAAAAAGTACCAAAATACCTTTTTTACCCGTTTTACCCCCAAAGAATCATTATTTCAAAAAACCCAGCCTTAGTGGATCTATATTCCGGGGGATACAGCTACATTTCAATTTTCAAATCTCTAGATCCATTGGTTTGTGGAACTATAAAAAGTACTAACGTACCTGTTTTTGTTTTTTACCCCCTTAGAATCAACATTTCCAAAACCCAAGCCTTAGTGGACCTATTTTCCGGGAGGTGCATCTATATTCCAAATTTCAAGTCTCTAGCTTCAGTGGTTTGTGGAAATATAAAAAGTACCAAAATACATTTTTTACCCCTATTCCCTAGAATCAACATTTCCAAAAACACTGCCTTGAAGGATCTATATTTCGGGAGGCGCACCTACATTCTAAATTTCAAGTCCCGATTTCGTTCCCTTTTTTATTCCATTTGATTCCCTGTACCATTCCGATTAGTCCTATGCGGCTTTCATTCCGTTCCGAATATGCGCTTACATGCGCTAAAAAAAAGAAATTCTTTGCCTTCATTAGAAATCTTTTTTCGCTAAATGACCCTGCATTCCAAATTTAAAGTTTCCAGGACCATTACTTTCAGGAGTTATAATAAGCACCAAAATACACTTTTTTACCTCCCTTAGAATCAGAATTTCGAAAAAGTTTTTTTTTATACTTTTTTGTAGGACCTTAATTTCAAAAAATTTAGAAAGTACCAAAGTAAATTTTTTACAACTTTTTACCCTTAGGAGCCCAAATTTCCAGAAAGTACTTTTTTGTTAATGTTTTTATGTTAGAGGATCCTACATTCCAATTTTCAAATTAATTGGATTTTTTTTCAGAAAAAATAAAAAGTGCTCGCTTTTACCCGCTTAGAATCGGTATTTCGAAAAAGTTCTTTTTCAGTTTTTTTTTCGGTGTTGGAAACAACACTGCAAATTTTAATTTTTTTGTAGGACTTTAATTTCAAAAAACATAAAAAGTACCAAAGTACATTTGTTTACCCCTTAGAAATCCGAATTTCCAGAAAGTCCTTTTTTTGGGGATGTTTTTCCGTTAGAGGATCCTCCATACATTTCAAATTTCAAATTAATTGATTTTTTTTTTTCAGAAAAAAAAAGTACCTAAGTACTCGCTTTTTCCCCTTTTTCAACCCTTCGTTTTTACCCCTTAAAATCAACATTTCCAAAAACCCAGCCTTAGCGGATATGTATTCCGTGAGGTGAAACTACAATCCAAATCCAGTGGTTTGGGCTGTGGGATGATGCGTGATTAGTATGTCAGTCAGTCATCAGTCAGTCACTTAACTACTTTATATATATAGATTGTTACCATTGTAAAGGTTAAGGCTTTTAAGATAATTAAAAAAAACTTGTTAATTTGATACTATTCATATTAAAAAACAATAATTTTTTAACAAAAATCATGTTTTTTAATATGCTTGTGTAGCGCGTGCAGACTAATGAACTGATGGGAAAATAATGCGATTTGTTGCAAATTTTTGCTTTTCTGTAAAGACAGTTGAGCTTAGGCTCTAATTATAATTATGTATTATAATTTATTAATCATGTTATATATGGTTTGAATTGAGAAAGGTGTGAAAGAAAAATTTATTTTTCTAAAAATTTAAGACATTCTGGTTCGTTTTTTACTAGTTTCATATAATCCAGTTATTATAATCTTCAGAAAAGCTTTTAATGTCAAATTTATTCAGTTAATATTCAATTATATTCTACTTATATGTGAAAATTATTAACAGATCGCAGACGTCAAGGAATGAACCCATGATCTGTAATGTTTTTGCTATTAACTGCCTCTTAGATACGATCACTCTATACCGATAAGCTAAGTTGGCTGTTAAGCAAGTATCAACTAAATCATGGTTTTTCAATTCTTGTTTGGTTGTTGCTGTTGTTTTTCGTACAGAAGAAGTTGTAATTTTAATATGGTGAATAAATTTAATTTTTAGTAATCATCATTCTTCCTCTTCTCCTTCATCAACTCTGATCTAAGTACTTATTTTGCAACCTTGCCAGAACATGGTCTATATTTTGTAGACACAAATGTGAGGTGTTGCCAATTTCCAAAGATACTATTATTACCACATAGGGCGACTTATGTTTGGTTTTTATAGCTAGTAGAGCGGATTTATATAACCCAAAATATAAAGGATATAGTGCAAATACCTCCAAAAAAATGCCTGCGAATTTTGTACTCATGCCCAAAACATTAAATCATGATAATGTTTTGCGGAAGATTTGGATGTACTTGCCAAAGCAAAGTTTTTTTAGAAAAAATAATGTTATATTACTTTGCTATTTCATGCAAAACGAATTGAAATATCAGTCGAGGACCCCATTAAAAACCCAAAAGAGCTGTACATTACGTAAGTGAGTGCAAAAATAAGTGCAAAAAAGTGTTTTTACATTTTGGAGAGTACAAAAGGCACCAAAGAATATAACACTCTCACTTGTTTTATGTACATTTGATAAACAAATGGAAAATTTGTATGCGAAATGCTTTAGACTTCGTGAAAAAGTACTTTTGGTAAAAAAAATGAGTTTTATTTTCACGAAAAACAAAATTATGTTAAACAAGTAGAAAAGTTAAATTCGACTTGGCCGAATCGATGAATAACCTCCACAATGCGCTTTTAAAGTTTTTTTAAATTTTCTAGAGTGAAAAAATAACATTTTTGATTAGAAATATTTTATTTTGTGTAAAAAAACTTTTTTTTAAACTAATTTTTTGAAAAAAAAAAAAAAATAATTTACAAAATTTTTTTTTGAGTGTAAATTTTTTTTGAGTGTAAAATTTTTTTTTAGTGTATTTATTTTTTTTTTTTCTTTTAGTGTAAAAATATTTTTGAGTGACAAAAATGCGTTGTAAAATATTTTTGTGACTTACCAATGTTTTTAAAACATGTTTAACGCGTTTTCAACACGTGAATTTAAGGTGAGGCGAATCTGAAATTTACGGTTTTGCTAATAGCTTTTGAACCACTGCACTATAGGAAATTTTACCCTTTTTTTGGCCAAAATTATTTACAGCCAAACGGCTGGACCGATTTGACTGATTTTTTTTTTTATTTGACTTTTGGAAGACTCTTTAGAGGGAGGGAGTGACTCTTAAAGGTTTTCATACACTCAAAAAAAAAAAATTAGTAAAGTTACCTAAAAAATTACCTAATAATTAGTTCCAAACAGGGTTCCCGGGTTATAAGTTGCCGCATCTAAGATTTTTTAGATCCTTGATAGATTATATGGTTTTCTAAACTGTTTTTACAATATTTTTTTTTTTCGAGTGTACACTAGGGTGGCTCGTTTTTGGACTTTTCTCTCTGATCAAATTCTAATACCCGCCAAAAGTGTCGGTCCCCTAAGGGTAACTCACGTGCAAAATATCACTCCGATCGGAGTTTATCTTCTGTCTCCACTTTGAGCCTCAAAATTGGGGTTTTTGGAAAAAAGGACTTTTTAAAAAAAAAAAAAAAAAATTTAAGTTTTTTTATTAAAATAATGAAAAAATTTTTTTTGTATAATATTTGATCATAAATACTCAAATATGAAATATAAAGATTTTACGGTATCATTAACCCGTTCAAACTTGATACCAAAAAAAAGGCATGATTTTGGGGGCGTTCTCAAAACACCTTTTTTCAAAATTTGAAAATTTTATTAAAAAAAAATTTTAAATATACCATTTTTTATTTCTGAATTCATTAAGAACACTTTGGAGAAGAAAAATGTGAAATATGGCGGTTATCCGTCGAGCCACTTTTTGGGAATCGCGGGGGGAAGTTAGCGGATTTCAAGGAAATGTTGGTTTTATTAATAATTTGGATTAATAAAATCTTATAAATTTCATTTTTGGGCAAATTAACTGTTTTTTGGTGTCGTGGCATTCAATTAGATAACTTTAAGTCTGTCATAAAATCTTACCGATCTAGGACGTCTTTAACCCACATTGGCGGGGGGTCAAAAATGACCCCCGCAGGAAATTTGAAGTTTAGAGCTTAAATTTTGTGCTATTAACAAGTATAAAACGGCTTTTGTGTTTTCTACCCTAACTATTATTTCGTATTAATATATTATCTTTAAAAAAATCGTTAACCCTTCTTGGTAGGGGGTCAAAAATGGCCCATTCAATAAAAAGTATATATTTTTTACAGAAAATTAATTTGTGGCAGTCTATTAGATAACTTTAAATCAGCCCTGAAATTTTTAAGATATCTTTAACCCACATTGGCCAGGGGTCAAAAATGACCCCGGCAAAAACTTTTCGGCATAGTGCTTGAATTTTTTGATATCAACAAAATTTATATTTTTTATTGAATGGGTCATTTTTGACCCCCTACAAAGAAGGGTTAACGATTTTTTTAAAGATAATATATTAATATGATATAATAGTTGAGGTAAAACACACAAAAGCCGTTTTATACTTGTTTATAGCACAAAATTTAAGCTCTAAACTTCAAATTTCTTTTGGGGGTCATTTTTGACCCCCAGCCAATGTGGGTTAAAGACGTCCTAGATCGGTAAGATTTCATGACAGACTTAAAGTTATCTAATAGAATGCTACGACACCAAAAAAACAGTTAATTTGCCCAAAAATGAAATTTATAAGATTTTATTAATCCAAATTATTGATAAAACGAACATTTCCTTGAAATCCGCTAACTTCCCCCCGCGATTCCCAAAAAGTGGCTCGACGGATATCCACCATATTTCACATTTTTCTTCTCCAAGGTGTTCTTAATGAATTCAGAAAGAAAAAATGGTATATTTAAAATTTTTTTTTAATAAAATTTTCAAATTTTGAAAAAAGGTGTTTTGAGAACGCCCCCAAAATCATGCCTTTTTTTTGGTATCAAGTTTGAGCGGGTTAATGATACCGTAAAATCTTTATATTTCATATTTGAGTATTTATGATCAAATATTATACAAAAAAATTTTTTTCATTATTTTAATAAAAAAACTTAAATTTTTTTTTTTTTTTTTTAAAAAGTCCTTTTTTCCAAAAACCCCAATTTTGAGGCTCAAAGTGGAGACAGAAGATAAACTCCGATCGGAGTGATATTTTGCATGTGAGTTACCCTTAGGGGACCGACACTTTTGGCGGGTATTAGAATTTTATCAGAGAGAAAAGCCCAAAAACGAGCCACCCTAGTGTACACTAACTTTCGAAGATAACAGTAGAAATTTATTTTAACAATGCACTATGGTTCCAAATCCATTTTTTTTGGCATAAATTCCAAAAATGAAGCAAAGTTGCTAGTTTTGAATGAGAAATGCTTTTTTTATCTCTTAACGCAAGTAAAATTCGATTTAAAGAATAAAAAAAATTTTGAAAAATTTTTTTTTTTTTGAAATTTTTTTTTCGAAAAAAAAAATTTTTTTCCTTAAAAAAAAATCTTATCGACCTAAATATATTACTCGTAGTCAGTAAGCTCTGCGGAAGGCAAAACAAATTATTGGTAAAAAAAAAATTGAAGATGTGCCACGCAAAAAAAAGAAAATTTTGACAAAATTTGTCCTAAACTAAAACGACAATTTCGGGAGTTTGCTGAAAAATGCTGGCTAGATGTAAATTTTAATATTAAATAGGCCATCTAGGAAACACTTCCACATTTACAGACTCATGCAAGTTCGTGCCCAAACACAACTTCATGTCCACGAAAGATATATGCTATTTTGGCTTCAAAATCCTCAAAATCACAACACCCAAGAATAACGCCAAAGATACATGGAATTTAAAATTTGAGTTTTTAATAAGAACTACTTTCGTTGGGCTTTAATTTCCCTTTTTAGCCTTTTTATAATTTTATTTTTTCCCATTTGGTGTTAGTATAATTGTAATATTGTTTTGATCCCGATTTAATAATTCGTCGTAAAATTTTCAACTTGGAAACCCTGGCAGACTGACAGTATTGCCACCAAATTTTTTTCATTCTACTTTCTTAATGGCTTGGAGTGTTGTCTTTGAGAAACTGTATAAGCTTTTGAAAATTTGTTAATTTTTTTCTTTTAATTTCTGCCAAAAAAAATGCTTTTGGAACCATAGTGCAATGTTAAGAAGTGTCAAACAAATCTACTTTTTAATAAGGATTTTATTCAAAAATTTTATTTTTGAGTTCCAAGTCGTCAACTACATTTCAAAATGCCACTACGGGCAGCCGTAGATGATGCAAGAGCTAGGGGCTCAACTTCCCTATTTAGATCTTTAGAGATTTCTGCTGTAACTCGTATTTTTGTTCTCGCAGATTTTGACAAAAAAGTTAATTGCGGTCGCCCAGGTTTCGATTTAGTGGAGGCAAGCTGCGTTTCAAGTTTTTTTTAGCCAAGTATTGCCTTTAAGCCAAACAGCATGCTGTCTTTCAAAAATTTTCAAACTCCTACAACTTTTAATCCTTTTCATATTTATATTTGAACAAAATATTCTTAATTCCTCCTTTATATATTGTTTAAAGTTTTCGAAACATTCACTCTCAGCAATGTATGAAAAGAAATGGTCAGAAATAGCGGCTCCTTATCCACCTCTGCTTTATTTCTCTCGCCATGTATTAAATAACTCTGAATTTGGCACTCAGTAGTCACCTGGAAAAATGGGTATAAAAAAAAAGTTTGCACATATCCGACCTTGAAATTTTTTAAATTCGGAAGGTAATTGATTGTCCTAGAGAACTTTTATGGTTTTATAGCTAACATATGCTATCATTTTTTTTAAGGTCAAAATAAAATTCCAATTCATACTTCAATAAGTTCATCTTAAGGTCACTTCAATTTTTCCAATAAAATTGATCTAATAGATGAGTTCACCAACATTTCACTATTTATCATTAAAGTACTCACCTTTGACATTATTTTCCATTTTTTAGTTTTTAAAAACTATAAATTCTTAATATAAAAACTTTTGTTAGAAGCTATCACAAAATTCGCTGCTCTCAATCGTTATTTTATAACTAAGTAAGAAATTGCAAGAAAAACTACTGATAAAGTGACAGTACATCAATTCTGTCGAAAAATTGAGAAAGAATTGTTTACTTTGTTAAGTTTTTTTTATATTAATGTGAAAAAAAACAATGTTTGCAAAAATTTTAATTTTGACTTTTGGCCAAAAAATGGGTAAAATTTTCTATAGTGCACTGGACCGATTTGACTGAAATTCAATACGAAACAGCCAAAAGAAACGAAAAATATATATGCCAAGCTTTAGCATCCTCAGAATTGCCTTTAGAATGTTATCGAGATTTTGACAAAATATATGCCAAACTTCAGGAGCCTCCGTAGAGTCCTTCAAAAGTTAGCGTGTTTTCAACAGACAGACAGACAGACAGACGGATAGACGGACAGACAGACGGACAGACGGACGGACGGACATCGCTAGATCGTCTTATTATCGAACGAGGATCATGAATATATATACTTTATGGGGTCTTAGACCAATATTTTGAGGTGTTACACACGGAATGACAAACTTATATATGGGGCATTCCATGTGAAATCGGACACTTTGAAAAACTTTTTTTTAGATTTTCCCAATTTGTTTACAGTTTTTAGTACCCTTCGAAAACTCCTTCTTGGTAAATTTTCAGATTTTTTTGATAACCCGTTCAAAAGATATCGAATTTTTAAAAATTGGTAGTTTGTTCCTTTACTCAAACTTCTTTTAATCATAAATTCTTCAATAATGGTCCAAATTTCAATTTTTTTTTTTCAAAATTTTTGTTTTTTTACGTACTTTCAAAAAAAAAAATCCCAAAAAATTCTTAAAAGCGCTCTAGTATGAAATTTTTAAGTTTTAAAATTTAAATCTCATTTTTGAAAATGTTTGTACTCTCCGATTTTTTTGAAATTTTTTTGTGTAAAACTTCTATCAATTCTACAAATTTTTTGCCCAGGAAGATCGTGGGATAACGATTATTACACTGAAAGAATTTTGTTCATTACGGCTATGAAAACGTACATTGATTCTATGAAAAAAATCATTAGAAGTGAGCCAATGATGCCCTTCATAGAATCTATGAATCAAATTCATAGAAACCAGAAACCTATTAAAAAGTTCATATGCTATGGAAAAAAAATTATTATTCAATTCTATTTTTATTTATTTTATTATTTCAATTTTATTTTTTTATATTTTATTTATTTTTATTATTTTATTTATTTAAAATTTTTTATTTTTAAAAATTTATATGTTTTTTTAAATTAATTCCACCGAGATTCGAACAGAGAACCTGTTGTTCGTGAAGCTTAGTCTCTAACCACTTAGCTAAATTATATAAACAAGTAACAATACTTAAAATCAAGTTTGTGTCTATGCTCTGTCACAATGCTTTGCCAAAAGCTGTGTGTGTATTTGTAGAAAATAAATATTTTGTGTATTTACAAAAATGAAGCGTTATAAAACCAAACGTAAGTTGGCGAGATTTTTCTTCTTTGGTGGAGCTGATAGCTAAGGCGTCGACAATTACCACTTCAGCCGGTAGGTCTTGGGTTCGAGCCCCGGTCAGGGCAGCAATGATATTTTTTTTTAATGTTTTTTTTTTATTTTTTTTAATAAATTTATTCAACTATTTTAATTATTGATTGTAACATTATTTTAATTATTTAAAAAATTAAAAGGCATATTGATGGCATTTTCTTCTATGAATGACATTCATTAATTCTATGATTTTTTTCTATGAATTTAATAAAATCTATGTATAAAATTCTATGAATTATTTCAGAATACTAATGAATATTCATTCAGCTAATGAATTATTTCATAGATGCTATGAATTTGGTTTTATGAAATTTGTTCATAGATATAATGAACAATAATTCTTTCAGTGTATTATTTTTTAAAATTTTTTGAAAAAATTTTATTGTAATTTTCCAATCTTAAAATCATTTCTACTGCTCCAATGGTGCGTCATAGAGGGGTCCTTTATAAGACCGACCCTCATTAATTTTTACGTCTTAACATTTCTTTGGAACAAACTAATACCCTATCTCCAATTTCTAAGGGGGCTCCCACACAAAACGACATTTTTTTAAATTTTGTTCCAACCGCTCTAACTGTCCTAATAGTGCCCTTAGAGCAACAAAATGTATGACCGACCCACAATATTTTTTTAGTCCAAATATTTTCTCTGAACACACCTACCCTCTATCTTTAACTGTTAAGGCGGTCCCCATACAATTTTTTTTATTTTTTGTAAATTTGTTTTATTTAATCAGCTTCTACCGGTCCAATGGTGCGTCCGAGAGGGGTCATTAGTGAGACCGACCCCCATTTATTTTTATCCTACAACATTTTTTCAAAACATACCTACGCCCTATCTCCACTCCCTAAGTAGGCTCCCATACAAATAACAGTTGGAACAAATTTTATAAAAATGTAATTTTGTATGGGAGCCTACTTAGGGAGTGGAGATAGGGCGTAGGTGTGTTTTGAAAAAATGTTGTAGGGTAAAAATAAATGGGGGTCGGTCTCACTAATGACCCCTCTCGGACGCACCATTGGACCGGTAGAAGCTGATTAAATAAAACAAATTTACAAAAAACAAAAAAAAATTGTATGGGGACCGCCTTAAGAGTTAAAGATAGAGGGTAGGTGTGTCAGAGAAAATGTTTGGACTAAAAAAATATTGTGGGTCGGTCATACATTTTGTTGCTCTAAGGGCACTATTAGTGCAGTTAGAGCGGTTGGAACAAATTTAAAAATATGTCGTTTTGTTTGGGAGCCCCCTTAGAAATTGGAGATAGGGTATTAGTTTGTTCCAAAGAAATATTAAGACGTAAAAATTAATGGGGGTCGGTTTTATAAAGGACCTTTCTATGACGCACCATTGGAGCAGTAGAAATGATTTCAAGATTGGAAAATTACAATAAAATTTTTTAAAAAAATTTAAAAAATAGTAATAATTGTTATCCCACGATCTTCCTGGGCAAAAATTTTGTAGAATTGATAGAAATTTTACACAAAAAAAAATTCAAAAAAAACGAAGAGTACAAAAATTTTCAAAAATGAGATTTAAATGTTAAAACTTTAAAATCGCATACTAGAGCGCTTTTAAGAATTTTTTGGGATTTTTTTTTATAAAGTACTTAAAAAAACAAAAATTTTGAAAAAAAAAAATTTGAAATTTGGACCATTATTGAAGAAGTTATGATTAAAAGAAGTTTGAGTAAAGGAACAAACTACCAATTTTTAAAAATTCGATATCTATTGAACGGGTCATCAAAAATATCTGAAAATTTACCACAAAGGAGTTTTCGAAGGGTACTAAAAACTGTAAACAATGAAAAAAAAGTTTGATGAAACAAAAAAAATTGATGAAAAAAAAATTTGATGGAAAAAAATTTGATAAAAATAATTTGATGAAAAAAAAATTTCATGAAAATAAAAATTTGATGAAAAAAAAAATTTATGAATAAAAAGTTTGATGAAACAAAAAAAATTGATGAAAAAAAAATTTGATGGAAAAAAAATTGATAAAAAAAAATTTGATGAATAAAATTAACGAAAACAAAAATTTACTGAAAAAAAATTTTATGAAAAAAAAAATTGATGAAAAAAAATTGATGAAAAAAAATTGATGAAAAAAAAATTTTGATAAAAAAAATGATGAAAAAAAAAATTTGATGAAAAAAAAATTTGATGAAAAAAAAAAAAATTGATTGAAAAAAAGAATTTGATGGAAAAAAAATTTATGAAAAAAAAATTTATGAAAAAAAAAATTTGGTGAAAAAAAAAATTTGATGAAAAAATTTTTTTTTTGTTGAAAAATAATTATGTTACTTTTTATTCACCAGCTGGTGAAAAACGGGTTAATTCATCACGAGGTGAATTATTATCCAAGTTATTAAAATTTTTGGTTTTAAGAAAATGAAAATAGTAATTCTTGTTTTCTTTTTCGTTAATTGTTAGCTTATATTGTCAAACTGAGGTGGCGTCCTGCAACTTTTTTAAAATTAGACACCAGCCTAAAAACATTATCATGTTAAAATTCTAAAAAGTTAATAACAAAAATTAATCCATGAAAAATTGTATCGATGAAATTTTTGAGCTTAGCGGTCCATATTACATCAAACAAAAATTTGTCTCTAGAAAAAGTCTAAGATTTTCAGATATTTTTCTTGAGAAAAAGTCTCAGATTCTTAAACATTTTTTCTGTAAAAACTGTCATAGAAATATTTTCTATAGAAATATTCAGATTCTGAGACATTTTTTTTATAGAAAAAGCTTCATATTCTTAGACATTTTTTCCATAGAATAAGTCTTAGATTCAGAGAATTCTAAGATTTCGAGAAATTTTTTCTATAGAAAAATTCTCAGGTTCTGAGACATTTTAACTATAGAAAAAGTCTCAGATTTAATACCAAAAGTCTGAGATTCTGGAACATTTTTTTTATAGAAAAAATCTCAGATTCTTTAAACATTTTTCCTTTAGAAATAGTCTTAGATTCTGACAATGAAACATTTTTCTATAAAACCAGTCTCAGATTCTGAGATATTTTTTTTTTTAACAAAGTCTCAGAGTTTTTTTATTTAGGTAAAACCACATTGTTTAAAAAACTTGAAAATTTTATAAATTGTCAATATCTCTTACTTTTGAAATTTTGGAATACATTTTCGGATTCAGTGTAATATTTTCATAAAAAATAAATACTAAATTTCGTGGATCGCATTTTTTTTTTGTTTTAATTTTTAAACTAGTATATTTATTCGTTATTTGGTAATATTCGGCCAAAAGTGTTGCCCGAACAGAAGACGGGCCGAATAGTAATCTTTGGAAAAAAACCAAAGCCAAATAATTAATCGATTTGCTATAACACTATAAATAAGTTTAATTAGACTGATTTTCAAAAAAAATATATACGGGTCGTATGATTAATATTAAAATACACAATAATTAAATAGTAATCATACGCAACTAGTGACAAAATACGAAATTTGAGATAAATTTTGAGAAAAATATTGCCAAAACTATGAAACAATTGTCTGCTGAAATGAAGCCTTCACACTTAAATAAATGTTTGTGAAATTACTAGAAAAGGTCTCTCGAAAAAATGACTGCGAATTTTGTACTCTTGACAAAAACATTAAATCGTGATAATGTTTTGCAGAGGATTTGAATGTACTTAGGTTAGGTTAGGTTAGGTTGTAAGTGGCTGCTGACGTTTTACGTCAACACACGTAGACTCTGAGGTCCATTGTGATACCACGGGATCGTAATAGGTTTCCCTACTAGTCCCTGTCGTTAAACCAGTTTGAGCTTCTTATGAAACTCCTTAGATGTTGAATTTTGACATCCGACAAATCAGAAAGATCGTACAGCTCCCTAGATCCCAGTGAAGCAAGTCGCTGACCAGAAAGTGCCGGGCAATGGCAAATAAAGTGTTCGATAGTTTCCAACTCCTCTTCATCCATGCAACTTCGGCAAAAGTCATTCGACGGCACATTTAACCGCTCTGCGTGCTTCCCTATAAGACAGTGTCCGGTAATTATAGAAACCACCGTTGAAATCTCTCCTCTTGGAAGCGATATCAGCTCACTTGTGCGCCCCTGATTAAGAGAAGGCCAAATCAGTCGTGTTGTCTCACACGTCCATCCATTTGCCCATCTTTGATTAGTCTCCGTCGCAGAACAAAGCCGTAGGTTTTGCTTGCAAGTTTCTAGAGGCATACCAACACATTCCAATTCTGTTGGAACCTGTAAGGTAGTTCCTAGTCTTGCAAGCTCATCGGCTTTGCAATTCCCTGGAATGTCTCTGTGCCCTGGGACCCATATGAGTCGTATGTTAAACTGCTTGGCCATCTCATTTAAAGACGTGCGGCAGTTAAGGGCAGATCTTGTTTTCAGAAACATTGAATCCAGGGACTTGACCGCGGCTTGACTGTCAGTATAGATGTTGACTGCGGTTGTAGACAAGACATTGCAGCTCAACCAGTCAGCCACTTCCTTTATTGCCAGCATCTCTGCCTGGTAGACACTGCAATGATCTGGCAATCTACGAGCCAGGCTCAATCCAAGCTCTTCCGAATAGACCCCAAAGCCCACTTGTTCGTGCAGCCTCGATCCATCTGTGTAAAAATTTATGGTAGCTCCACTTCCCGGAGTATCCCCCATCCAAGACTCCCTGGATGGTATCATAGTGGTAAAGTGGCGCTCAAAGAGGCTCAAAGAGGGAGCACAATCCACATTTTGTGGTATTGTTATCTTTTTCAAGATCGCGCTATGGCCACAATCGCTGCTCCTCCATTGCAGCGTGCTATTAAGTCGAATTGTCGACGCAGCTGCATACTGCCTACCCAATATGTCCAAGGGTATCAGGTGAAGGAGGATTTCTAATGCAGCCGTAGGTGTAGTACGAAGAGCACCAGTGATGCACATTGACGCCATTCTCTGTACCTTCGTGATAAAGACACAGTTCGATTTTGTTTCTAAAGCAGGCCACCAGACAATGATTCTATACAGCAAAATTGGACGCACCACTGCTGTATAGATCCAATGAACGACTTGAGGGCTAAAACCCCATCGTTTTCCAATGGCCCTTTTACAGGAATACAAAGCAATCGTTGCTTTTCTCACCCGTTCCTCAATATTACGCCTGAAATTCAGCTTCCTATCTAGAAATACTCCAAGATACTTGGCTCCATCTGAGAAGGTGATTTCAGTACCGTCCAGAGAAATAGGATCAAAAGCAGGAATCTTATTTTTCCTTGTAAATAAAACAAGCTCTGTTTTACTAGGATTAACTCCTAGACCACAGTCTCTTGCCCATTTAGACAGATCTTTCAGAGAACCCTGAAGAATGTCCCGCAATGTTGGCAAATGCTTCCCCTTTACCGATATCGCGACATCGTCAGCATATGCGACAACATGACAACCACGTGCTTCTAGAGATAGTAGCATTGAGTTCAGTGCCAGGTTCCAAAGAAGCGGCGAAAGAACACCTCCTTGAGGTGTGCCCCTATTGACAAATCGAGATATGACGGACGCTCCCAATTCAGACGTTATACGTCTACTGGCAAGTAGGCTTTCCACCATTAAAACGATTTCACGCTTTACTCCCAGACCAGACAATGCCAATATTATCGATTCTGGGATGACATTATTAAAAGCCCCCTCAATATCAAGAAAGGCCACCATAGTGTACTCCTTTACCGAAAGCGATCTCTCGATGGTACCAACGAGCTCATGAAGAGCTGTTTCCGTTGATCGTCCCTTGCTGTATGCATGTTGCTTTGTCGAAAGCAACCTCGGGTCAATCACTCTACGCAAATATGAGTCTATCATTCGTTCCATTGTCTTTAACAAAAAAGAAGACAGACTAATTGGTCTGAAATCCTTCGGAGCTGTGTGGGAACTTTTCCCAGCCTTCGGGATAAATACGACTCTGGTATCCCTCCATTTTAAAGGAATGTACGACCAGTTGATGCATGCTGTGTATAGATTATACAGCAACGGGACTATATAGTCCGACACTTGCTGCAACTCAGCCGGGATTATACCATCAGGTCCCGGGGATTTATAGGGCCTGAAGCTTTTTATCGCCCAGATTAATGTTGGCATATTTATTATTTCCGAAGCAATTTCAGATGCTTGGGCGTCAGAACGTTCCAAAGTTTGAAACGGCGTCATGGAATTGCCCGGAAAATGCGTGTTTAAAAGGAGATCCAGCGACTCTCCACTGGAGGAAGACCACACCCCATTAGGATCTTTCAGGTATCCCAGGGTGCAAGGAGAAGAAGCCAGAACCTTGCGCAGCCTGGATGCCTCAGAAACGTCTTCTATGTTTCCACAGAAGTTTTTCCAAGAATCACATTTTGCATTTCTGATCATCTTTTTATAACTCTTAAGTTGCAGCCTGTATGCAGACCAGTCCTCGTCCGCTCTTGAAAATTTAGCCTTATTAAAGAGCTTTCTGCAGGAATCTCTGCTCGTCTGCAACTCATTTGACCACCAAGGTGGCTTTTTTTTCCCTCTAGGCTTTGCAGAAGGGCAAGACGCATCCAGGCACCTATTACAAACATTTGTTATATGGTCAACCAGACAGTCAATTTGCGCCAAACTATGTGGTTTAGATAAGGGTACTTCATCCAAAAGCAAAGAAAAAGTCTCCCTATATTTCACCCAGTTTGTTCTCCTCAGATTTCTAGAGACTGTCTCAACCGGGGCACGCTCCCTGAGTAAAAACTCAATGTAGCGATGATCTGAGAAAGAATGCTCTTCCAAAACTCTCCAGTCATCAATTCTATCAGACAATGTATCTGATACAAGTGTTACGTCAAGAACCTCTTGCCGCGTACTTGTAACGAAAGTTGGTTCACCACCCTTGTTACAAATATAGAGGTTAGTGCTTAACAAAAACTCCAAAAGTGATTCGCCTCTATCATTTGTGTCTGTACTTCCCCATATCGAATGATGTGCATTAGCATCACAACACACTACTAACTGGTGTCCCCTAGATTCAGACTCCCGAATTAGACCGACAACCTTCTCCGGGGGTATTGACCCCGGATTAGGAAAATACGCAGAGGCGAGCCAAATAGACTTCCCATGAAGCTCTAAGCTAGCCGCTGTAACATCCATATCACTAAAAGTTGATAAAAAGAATATATTTAAGCCATTTTTTGCCAAGATGCAGGCTCTTGGTGAGCCCTCACCTTTGGCAACCACCAACTTAAACCCAGGGGTCTTCAATCCGCAAACCCTGCCACCCCGCACCCAGGGCTCTTGGATAAAAACCAAGTCAACTGCTCCTGTCGACAGGCGCAGCAAGAGTGCAGCTGAGGCTGCCTTACAGTGATGGAGGTTTATTTGTAGGAACCGCAACATCTTGCTTTTTTTCCACCATCCTCTCCACCACCGTGTTATTGGCTTCATCCTCCGTGTTATCATAGAGGTCGCATTCGTCCCCAGATTCGGTTTCGAATAAGCCAGATATATATCCCATCTGTTCTGAATCGGAGGCAACAGAACTCTCCGAATTCCTCACTGCATGGGCCTCGTCCTGAATGTCACCCATCGTGGCATCGGCTTTATCCTCCATGCCATCACAGAGGTCGCATTCGTTACCAGATTCGGTTTCAAAAATGCCAGATGCATCTCCCATCAGCCTAGAATCGGCCAGCTGAATATCAACCTTTTCCAGATTCTCCTCCCCAGCCGACTCTGCCACTGGCTTGTCTGCGTCCAAAATAGTCTTCTGGTCCAAAATAGTCTTCTGGTATACCAACCTGCGTTGACAGTTGTAGACATTGACTCTTATATGAAAAAATCCAAATCTAATAATGCCGTCAGTCCTGGCTAAAAGCGGAAGCGATTCCTCATTAACCAAGACCACTGCTTGACGACGAGCGCCCTCCATCTCACCCAATCTGGCAATTTGCCAATTCTGAGTTGGAAGGTCAGGATTGCAGACTTTTATCATCTTAAGAATCACCGCAGTGTCATTTGTAGCCATTGGGATCCATGCATGAGCTCTGGGTTGCGAGGGGATATCATGTTTTTCCACAACGTCCAGTCTGGCTCCAGGCCATAACTCTCCCACTTGGCTAATGGCAACCTTAAACACGGCTGCGGATCTTTCGTTCCCAAAAGCAACGAGTTTTACTCGCCCCTGATACCAACCTGCGTTGACAGTAGTAGGTAGAAAATCAGGCATACTCTCAAGGAGCCTATAGTAGATATCATTTAGTTTAGTTTCAACTAAACTCCACTTGTCCCTTGGAATACTACAATCCCCATTTTGCCTGTTTATCACAGCCCTAACGAAGTTACCTTTAACCACTTCACTAAAAGACTGAGTCCAGACGTTGCCGGTCACCTTAGATCTCTTAGGTAAAGGTTTCTCGTCGGGCGAGCGCAACCTTTTACCAGACTTCGATGACGAGGCCGAAACAGCGCTCTGTTTGTCAGATGCGCGCATTGCCGAAAGTTTGTCCTGTTCTTCAATGACTCCTTTCGCCCATGATAGCGACGCACAGTGAGACAACGCCGGCATTAAATACAAGGAGTCATTGTAGAGCTCTGAACAGGTTACTTTTGAGACAATTCGAGTTTTTTAAAAAAAAAATTATGAAAATACGCCCACTTTTACGCCCACCTCCCATACAATCGAAATTTGTAAAATGCCGTATTGTCCGTAATACTTAAGGTATAACTTTCAATTTTGGTATACTTGAATGTTATATTGTTACAAACATTATCGGAAAAAATTTTGAACTTTGGCCCACTTTTACCCCCACCACGCATACAACCCCAACATAAAAAGTGCCATATTTTCTAAAATATTTTAGGTACAACCTTCAAATTTGATATTACTGTAATTTATATCATTTCAAATGTTTCATGCAAAAACAACAATAACACGCCCACTATTACGCCCACCTCCCATGGAAATGCAATAAAAAAGAACAATTTTTTTTTTCATTCTATCAATAATTTTTTAATATCATCATGGTGTTCTAATTTTTTCAATATGTTAGAGAAATGCTAATCTCTTATCAAAAGAGATCATTACAAGAACACTCATTATTACTTAACCCAATAAATAATGCAACATCTAAATTCAATATATAACAATTAAACTAACCCATTAGAAAGTGATCATAACACAACTTCGATAAGAACAACAGCTTAATTAAAAAATTTTTGCAACTATCTAACCCAAAGTCAATGACCTTCAAAAAAATTATCAATAAAATGAATAATGTAAATAAAATAATAATAAACAATAAGGGAATATGTGTAAACAATTAAAAAAAATAACATGCTATTGCATGCTAACATACGTATAGCGACAGAATGTGCGCGTTGCATATTTTTTGTATTTTTTTGTATGTTTAAAGTACTTTTGCAAACTTTTGCTATAGTTCCTTTACTTTATATGAAAGCTGAGACTTCAATCTTTCATTTGATATAAGTCTTCACCTAGGGCGAGGGGCTGCTCTATATTTCCTAGTCCATTGAAAATGCAAAATGTTCAATTTTTACACCACAATTCTGTTGTTAAGAAATTTTTTTTGTGTTTTTTTAATTTATTTTTTCATCTACTCATTCTACAACAACTAAATTAATTAAAAAAATACTTTAAAGTTATATTTATAACTAGCGTGCGCAGAGTATTTTGTTGCCCGTAAATGCAGAAAAACTTTATAATGATAATAAATGACCCATTTTTGGAAATTTTCGCTATGGAATCTTAAGCCTTTACAAAAACTGTGCTTATGATGATCACAACACTAATAATAAAACACCAAATACATCAGCTTATATAATAAATACTACGTCAACTTTAAGACGGTCTTATGTTATCAAAAATAAACGATTGATTTATTAATTTGAGAAAAAAAATTGAGTAAATAAAACTTTCGAGTCAAAATTTTAATGAAAAATTTTTGTAAAAATATGAACAAATATGTATGAATGAAACAAAAAAATTACTGAAAAATTAATTGATAAACAAATTTTAGTACAAAAAAAAAATTTTGTAAAAAAATTACAAAAAAAAAAAAAAACTTGAAAACATTTTCATTTGAATTCGTTCCCAGTTTCATTCCATTTCGTACCCTGTTCTATTCCATTTGGTTCCCTGCTCAATTCAATTTCGTTCAATGTGGTGTTCATTCCTTTTCGAATAGTATCCGTTAAAGAACAAAAGAGTTTCAAGGGATTAGATCATTAAATTAAAAAGAATCATTTTGCCCCTTATTTTGTTTCAGACAATTTAAAAAGTACCCATTTAACTCCTTAGGAATCAGAATTTAAAAAAAAATTCTTTTGGGAACGTTTTTTTTCGCTAGACATTTTCGCAAATCTCAAATCAAATCTCAAGTTTCCAGTACCAATAAAATAATATGAAATAATATGAAAAGTACCAAAGTGCTCGTTTTTATTCCCTTAGAATCGAAATTTCGAAAAAAGTACATTTTACAGATTTCTTTTCTGTTGTTGGATCCTACATTCCTAATTTTAAGTTTTTAAGACCTCTTTTTAAGAAAATATAAACAGTACCAAAAAGTAATTTTTGGGGGGATTTTTTCCCGTTAGATGATGCTACATTCAAAATTTCAAGTTAATATGCTCATTATTAAAGAATATATAATTCCCTTTTTTTAATTAATTTCCTTAGGAATCAGAATTTCCAAAAGTTATTCTTTTGGGAATATTTTATTTAGCTAGACAATCTTACATTCCAAATTTCCATTATAATTATTTCAGAAAATATAAAAGGTACCATAGTACTCGTTTTTATCCCCTTAGATCGGAATCGGAATTTGCAAAAATTACATTTTTCATAGTTTTTTTCTGTTGTTGGATCCTACATTCCAAATTTCAAGCTAATTAAACCATTATTTAAGTATATATATAAAAAGTACCAAAATACATTTTTTAACCGTTTTACCCCCATAGAATCATTATTTCAAAAAACCCAGCCTTAGTGGATCTATATTTCGGGAGATGCAGCCACATTCCAAATTTCAAATCTCTAGCTTCATTGGTTTGTGGAACTATAAAAAGAATCAACATTTCCAAAACCCAAGCCTTAGTGGACCTATTTTCTGGGAGGTGCATCTATATTCAAATTTCAAGTCTCTAGCTTCAGTGGTTTGTGGAAATACAAAAAGTACCAAAATACCTTTTTTATCCCTATTCCCTAGAATCAACCTTTCCAAAAACTCAGCCTTAAAGGATCTATACTTCGGGAGGCGCACCTCCATTCCAAATTTCAAGTCCCCATTTCGTTCCCTGTTTTATTCCATTTGATTCCCTGTTCCATTCCGATTGGTCCCATGTGGCTTTCATTCCGTTCCGAACATGCGCTTACATGCGCTAAAAAACAAAAAAATCTAAATTTAAAGTTTCCAGGACCATTATTTCAGAAATTATAATAAGTACCAAAATACACTTTTTTACCCCCCTTAGAATCGGAATTTCGAAAAAGTACTTTTTCAAATTTTTCCCGTTGTTGGAACTAACATTTTAAATTTTTTTTGTAGGACCTTAATTTCAAAAAATTTAGAAAGTACCAAAGTAAATTTTTTTACAACTTTTTACCCTTAGGAGTCCGAATTTCCAGAAAGTACTTTTTTTGGGAATGTTTTTCCGTTAGAGGATCCTACATTCTAATTTTCAAATTAATAGGATTTTTTTTTAGAAAAAGTAAAGAGTACCAAAGTGCTCGCTTTTTATCCCCCTTAGAATCCGTATTTCGAAAAAGTACTTTTTCATAATTTTTTTCATTGTTGGAAACAACAATGCAAATTTAAATTTTTTTGTAGGACTTTAATTTAAAAAAAATATAAAAAGTACCAAAGTACAATTTTTTACCCCTTTTTACCCTTAGGAATCCGAATTTCCAGAAAGTACTTTTTTTGAGAATGTCTTTCCGTTAGAGGATCCTACATTTCAATTTTCGAATTAATAGGGTTTTTTTTCAGAAAAAATAAAAAGTACAAAAGTACTCGTTTTTTACCCCCCTAAGAAACGGAATTTCGAAGAAGTACGTTTTCAGAATTTTTTCCGTTGTTGGAACCACCATTGCAAATTTTAATATTTTTGTAAGACCTTAATTTCAAAAAATATAAAAATTACAATTTTTCACCTTTTAACCCATAGGAATCCGAATTTCCAGAATGTTCTTTTATTGGGAATGTTTTCCCGTTAAATTTAAAATTTCAAATTAATTAAATTTTTTTTTAGAAAAAATAAAAAGTACCAAAGTACTCGCTTTTTCCCCTTTTTCAACCCTTCGTTTTTACCCCTTAAAATCAACATTTCCAAAAACCCAGCCTTAGCGGATATGTATTCCAGGAGGTGAAACTACAATCCAAATTTCAAGACTCTAGCTTCAGTGGTTTGGGCTGTGGGATGATGCGTGATTAGTATGTCAGTCAGTCATCAGTCAGTCACGCAACTACTTTATATATATAGATGTATTTTTTATTTAATAAGCTTTTGAATGTTACATATTGAACTAACATATTTCAAGCGCTTTGGCATAACTCAACTTTGACTTGCTCTAGACCAAAAAGTAATGAAGTTATGAGGCTGAAATTTCAGGGAATTGTTACTCATATATCTGTTAATATACTGTGAAAATTTCATCCAAATTGGACGACACGCCAAAACCCAATTTTTGCCGCGGTTACTATAGGGCTGTCTCACTGTGCGACGCCCTCTCACGTTCGGAGAGCTTCGTTCCATCAAGTTGGCTTAGTCTGTTAATTATTTTGAAACAAAGCCGTCTCTGGTTGTGCCTGACCTTTGATGGTTTAAGTTTCTTTTTCTTTTTACCACCAATATTAGGCTGAGCACCCCTACCAGAATCAAGGTCGGACTTCAAGGTCGCAACCCTAAGACCAGTGCTAGGACCAGCACCAGTCGGTGAGGCAGAGCCTCGAATTAAATCGGTATCATTTGTGTTCATATTTTCATTTTCCTGGATGTGGTCATGAAAATATTACAAAAATACCTATTACGAAGAATTTCAAAAATTCAATTAATAGCACGGAGATAAATTAAAACACGTCCACACTTGTCAACAGTTGAACGAATAATGTTGAATGTACTTGCTAAATATAACAATATCGGTTGATGAACCCATTAAATTTATATATTAGAGAACAATCACAATTGGAGCGGGAAGCGTTTTTCCGCAACTGTTCACATACGATTTGTATGACAACAAAATTCCGCCGCGTTTTTCCGCCAAACTAGATTCAATTCTATTTTTATGAGGACAATTGCGTTTTTCCGCTTCCCGCTCCAATTGTGATTATTCTCTTATTTATCCATTTCTACTTAAGACACCCAATCAATTTATATACATCCGTTCTTCTCTCTGTGGAAAGCAAGCCGCAGTCCAGACCAAAAGAGCATTAATTTTATTAAATGAGTGTATTATTTAAATGCAAAATATGAGAAAAAAATATTGAAAAAATATTTTTTTGGTATAAAACAAAATTTTGATAAAACAAATTTTTGTTGAAAAAAAATTGGACGAAAAAAAAATAGTTTTTTTTTTTTTGAAAAAAAAAAAGTTAATGAGAAAAATAAAATTTATATAAAAAAATGTTCATAATTTTTTTTGCATCAATTTTTTTCATCAAAAACTTTTTACATAAACAATTTTATTTATCTCATTAACTTTTTTATACCCTCCAACCACAGTATGGGGGTATACTCACTTTGTCATTCCGTTTGTAACGCTTAGAAATATCGGTCGGGGACCCCATAAAGTATATATATCATTGATCTATGATCGATTTTAAGTCATTCTATGAATGTCCGTCTGTCCGTCTGTCCGTCCGTCTGTATAAAGCACGATTCAGTCTAAAATAATAGAGCTAGACTCCTGAAAATTGGCACGAATGTGTCTCATAGTCATAGGCCGGGTTAATTCGGAAATGGGAAAAATCGGATAAGGGGCAAAAAAGTTCCCCCTTAAAGAACTAGAAAAAAACTATATGAAACCGCCATTTTTTACAGATTTTTTTGTATTTTTGTTTAACAAATGAAACCTTTTTATGTCAGAAAGGGTTAAAAGTCATGCACTTAGACCCCGGGGGGCTACAAAATATTGTTTTTTTGCCCCTCCCCCTTTTTTCAGCGTGGATTATAAAAAAACATAAAAATTATGAGAAAATGGTATAACTAAAGTTCAAAAAGCATAATAAATAATTTAGTAAACATTTATCGCGTTGGGGAAGGTATCCCCCAGCACCCCCACAAAGCCCTCTCCCCAAAAACGGCTCCGAATTTAACACTCTCACTTGTTTTTCATTAAAAAAACAATTTTTTTTAATCCAATTTTTTTTCACCAAATTTTTTTTATCAAAGTTTTGTTTTATACCAAAAATTTTTTTTTAATTTTTTTTCTCATATTTCCCAGCAAAAACATGGTAATGAGTTGTGAAAAAAAATCATTACCAAGTACATTAATTATAATGAGTACCCATTACCATTAACATTATTTTAAGCCCAAAAGTAACTACTTCTCAGTAATATGTTATAAAAGCACCTCTAAGTAATAATATCTTCTTGCACTTGCAGTTTTTAACCTTTACAATTCAATTAACTTAAAAACTTAATAAAAATTACGCAATTTTTAAGTTTTAGTAAAAACAAGTTAAATTTTAAAAGTTTTAATTAACTAATTATTTTACTTCTTATTGGTAATGGGTTTTTACTCCTTATTTGTAATCCGAGGCAGTAACTACTTATTTATCTCCATACTCTTCACTAGTTATTTTTGTCTCACGCCCTTGTTAAAATAATTAGTGTTTCATTCAATAAGTAACTACTGATTAACATCTGTTTCGGATTACAAAACCCATTACTAGTAATGCCAATTTTTGCTGGGTTTGAACTAAAGTAATACAACCATTTACCAAAGTTTATGCTCTTTTGGTCTGGACTGCGTCTTGCTTTCCACAGACAGATGTACGGATGTATATAAATAGATTAGGTGTCTTAGAAATGGATCTATCTATATATATAAAGTAGTTACGTGACTGACTGATGACTGACTGACATACTAATCACGCATCATCCCACAGCCCAAACGACTCAAGCTAGAGTCTTGAAATTTGGATTTTAGTTTCACCTCCCGGAATACATATCCGCTAAGGCTGGGTTTTTGGAAATGTTGATTTTAAGGGGTAAAAACGAAGGCTTGAAAAAAGGGATAAAGCGAGTACTTTGGTACTTTTTATTTTTTCTGAAAAAAATTCAATTAATTTAAAATTTGAAATGTACGATCCCCTAACGGAAAAACATTCCCAAAAAAAGGACTTTCTGGAAATTCGGATTCCTAAGGGTAAAAAGGGGTAAAAAATGGTACTTTGGTACTTTTTATATTTTTTGAAATTAAGTACCTACAAAAATATTAGAATTTGCAATGGTGGTTCAAACAACGGAAAAAAATCAGAAAACGTACTTTTTCGAAGTTCTGATTCTAATGGGATAAAAAAGCGAGTACTTTGGTACTTTCTAATTTTTCTGAAAAAAAAAAATCAATTAATTTGAAATTTGAAATGTAGGATCCTCTAACGGCAAAACATTCCCAAAAAAGGTCTTTCTGGAAATTCGGATCCCTACGGGTAAAAAGGAGTAAAAAATTGTACTTTGGTACTTTTTGGTTTTTTGAAATTAAAGTCTTACGAAAAATTAAAATTTGCAATGTTGTTTCCGACAACGAAAAAATAAATCTGAAAAAGTACTTTTTCGAAATACCGATTCTAATAGGGGTACAAAGCGAGCACTTTGGTACTTTTTATTTTTTCTAAAAAAAAAACCTATTAATTTGAAAATTGGAATGTAGGATCCTCTAAAACAAAAACATTCCCAAAAAAGTACTTTCTGGAAATTCGGGCTCTTAAGGGTAAAAAGTTGTAAAAAAATTTAATTGGGTACTTTTTAAATTTTTTGAAATGAAGGTCTCACAAAAAAATATTACAATGTTAGTTCCAACAACATAAAAATTCTGAAAAAGTACTTTTTCGAAATTCCGATTCTAAGGGGGGTAAAATAGTGTATTTTGGTACTTATTATAAATCCTGAAAAATGGTGCGGGAAACTTTCAATTTGGAATGTAGGGTCATTTAGCGAAAAAAGATATCTAAAGAAGGCAAAGAATTTTTTGTTTTTTATCTCGTGTAAGCGCATATTCGGAACGGAATGAAAGCCACATAGGACTAATCGGAATGGAACAGGGACTCAAATGGAATAAAACAGGGAACGAAATGGGGACTTGAAATTTGGAATGTAGGTGCGCCTCCCGAAATATAGATCGTTTAAGGCTGTGTTTTTGGAAAAAATATATTTTGGTACTTTTTATATTTCCACAAACCACTGAAGCTAGAGACTTGAACTTTGGAATATAGATGAACCTCCCGGAAAATAGGTCACTAAGGCTTGGGCATTGGAAATGTTGATTCTAAGGGGGTAAAATGTACAAAAATAGGTACGTTAGTACTTTTTATAGTTCCACAAACCAATGAAGCTAGAGATTTGAAATATGAAATGTAGCTGCATCTCCCGGAATGGCTGGGTTTTTTTGAAATATGATTTAATTGGGGTAAAACGGATAAAAAAAGGTATTTTGGTACTTTTTATATATATGCTTAAATAATGGTTTTATTAGCTTGAAATTTGGAATGAAGCATCCCATGCTTAATTAAAGGTCATAAAAAGTTAAAATTAGGAATGTAGGATCCAACAACAGAAAAAAACTATGAAAAATTTACTTTTTGGAAATTCCGATTCCGATTTAAGGGATGAAAACGGTACTATGGTACCTTTTAAATTTTCTGAAATAATTATGATAAAAAATTTGGAGTGTAAGATTGCCTAGCGAAATAAAATATTCCCAAAAAAAAAACTTTTGGAAATTCTAATTCCTAAGGAAATTAATGAAAAAAGAGAATTATATATTCTTAAATAATGAGCCTATTAACTTGAAATTTGGAATGTAGCATCCTCTAATGGGAAAAAATCCCCCAAAAAGTTACTTTTTGGTACTGTTTATATTTTCTTAAATAGAGGTCATGAAAACTTAAAATTAGGAAGAATTTGGGGCGCCCTGGAAATTTAAAAGTTGCAACACAAGAAAAATATATTGTTCTGTTTTTGTTTTAAGAATTAAGACCTACAAAAAATTAAAAAATATATATATTTTGTGAGTAGGGTTATTCTAGCTCGAGGTATTTTCTCTTTTCTACTAGAAAAGGGTCCCAGAAGCAGATACTTTCTATCGAAAAAAGGAATCAAAATCTGAGACTATTCTATTCTATTGAGAAAAGGGATACTATAGGAAACCTTTTTTTTAATAAGAAAACTGTAACAGAATCTGTGGGTTTTTCTCCAAAAAAAAGGTCACAGAATCTGAGACATTTTCTAGAGTAAAAAGGTTTTAGAATCTGAGACTTTTTTATAGGAAAAATCAGAGACTTCTGAGACTTTTTCTATAAGGAAACGATCTCATAATCTAATACTCTTTCTATAGGAAAAAGGTATCAGAATCAAAGCCTCTTTCTATATGAAAAAGGTCTCAGAATCGGAGACTTTTTCTTATAACCTAAGACTTTTTCTATAGTAAAAAGATTTCAAACTCAGAGACTTTTTCTTAAGAAAAAGATCTCAGACTCAAAGACTCTATTTATAGATAAATGGTCTCAGAATCTGAGATTTTTTATAAAGGAAAAATGTCTTAGAAGCTGAGACTTTTTCTATAGGAAAATGGTATTATTCTATGAGAAAAGGTTCTTAGATTCTAAAAATTTTATTTTTTTTTATAAGAAAAAGAAATAAATCTGAGACTTTTTCTATACGAAAAATGTCTCAGAACCTAAGACTTTTTCCATACGACAAATGAATGTGTGTGTGGAAGAAGGTGCTAAAATCCAATTTTTTTAAATCGCGTTTTTTTGCAAAATCGTATCTTTCTTCAATAGTTCGACCTATTTGCAAACAAATTTGTTAAAAACTTGATCGTTTTCGGTCATAAAATTGACCTTAAAAGTTTAATTTTAGCTATTTTTGGAAATATTTTATATTTTTCTCCGAATACTAACATGTATTTTGCAGTTAAACTAAAGGTGGTATATCAAAATTCTTGCATGTGAGATGGTTAACGTGTAGAAAACATCCCAGGCTTTAGCATATGCCCATTGGTTTGGCAAAAAAACGCTTTCATATCTAATCTATCTATAGTTAAATTTTGAATATGGAAAAAGGTGCTATATCCATACAAAAAGACAATATTGTTTTACGAAATACTAAGGGCGGATTTAGATAATCTATCCAATTTTTGAGTTTAAACTATAAAATAGAATGGTTAGTAACTTATATTATAAATTGTGCAAATTTTTTTTAACCCATTACGCGAAAATCTGTTCAAAATAAACCAAAAACCACTTGTAATATATAAACTTAATGGGGCATCGACTGATATTGTTATATTTAGCAAGTTTTAGGTGAAAAAAGTTTTAAATGAAAAAAAAAAATATGAAAAAAGTTAGGAAATAAAAATTTATGAAAAAAAAATTTTATGCTAAAAAAGATGTTGTTGAAAAATAATTATATTACGTTGTATTCACCAGCTGGTGAATAATTATCCAAGTGACAAATAGAAGTTTCACACCTTTTTGGTTGTAAGAAAATGAAAAAATCTAATTACACTGTGACACAATTGAAGGGTCATTTCTTAGGGCCTCAACCAAACCAAGACAGTTTGAAAGTACTTGTGTGTAGTAGTTAAACCCCCAATGGGTTTTGCTCTGTAACGTCTCAAATTTTTTTTAAAGCCCACTAAATTTTTAATTTTTTTTCAAAAGGCTTTTGAAAAAAGTCGAAAAAAATAATGTAACTGTTCTTTTGAGCTTAAAATAGTGTTTGGATGTCTTCAATAGAATTTGATGGGGAATTTTTTTTTAGAATATATTAGCCCTTTATCTGCCGTATTTATTGGTCATTTATGTAGTTTTCTTAAGAAATGGCTCAAAAGTCTACTAAAGCTTGCGTTTAAAGGGTTAAAATGTTCTACGAATATACTCTGCGTCAAATTTCACTAGGGGTTACTGAAGGCAGAAAGTTCGACTGATATAAGGAAAATGCAGAAAAAAGATAAATTGTGAAGTATCATTAATTTTTTTTATATTTTTGCCAGAAATTGTATACAATTGTAACTAACAAATATAGGAAAAAATATAAAAAACTAGTCGAATAGCCTGTCCCTGCCAGGCGGAACACCAAATCACTTTTACCAATAACTCTAATTTTTTACCATACTTTATAAAAAATTATGTTTGTGCTTAAAAAAATTAATATTGCTAGATTGAGTAACATCAATATATTTCCCAAACTGGAAAAAATTTAATGAGTATAAAAGATTTTACTGATAAAATTTTAAAACTAAATTTAGCACGCCTTTTTCGTCTCTCCGTTTTAAACCGGATACAAAAATCCATCGTGTGGATCTGTCCCATGGTCACTCCTACACTCAAAATAATAACTCTGTTAAATTACAGAAAAACTCTGCTAATTTAACAGAGTACACCATACTTTTCCAGCTATCAACATTTCTTTGTAATTTTACTAAAAAACTCTGTAAAATGATTTTGACAAAAAAAACTGTTAATTTACAGAGTATGAAAGCTTTTTGACAGAGAAAACTTTGTAAATTGACTCTGTAAAATGATTTGGACAAAAAAACTGTTAATTTACAGAGTTTCTAGTAAAATATTGGTTAAATAAACCACCATTTAGCAAAAAAAAACTATGTAAATTTACATATATTTGTAAAATGCATTTGATGCAGAAAAAAATTTACAGAAAAATTCTGTAAATTTACAGAGTTTAGTTAAATGCATGTTATTTTGTAAAATTTTTAAAAGATTTCTAAAAAAAAATTTAGTAAATTTTTGTTGCTACTTTTTCAACTTTTTCTCAAAAAAAAAAAAAAAAAATACAGATAAAATTTTGATGTTTGGTAACAAATACAACTCAAAACAGAAAACTTTTTTGGTTATAAATAATACGAAGTATTTTGTTTAAATCTGTATTTCAGCAGAAAACTCTGTTAATTATCTGTAAAATTAAGATTACAAAGTAAAAAGTAATATAACAGAGAAAACTTTGTTTTTTTGTCACAACAAAATACAAAGTATTTTCTTTAAACTCTGTCAAATATCTGTTGAATTGAGATTACAGTCATTTTACAGAGTATTTTACAGAGTAATTATTTTGAGTGTATATACATATATATATATATATTTAGGGCGAATTACTCAATGTCCAGTTAGCTGCTAACTGCCGATTTAACGGAGCCTTATGTCAAAATTTGTATGGAAAAGTTAAATTTAACGGAGATTGATTTTATAACGGAGCATTGAGTAGTCCAGCCTTATTCATGAAGGGTTGTAAAATTAGCTAAAATGTTAAGAAACACAATTTTTCACTTAAATTGTTCCTTATAATTCTCCGTACACAGTTTAAATATTAAATCTGACTTCATAAGGATATGATCCATTGTCAATACTTTATGCTTTACAATTTTCAGCTTCCTTAGTCATTAGGGGTTTCAGAAATAGTTTAAGGCTGTTATTCATAATACTTACAGAAGACTTATTGCAGGTTTTTTTGACAAATATGCCTGCAATTTCTGTCAAATAAACCTACTTTAGTTATATTTCAGTTTTTATGAATAACCACCTAAATGTTTAAAAACTAAAATTCGCCGTCTTCCGCCACTCCCCTGTCTTGAAGGCCAAAAATCCGGCTACGTTACAGATTACGTATATAAACTGAACAAAATTCACAATGGATTTTTTTGTATCTCCGCCCTTTAACTGGATATCCAGGTCAGTGTTGATCTTTGCCATAGTCCGTACCATATGCATCCCAATTTTCATCTTTCAAGGTCATAAGGTGTCTTCAAAATTAGGTAAGATGTAAAAACATAACTTTTCCACGCCCATTTCTTCTCGTAATTCTCCATCCATATTCTAAATTTTTTAAATCTGACTACTTTAGGATAAGCTCCATCGTTAGTACTATACTCGTATCCACGCCCGTTTTCCCTCTTAATTCTCTGTCCACATTCCAAAAATTTTAAGTCTGACTACTTTAGGATATGGTCCAGTGTCAGGACAATATACTGCCCAATTTTATTTAAATTAAAAAAAAATAAAACAAAATATTGCCTTGCCCATTTTTGCTCTCAACACCCGTCTACATTGAAAAAATGTTAAATCGGACTACTTTAGAATATGCTTCATAGTTAGGACTACATGTTAGTGATTTTCAGCTTCCTTATTCATTGGGGCGGAGCTTAAAAATACTCTAAAATGTTTAAAAAAAATTAATTTTGCCAAGTCCCCTTTTTCTCGTAATTCGCCGCCCACAGGCAAAAAATCCGGCGTCGTAAGAATCTGTCCCTGGTGTTTTAATATATACATGCCAATTTTAAGCTTTTAAGTCAATTAATGAAATTCAAAAGGCGCTGGATACACAAAAAATAAGAGAAACCAAAAAAAAATAAATTATTTATACAGAAAATAAATGAAAATAAATTTAACACGCCCCTTTGCCTTTCTTATTCTCCACCCATACACTGGATATCAAAAACTCCAGGTTCGTGTTGATCTTCCCCATGAAACCTGCTATATACATGCCAATTGTCATCTTCCTAAGTCATTCGGGGTCTTCAAATTAGTTAAACTATTAAAAAACCCAATTTTTCCACGCTCTTTTATCTTTTAATTCAGGATATACTACATCGTTAGGACTATACGCTGTCCATTTTCCGCTTCCTTTGGGGGCTTCAAAATAAGTTAAAATGTTAAAAATCCCAATTTTGTCAAACCCTATTTTCCTTTCAATTCTAAGCCCACAGTCCAAAAATTTAAAATTCGACTACTTCAGGATATGCTTCATCGATATGACTATATGCTAGGAAATTTTCAGCTTCCCAAGTCATTAGAAGACTTTAAAATAAGCAAAAATGTCAATTTTCATCTTCATAGGTCATTGGGGTTCTTCAAATTAGTTAAAATATTAAAAAACACAATTTTACCTCGCCCCATTTTTCTCTTAATTCTCCTTCCACAATCTAAAAAATATAAATCCGATTACTTCAGGATATGCTTCACTGTCAGAGCTAAATGCTATGCAGTTTTCCGCTTCCTAAGTCATTTGGGGGCTTCAAAAGAAGTAAAAATGTTTAAAAAATCCCAATTTTGCCACGCCACCTTTCCCCTCAATTCTCCGCCCACATTGCGAAAATTTTAAATTCGACTACTTGAGGGTATGCGCCATCGTTAGGACTATATTCTAGGAAATTTTCAGCTTCCTAAGTCATTAGGGGGCTTTAAATTAAGCAAAAATGTAAAAAAATTGAATTTTGCCACGCCCACTTTTCCGATTATTTTTCCGCCCACAGGCAAAAAATCAAAAATCCGGCTACGTTAGGATCTTCCCCAGGTTTTTTACTATAAGCATGCCAATTTTCAGCTTTGTAGCTCATCAGTGGGCTTCAAAAAGCTCTGGATAGACAAAAAAAGAGGAACACACAAATAGGGAAATTATATATATAGATTAATGATAATTTACAATTTACCTTTTTTATGCATTTTTCGTATACCGGTTGAACTTTCTGTCTTCAGTAACCGCCAGTGAAATTTGATGCTGAAAATAATCGTAGAACATTTTAACCCTTTAAACGCACGTCTTAGTAGGTTTCTGAGCCATTTCTTAAAATAACGTCATGCATCATTTTTAAAATTAGACACCAGCCATAAAGATTATCATGTTAAAAATAAAGGCGGTTAGTGCGCATTTGTGTTGTTAACTAGGTTAGGTTAGGTTAGGTTGTAAGTGGCTGCTGACGTTTTACGTCAACACACGTAGACTCTGAGGTCCATTGTGATACCACGGGATCGTAATAGGTTTCCCTACTAGTCCCTGTCGTTAAACCAGTTTGAGCTTCTTATGAAACTCCTTAGATGTTGAATTTTGACATCCGACAAATCAGAAAGATCGTACAGCTCCCTAGATCCCAGTGAAGCAAGTCGCTGACCAGAAAGTGCCGGGCAATGGCAAATAAAGTGTTCGATAGTTTCCAACTCCTCTTCATCCATGCAACTTCGGCAAAAGTCATTCGACGGCACATTTAACCGCTCTGCGTGCTTCCCTATAAGACAGTGTCCGGTAATTATAGAAACCACCGTCGAAATATCTCCTCTTGGAAGCGATATCAGCTCACTTGTGCGCCCCTGATTAAGAGAAGGCCAAATCAGTCGTGTTGTCTCACACGTCCATCCATTTGCCCATCTTTGATTAGTCTCCGTCGCAGAACAAAGCCGTAGGTTTTGCTTGCAAGTTTCTAGAGGCATACCAACACATTCCAATTCTGTTGGAACCTG
Source organism: Pegoplata infirma (assembly GCA_963921195.1). NCBI lineage: Eukaryota > Metazoa > Arthropoda > Insecta > Diptera > Anthomyiidae > Pegoplata > Pegoplata infirma. The sequence goes on from OY992538.1 coordinate 110,104,480, forward strand.
TAAGGTAGTTCCTAGTCTTGCAAGCTCATCGGCTTTGCAATTCCCTGGAATGTCTCTGTGCCCTGGGACCCATATGAGTCGTATGTTAAACTGCTTGGCCATCTCATTTAAAGACGTGCGGCAGTTAAGGGCAGATCTTGTTTTCAGAAACATTGAATCCAGGGACTTGACCGCGGCTTGACTGTCAGTATAGATGTTGACTGCGGTTGTAGACAAGACATTGCAGCTCAACCAGTCAGCCACTTCCTTTATTGCCAGCATCTCTGCCTGGTAAACACTGCAATGATCTGGCAATCTACGAGCCAGGCTCAATCCAAGCTCTTCCGAATAGACCCCAAAGCCCACTTGTTCGTGCAGCCTCGATCCATCTGTGTAAAAATTTATGGTAGCTCCACTACCCGGAGTATCCCCCATCCAAGACTCCCTGGATGGTATCATAGTGGTAAAGTGGCGCTCAAAGAGGCTCAAAGAGGGAGCACAGTCCACATTTTGTGGTATTGTTATCTTTTTCAAGATCGCGCTATGGCCACAATCACTGCTCCTCCATTGCAGCGTGCTATTAAGTCGAATTGCCGACGCAGCCGCATACTGCCTACCCAATATGTCCAAGGGTATCAGGTGAAGGAGGATTTCTAATGCAGCCGTAGGTGTAGTACGAAGAGCACCAGTGATGCACACTGACGCCATTCTCTGTACCTTCGTGATAAAGACACAGTTCGCTTTTGTTTCCAAAGCAGGCCACCAGACAATGATTCCATACAGCAAAATTGGACGCACCACTGCTGTATAGATCCAATGAACGACTTGAGGGCTAAAACCCCATCGTTTTCCAATGGCCCTTTTACAGGAATACAAAGCAATCGTTGCTTTTCTCACCCGTTCCTCAATATTACGCCTGAAATTCAGCTTCCTATCTAGAAATACTCCAAGATACTTGGCTCCATCTGAGAAGGTGATTTCAGTACCGTCCAGAGAAATAGGATCAAAAGCAGGAATCTTATTTTTCCTTGTAAACAAAACAAGCTCTGTTTTACTGGGATTAACTCCTAAACCACAGTCTCTTGCCCATTTAGACAGATCTTTCAGAGAACCCTGAAGAATGTCCCGCAATGTTGGCAGATGCTTCCCCTTTACCGCTATCGCGACATCGTCAGCATATGCGATAACATGACAACCACGTGCTTCTAGAGATAGTAGCATTGAATTCAGTGCCAGGTTCCAAAGAAGCGGCGAAAGAACACCTCCTTGTGGTGTTCCCCTATTGACAAATCGAGATATGACGGACGCTCCCAATTCAGACGTTATACGTCTATTGGCAAGTAGGTTTTCCACCATTAAAACGATTTCACGCTTTACTCCCAGACCAGACAATGCCAATATTATCGATTCTGGAATGACATTATTAAAAGCCCCCTCAATATCAAGAAAGGCCACCATAGTGTACTCCTTTACCGAAAGGGATCTCTCGATGGTACCAACGAGCTCATGAAGAGCTGTTTCCGTTGATCGTCCCTTGCTGTATGCATGTTGCTTTGTCGAAAGCAACCTCGGGTCAATCACTCTACGCAAATATGAGTCTATCATTCGTTCCATTGTCTTTAACAAAAAAGAAGACAGACTAATTGGTCTGAAATCCTTCGGAGCTGTGTGGGAACTTTTCCCAGCCTTCGGGATAAATACGACTCTGGTATCCCTCCATTTTAAAGGAATATACGACCAGTTGATGCATGCTGTGTATAGATTATACAGCAACGGGGCTATATAGTCCAACACTTGGTGCAACTCAGCCGGGATTATACCATCAGGTCCCGGGGATTTATAAGGCCTGAAGCTTTTTATCGCCCAGATTAATGTTGGCATATTTATTATTTCCGAAGCAATTTCAGATGCTTGGGCGTCAGAACGTTCCAAAGCTTGAAACGGCGTCATGGAATTGCCCGGAAAATGCGTGTTTAAAAGGAGATCCAGCGACTCTCCACTGGAGGAAGACCACACCCCATTAGGATCTTTCAGGTATCCTAGGGTGCAAGGAGAAGAAGCCAGAACCTTGCGCAGCCTGGATGCCTCAGAAACGTCTTCTATGTTTCCACAGAAGTTTTTCCAAGAATCACATTTTGCATTTCTGATCATCTTTTTATAACTGTGTAAACTTTAAATGCCATATCATTGGCATGGATTGTATTAAAAAATTATATATACACAGTATTTTACGAGTATCCCTATTATTATTATTATAAATCTGAGTGTTGGTTGTTTGTCTGTCTGTCTGTTCCGCAATCAGGGGAGAACGGCTGAACCGATTTTCATGAAATTTTCACCACAAATAGTACTAACCGAGGCGGGAACTATAGGCCATAAAAGAAAACGATCGGACAAAGGGGCGTAAAATGCCACGCCCCTTTTTATTTTATGGAACGTTAATCTGCCTTTTCGGTAATAACGCATAAACGGCTAAACCGATTTTAATGAAATTTTTAACACAAATAATACTATCCGAGGCGGAAACCATAAACTACAATAGAGGGCGATCGAAGAAAGGGGCGTAAATTGCCACGCCCCATTGTATTACATTGAAAGTTATTTCTGGCTTTTCCGCAATTGGCCGATTTTCATGAAATTTTCACCACAGATAGTATTTATCGAGGCAAAAACTATTCGCCAAAATAAAGGGCGATCGAAAAAAGGGACGTTAAATGACACGCCCCTTTGTATTACATTGAAAGTAATTTCTGCCTGTTCCGTAATCTCGCATAAACGGCTGAACCGATTTTAATAAACTTTTTACTACAGATAGTACTAAACAACACGGTAACTATAGATTATAATAGAGCTCGTTTGGGCAAAGGGCCGGAAAATTCCACTCAGTCAAAACTTTTGACTCAAAAGGGCGTAAAAACGCAAGCCCCTCTTTATTTTATTAAACTCTATTTCTGCCAGTTCCGCAATCTAGCATAAACGGCAGAACCGATTTAAATAAAACTTTTACCACAAATACTATTAGCCAAGGTGGGAACTATATATTAATATAGAGCGCGTTTGGGCAAAGTGGCAAAAATTGATCCCCGTCTTTTTATTTTACTGTAAGTTTTTTCTGTCTGTTTCTTTGATCAAAACTTTCTCCACATATAGTACTATACGAGGCGGGAACTTTAGCCTGTATCAACGGACGATTGTACAAAGAGGTGTAAATTTCCACGCCTTTTGCAATGTACTGAAAGTTTTTTCATTTAAATTACAGAACATAATTTAACTGAAACGCGAACCCGATCTTATAAAAATTTTCACCAGGACTAAATTTTGAACAAAAATACAATGCGTTGGACAAAAACAAAACATATAAAAAAGGTCATCGGCTTAATGTCCTAATATTAATATATTTTCAGTAAAAAATAAAAAAATTTTTCACTTTGTTCGGAGCTTCCTGATTTTCAAGTCACAACAGGAACCCAAAAAAGTTCCCTAAAAGGCAACTGTTCCAAACCCGGCGCTAAGCGAAATAAAAAGAATCACTGTGATAAGTCATGAAGCAGTAGATAAACTGGTTAATAAAAAAACTCATTCATTGTATAATATTTTTTTAACCCGGGCAACGCCGGGCGCAAGTCAGCTAGTTATTAATAAAATTTAACCTCAAATTTTAAAATATCCCTTTTCATGTATAAATTTTATAGTAGAGCTGTAAACTTTATATAAATCGTTAAATTTAATGTGTCATAAATTTAAAATAATAGTCACATGCATGTAACTATCATATGACTGAAGTCATATCGCTCATTTACTTGTATAGTGTCATAACTTAAAAAACTTGATTTTTTAAATTGATGTTACAGAATAATTCGTTACATCATGCTTTATATTGTGTCAAAAATTCGTATTAATATCTTTTGAACTCACCGTTTGAAAAGAGAACATGCCGTTATTACATTTTTTATGTACCGACCTTTTTCAACGGAAAACCAGTTTCAAGTGTAAACTTTAAACTCATTTTCTGCACAATAAAATATATTAAGCTATACCACTATACAAGTAAATGAGCGATATGTGTTTTTTTTTTTTTTTTATCATATAAGTAGTTAACATTTACCAAAGTTACAGTTTAATAAAATTTTGAGCTTTAAAATATTTGATAAAGATTAAAAATTAGCTTATATACATTTATATGAAAGTATTTTTGAAATTTACAATCGAATATACTTATTTATCGAACTCAGTGAAGACATCAAATTTAACCCAAACTCATAAATATCTGTACATTAATTTTCAAATCATGCAAAATAATTTGATGATTTTTTTTTTTTTTTTGAAAAATGTGATTCTAAAGCTGTTAAGGATATAAAGTTAATGGCTTTAAAATAGCAATATAATAAATGTACAAGTACATACATTAATAAATATCATTTTTTTGATAAGGTAGCAGCGAAAGCAACAACAATGACAACAACGCCAACAACTTTATCATGATATCATAATTTATCATAAAACAAAAAAAAAAAAAAACAAAACTAAAACCAAGGCTTATCATATTTTAATATGTGATTTTCCATTAATATTCTGTTAAAAAACATAATGCATTAAAGTTTGAATGAATACACATTAAGGAAATATATATTTTTAAGGGATAAAATCGCACTGTAGTCACAAATCCATTTTTATACACTCCACTCTAGTGATAGAGTTTGTCACTCCGCTCGTAACACCTCGAACGACTGGTCTAGGACCGCATAAAGTATACGAGGCATTCCAGGCTAAATCACTCATCGTACGTATTAATTACACTATGCTACAAAAAACACAAAATCGAATATACTTTCAAAATAAGGTAGTTAAGGTTGTAGGTCTCTTCAGAAAAATCACAAAAATGCCCATCAAACTCGCCAGACACCCTCAAATTTTAAAGTTATTGTCAAAAACTTTTTTTTTGTTACTTTGCTCACTAAACCAAGTGTAACTTAAACATTTTTCAACCAATTTTCAATTTTTCAACTGTTTTGGATAAAAGAAGGATAGGGCTTTTCTTGTGTGTGAATTGATCTATACATATTAGAAAGATATGTATTGATTTTTTCAACAATATCTAATATTTTGTTATTTTTTGAAAATTTTTTGAGTTTATCGATTTTTTTCTGATAACAATTGACAGAGTTGTGATAATTTTTCTAAAAAAGAAAATTAAGATATTGCATGAAATTGCCGTTCGAATAACCCAGGTCAAAAAAATAAAAAAATAAACTAACATACTGAGAGGTTGCGTATAATTATTTTAAAGGTTTTTTGGCTCCTAAATTCGAATTTGACCTTGAAATGGCGCTATCTTATTAAGTTTTTGATATATCATTTTATGTATAATATCTCAAAAACCTTACGAGATAAAGCAATTTAAAGGCCAAATTCGAATTCAGCGCGACAAAAACCTTTAAAAATATTGTACCTCTTATGATAAATTTATTTTTTTTTTTTTGCCTGGGTTATCTGAACATCGATTTCCTGCAAAATCTTAATTTTCTTTTTTAGAAAAATCTCAACAACTCTGCCAATTAATATCCGATTTTTTCAGGATAAAGCTTATCGTATTCAAAATTAAATTTTCTTTAAAAATGCGTTTATAAATATAAAGGTTGTTAAGCGAGCTATAGCAGGAAAAAATCGATAAACTCGAAAAATGTTTTAAAAAATAACAAAAAAATTCGATTTTATAGAAAAAATCAATAGATATCTTTCTTATATGTATAGACCAATTCACGCACATGGAAAGCCCTATCCTTCTTCTATCTAGTTTTCTGAATTACACAAGGTTTAGTAAAAAAAGTCCCAAAAAAAACGTTTTTTGACGATAACTCTAAAATTTGAGGGTGTCTGGCAAGTTTAATGGGCATTTTTGTGATCTACTCGACAAGACCAACAACCTATACTATGTCACATCAGAAGTATTTTTCCATTGTAGCACAGTGTTATTATTGCAACTTGTACTCAAATTCTTAGCCTTTTATACCAAGTTGGTGTTTAGTAATCAATTTTTTAAAATGGCGGTTTTTTCAAAAAAATTAAAAAATTGAAGTTTTCAATTAATTTTGACCAGTTAAAAATATAGGGGGCATTCCATGTGAAATCAGACACTTTGAAAAACTTTTTTTTTAGATTTTCCCAATTTGTTTACAGTTTTTAGTACCCTTCGAAAACTCCTTCGTGGTAAATTTTCAGATTTTTTTGATGACCCGTTCAAAAGATATCGAATTTTTAAAAATTGGTAGTTTGTTCCTTTACTCAAACTTCTTTTAATCATAACTTCTTCAATAATGGTCCAAATTTCAATTATTTTTTTTTTTTAATTTTTGTTTTTTTACGTACTTTCTAAAAAAAAATCCCAAAAAATTCTTAAAAGCGCTCTAGTATGCGATTTTTAAGTATTAAAATTTAAAACTCATTTTTGAAAATGTTTGTACTCTTCGATTTTTTTGAAATTTTTTTGTGTAAAACTTCTATCAATTCTACAAATTTTTTGCCCAGGAAGATCTTGGGATAACGATTATTACTATTTTTTAAAATTTTTTGAAAAAATTTTATTGTAATTTTCCAATCTTAAAATCATTTCTACTGCTCCAATGGTGCGTCATAGAGGGGTCCTTTATAAGACCGACCCACATTAATTTTTACGTCTTAACATTTCTTTGGAACAAACTAATACCCTATCTCCAATTTCTAAGGGGGCTCCCACACAAAACGACATTTTTTAAAATTTGTTCCAACCGCTCTAACTGCCCTAATAGTGCCCTTAGAGCAACAAAATGTAAGACCGACCTACAATATTTTTTTAGTCCAAACATTTTCTCTGAACACACCTACCCTCTATCTTTAACTGTTAAGGCTTTCCCCATACAATTTTTTTTATTTTTTGAAAATTAGTTTTATTTAATCAGCTTCTACCGGTCCAATGGTGCGTCCGAGAGGGGTCATTAGTGAGACCGACCCCCACTTATTTTTACCCTACAACATTTTTTAAAAATATACCTACGCCCTATCTCCACTCCCTAAGTAGGCTCCCATACAAATAACAGTTGGAGCAAATTTTATAAAAATGAAATTTTGTATGGGAGCCTACTTAGGGAGTGGAGATAGGGCGTAGGTATATTTTGAAAAAATGTTGTAGGGTAAAAATAAGTGGGGGTCGGTCTCACTAATGACCCCTCTCGGACGCACCATTGGACCGGTAGAAGCTGATTAAATAAAACAAATTTTCAAAAAATAAAGTAGGCTCCCATACAAATAACAGTTGGAGCAAATTTTATAAAAATGAAATTTTGTATGGGAGCCTACTTAGGGAGTGGAGATAGGGCGTAGGTATATTTTGAAAAAATGTTGTAGGGTAGAAATAAGTGGGGGTCGGTCTCACTAATGACCCCTCTCGGACGCACCATTGGACCGGTAGAAGCTGATTAAATAAAACTAATTTTCAAAAAATAAAAAAAATTGTATGGGGAAAGCCTTAACAGTTAAAGATAGAGGGTAGGTGTGTTCAGAGAAAATGTTTGGACTAAAAAAATATTGTAGGTCGGTCATACATTTTGTTGCTCTAAGGGCACTATTAGGGCAGTTAGAGCGGTTGGAACAAATTTTAAAAAATGTCGTTTTGTGTGGGAGCCCCCTTAGAAATTGGAGATAGGGTATTAGTTTGTTCCAAAGAAATGTTAAGACGTAAAAATTAATGGGGGTCGGTCTTATAAAGGACCCCTCTATGATGCACCATTGGAGCAGTAGAAATGATTTTAAGATTGGAAAATTACAATAAAATTTTTTCAAAAAATTTTCAAAAATAGTTATAATCGTTATCCCAAGATCTTCCTGGGCAAAAAATTTGTAGAATTGATAGAAGTTTTACACAAAAAAATTTCAAAAAAATCGAAGAGTACAAACATTATCAAAAATGAGTTTTAAATTTTAAAACTTAAAAATCGCATACTAGAGCGCTTTTAAGAATTTTGTGGGATTTTTTTTTAGAAAGTACGTAAAAAAACAAAAATTTTGAAAAAAAAAAATTTGAAATTTGGACCATTATTGAAGAAGTTATGATTAAAAGAAGTTTGAGTAAAGGAACAAACTACCAATTTTTAAAAATTCGATATCTTTTGATCGGGTCATCAAAAAAATCTGAAAATTTACCACGAAGGAGTTTTCGAAGGGTACTAAAAACTGTAAACAAATTGGGAAAATCTAAAAAAAAAGTTTTTCAAAGTGTCCGATTTCACATGGAATGCCCCATAGATAACTTAAAAAATGCTGGACAATGTTTTGTTGGTATTTAAATGTAGTTTTAGAAAAAAAAAATATTAAAAAATTATTCGAAGTAATAATCGCTTATTTTTTAACGTTTTAAAATAAAAATCGACGTTTTGAAAAAGTCCGAAACCTTCGATTTTTTTTAAAGTCTACAAGTTCTACTCTAAATTACTCAACTTTTTAGCCATAATTCGAGATGTGATCGCAATTCGTTCTATGTTTTTTTTTCAAATTTTGAAAATTGCACCTTTTATTTTTTGACTCTGATTTATTATATAGGGTGGTCCATTAACTAGTATCTTTTTAAAACACGGAATGAAATGAACAATACTCAATAGTTTTGGAACCTTATGGCTTTATTTGAAAGAGCAAATATTCCCATTATTTATGGCAAACGACTTCATTCATGCGGCTGCCTGGGTTAGCTCCGCAGTAGCTCATCCTCGGCACCCATTTTTATAATGTTTCTGGTTCTATCTCACGAAGGGCTTGAACGATATTCGTCGAAAGGGCCTAAAACATTTCTGGATTTTCCATGTTGCATGAATCTTTCACGAGACCCCTCAAAAAAATGTCTAAAGGTTTTAATCGGCAGCTCTGAAGTGATCAATTGTCACCGCGAATATGGCTAAAAACACGATTTCCGAACTAAGTGCGCAAAATATCGATTGTTTGATGGACTGTGGGACATATTGCGACATCCTTCTGAATAGAAATGTCATCCAAGTTGATATATTCTATTACGGCCAACAAAAAGTCGGTAATCATGGCTCTGTAGCGCTCATCTTTGACGAAAATGGGGTTTTCAGCTGTATTTTTGAAAATGTTGTGTAATGATGCTGATACTCAAATCTGTTGCTTCCTATAGATGAATTGGATTCTTTACAATACCATGCGAGTTTTACGATCCCAAGATGTAGCAATTTGTTTGTTAACATAACCACATTTGAGTGCCTTATTTCGGTTAAAAACTTTTTTTCGAAAAACGTGCAGTTTGGCAGCGCAGTACTGCGCTACAACGCGATACAGCGGAGCAAGCCGAGGACGCATCAATGAAGTCGTTTGCCATAAGAGACGGGAATGTTTGCTCTTTCAAATAAAGCCATAACATTCCAAAAAAAGTTGAGTATTGATCATTTTATTGCATTTTAAAAAAGATACTAGTTATTGGACCACCCCTAATATGGTGCTCCAAAAAAATTAAATTGGTAGATACTGACCCTAACTTACCCGACATATATTAATTTCGAGGTAAAAATACGTCTCACAAAAATTAAGAACAATCCGACATGGGTAAGGCGTTCCACATGGGCCTTGAAGTTAAGAAAACTGATTACAAGGAAAAATATGCATGCGAATTTTGTACTCTTGCCCAAAACATTAAATCATGATAATGTGTAGATTTGGGTGTACTTGCCAAAGCAAAGTTTTATAACTTTGCTATATTACTTTGCTATTCCATGCAAAACGAATTGAAATACCAGTAGAGGACCCCATTAAAAAACCAAAAGAGCTGTACATTTCGTAAGGGAGTGCAAAAAAGTGTTTTTACATTTTGGAGAGTATAAAAGATTCGGCACCAAAGAATATTACACTCTTACTTGTTTTATGTACATTTGATAAACAAATGGAAAATTTTTCTGCGAAAAGCTTAGACTTGGTGAAAAAGTAGTTTTGGTAAAAAAAAAATATTTTTTTTTCACGAAAAACAAAATTATGTAAAAAAAATTTAATGAACCTAAAATTTTTAGTGAAAAAAAATTTTGATGACAAAAAGTTTTTGATGAATTTTTTTGATGAAAAGATTTTTTGATGTAAAAAAAAAATTGATGAAAAAAAAAATATGAAAAAAAAAATTTTGATGAGAAAAAAGTTGATAATAAAAAATTTGATGAAAAAAAATTGATGAAAAAAATATGATAAAAAAAAATTATGAAAAAAAATTTTGATGAAAAAAAAAATTTTTGAAAAACAAAATTAATGAAAAAAAAATTGATGAAAAAAAAAAATTTGATGAAAAAACAAAAAAATTGCTGAAAAAAAAAATTTTGATGAAAAAAAAATTTGATGAAAAAAAAATTTGATGAAAAAAAAATTTGATAAAAAAAAATTTGATAAACAAAAAAAAAAATTATAAAAAAAATTATGAAAAAAAGTTTGATAAAAAAAAAAATTGGTGAAAAAAAAAAATTTGATGGAAAAAAATAAAATTTGGTGGAGAAAAAATTGATGAAAAAAAAAAATTGATGAAAAAAAAAATTGATGAAAAAAAAAAATTGATGAAAAAAAAAATTTGATAAATTTTTTTTTTTTGTTTAAAAATAATTATGTTACTTTTTATTCACCAGCTGGTGAAAAACGGTTTTTTTCACCACGAGGTGAATTATTATCCAAGTTACAAACCCAAGTTATTAAAATTTTTGGTTTTAAGAAAATGAAAATAGTAATTCTTGTTTTCTTTTTCGTTAATTGTTATCTTATATAATCAAACTAAGGTGGTGTCCTGCAACTTTTTTAAAATTAGACACCAGCCTAAAAACATTATCATGTTAATATGAATTTTTTTCTGTTTTCTAAATTTTTTTTGGTATTTTAAGTTAAGTTTAAATTCAAGTGGTTACAGAATTATAATACGGAGTAAAATGCCCGTCTAATAAGATACCAAAAACTAAAATCGGTTGAAAATCAGCCAAGTTATTACAACTTCCCCAGGCATCTAACGTGTGGCAGACCACTTGATTAAGCAATATATCGTTAAACTATATTCAATTTGAGATATCTAAAAAAACATTACTTTTCAGGAGAGCAAAAAAACCGTCGCATTCGCGTATTTTTAAACTTTTTGTCGGCCGATCTTTTACAATATTAATTAATAATTACTACTAAATTTTATACGTGCTTTGTTTGTAAAAATTCGTATTATTCGCTGAGTTACAGCAGATAGCTCAACCTTTTTTATTTGAAATTAATCAACCTAAGCAGATAGCTCATTAAATATAGATTTTAAAGCTTTATAACTCTTTAACGGATTATGATAAAAATGTGAATTTGGTACCATATTTCTCAGTTTTTAAAGCCCTTCTGTTACAAGTGCTTAAAAATATACTTTTTAATTTTTTTTTAAATCATCGATTTTATCGCCATTATTTGGAACCTTCATGAAGCTTGCGAAAAATGTCATAACACTTGTGTTTGCTGTACAATCGAATGGACAAATAAAATATGCAAAAAGTTTAACCGATTTTAGTCCGCATCGAAATATGGGTCAAAAACTGCGTTTTTAACCGCGGAAAGGAGTTGAAAATTTCCAAAAAAAAAAACTGCCATTATTTTTATTGATGGAAACACCGTATAAAAAGTGATAATATAAAAAAATTTAAATTTAAAAGTTTGCCCTAGTAAACTAAACTGTAGATAGCTCAAATTTTTATTTATAAAAACACATGGTTTCACATAGCTCATGCTATTTTTGGAATAAAATTGTCTTAAAATAATTTTTTGTTCTGAAATTAATACCATAGATGACACTTGTGCCAGCGAACATTTTGCTATCAAAAACTCATTTTCGTCAACCGAGCAGATAGCTCAAATTGAATATAGTTCCACGATATTCCAATTTTTGAAATTCATTGAAATTTAATACTGTACACTGAAAAAAATAACTATACTGAAATTAAATAAACACTGTTATTAATTTAAGTATACAATTTTTTTTATAATTTACTTCAAGTTATCTTAATATAAGGTGGTTTTACTTAAAACAAAGAAAATAAACTTGAAGATAGTACATGCAAATACTTAAAAAAGCACAAAAGTTTTCCTTAATTTGTTTTTTTAAATTAAAATAAATATTCTTTACATTTATGGCGAATTGATTGCATTTAAGAAAAAAAGGGTTTATTAAAAAATTTTGTTTTACTTAAAAGAAAAAAATTTAAATTGTGTGCAAAAAAAATAAACAAGTACGTAACTTACTTAAAAATAGTATAGACATTTTCAAGATATTGAATCAAATAAGTACTAATCTTTAATTATAAACCGCATTTTCTTTAATTTAATCAATTTTTGTTTTAAGTTAAAAAAAAGTAACCTTTATTTTATTGATTTCATTGACTTTATTTGAATCCATATCTTCATCAGTTTAAGAAAGAATTGACTTAACTTAAGAAAAAAATACTTGAGGTATTTTGGGGACCCCATCTGGGGGCCCCATCTGAAGACCCCATGAGACCCTAACTTTAAATCCAAATTTCGATTTTCGCGGAATTTTCAAATGCCTATAACTCTGCAAATACTGCAGATACGAAAAAAATTCTAAAGGCATTTTTGTAGTCCTTAACTTGTTGAATATGACCGCCGAAGACCCGAAAGCTCTCCGAGTTATAGTTGTCGAGTTATTTCATGATCAAATTTCTCAAGACCCCATTCCCAGATCTCGAAAACTAAGCCAGATAGAGCGATTCTGACCAAAATTTTGGATCAAAATCAATAGTGACCCTATAATAGTGTACGCACATACTCATGGGCGGACCCCATATATTGGGGGCCCGTAGGGTCCTCACATTGGGACTCCATAGGGTCCACAGAATCCGTAAGTTTAAGGAAATTTTTACTTATTTTAAAAAAATATTTTTCCTCTGGATAAAAACAATTAAACTTATATTAAGTACAATTTTACTTACTTTTAAGATATATTTAAGTAAATGCATTACTATGTTTTAGGAAAAAATATTCTTGGAAGAATAATTAATATCTTTGGAGCCCTCGCATACCCTCCTTTTTTTAAATTAAGTGCAACATGCTTTAAAAATGGTAAATTTTTTTTTCAGTGTAATAACATTTTTGTATTCTTCAAGTTCAAATGTAATTAGATTTTTTTTTTTTTGTTAAATACTTTATTATCTGGATTATTGAATCTGCCTATTCTTGGCCTAACAATAAGTGTATAAATCTTACAAAACTAACTTAAATACTAGTTACTCCCTAGGAGCCATTTCGAAGAACGGGCCTCTAAATTAAATGGGCGGTAAGTCAGCACGTTGCAGTCTGGTGTGCGTTTGGGTTCGAGTAAGGGCTCTCGCCAATGTATTTGGGTGGTTCCTGAGCTTTTCAAATGTAATTAGATGACAAGTATTTTTTATATTGTGTTTTGCTAACATGTTTTAAATTAATGCTAAAAATTGCAAAAGGGTGTTGAAAATCAACACCCTTTTGAAATCTCGATTTTAATTTATTTTTTTTTTTTTTTTTAAATTTGGAAAAACCAAAAAAATATTACACTAGAACATGAATAATCAAAAAATGTTATTACAATAGATAATTTCAATAAATTTAAAAAAAGGGACTCGTATTCTTTAATCAAGTGGTATGACACACGCTAGATGCCTGGGGAAGTTGCAGTAACTTGGCTGATTTTCAACAGATTTTAGTTTTTAGTACCTTTTTAGAAAGGCATTTTACTCCACATCATAATTCTATAACCACTTAAATTTAAACTTAACTTAAAATACCAAAAAAAAATTCCGAAAACAGAAAAAGTTAATTTTTTTCCTTGTAATCTGTTTTTTAAACTTCAAGGACCATGCTGAACGCCTTACCCATGTCTGATCGTCCTTAAATTTTGTGAGGCATATTTTGACCTTACAATGAATATATCTAGGGTAAGTTAGGGTCAGTTTCTACCAATTTTTTTTAGAGCACCATATAAAATATGTAAATCAAAGCCAAAAAATAAAAGGTGCAATTTTAAAGATATGAAAAGAAAAAAATAGAAAGAATTGTGATCACATCTCGAATTATAGCTTAAAAGTTGCGTAATTTAGAGAAGAATTTTTGTAGTTTTTTACAAAAAAATCGTAGGTTTCGGACTTCTTCAAAAAGTCGATTTTAATTTAAAAACGTCAAAAAATAAGTGATAATTACTTCGAATATTTTTTTCATATTTGTTTTCTAAAACTACATTTAAATACCAACAAAACGTTATCCAACTTTTTTTAAGATATCTATATTTTTTAATGGTCAAAATTAATTAAAAATTTGAATTTTTTTAATTTTTTTGAGAAAATCGCCATTTTGAAAAATTGATTACTTAACACCATCTTAGAATAAAATTGGTGTTCAAGTTGCATTTAATAAGTACTAAAACATATCCAAAAATAAAATAAATCGAAAAGGGTCGGGTCTAAAAGTGAGTGATTTGGCCTGGAATGCCCCATATATATTTATGATACTCGATCGATTACACTGCGGAACACTAAAAAATAAACAAGAGTTACGACCATCATTTCTATATATTTCGGACATGCTGATTCGAATGGCGTACTCCGTTTTTCGATGTATGGTACAGTTTTCTTGCAAAATGTCGTTAAAGATTTGCTGATTTAGAGACAGTTTTTTAACAAAAAAATTTGCAAAGCTAATGATTTATAAATTTTATGGCATGGAAAACAAAGATATGACTTGTAGCAATATTTCTTATGCAAATTTGGTTTAAAGCTTTTCATCTTAAGTCATTAAATTCGCGAATTTCTTAATTTTTTAAGGTTTTCGCGAAATTAACAACCAAATTGGTCTTTGATAAAAAACTTGCTTTTAGTGAATCAAAAAGGCATCCCTAACAATACGAATAGTGGGAAAAAACAGCTATATTATATGGACCATCATGATCAAAATCGCGAAAAACCGTTTTCTTGTATATGGCAGCATCACTTTACGAGATGATTTAGGGCTCCATCTTTTAGTATATAATGTGGTTACCTTAAACAACTAACTGACCAAAAATTTGGCCAAAAAAGTTTTCATTTGCAAAAGTTATCTTAACAAAAACTTATATTTCAGTGTTTTCCATGCAATAATTATAGTTTTTGTTAAGATAACTTTTGCAACTGAAAACTTTTTTGGACAAATTTTGGGTCAGTTCATTATTTAAGGTTCCCACATTATATACTAAAAGATGGGGCCTTAAATCATCTCGTAAAGTGATGCTGCCATATACAAAAAAACGGTTTTTCGCGATTTTCATCATGATGGTCCATATAACATATATGTTTTTTGTTCACTATTCGTAGTGTAATGGGTACCTTTATGATCCACAAAATGCAAGTTTTTTATCAGAGACCAATTTAGGGGTTAATTTCGCGAAAACGTGAAAAAATTAAGAAATCCGCGATTTTAAGGGCTTAAGATGAAAAGCTTTAAACCAAATTTACATTAGAAATATTGCTACAAGTTATATCTTTGTTTTCCATGCCATAGCATTTAAAAATCATTAGCTTTGGAATTTGTTTTGTTAAAAAAGCAGCTGGAAATCAGCCAATCTTTAATGACATTTTGCAAGAAAACTGTACCATACATCGAAAAACGGAGTACGCCATTCGATTCAGCATGTCCGAAATATATAGAAATGATGGTCGTACCTCTTGTTTTCTAAAATAGTATTTAGTTTTGTCACGCAGTGTTATAAGTCGATCTAGCGATGTCTGTCCGTCTATATGCCTGTTGAAAACACGCTAACTTAAAAAAAAATCTTTACTGCAGAAGTTTGGCATATGTGTTGACCATTAACCTGTGCAGTTCGTATTGCAGCTCTGCAAAATTAGTACAGTGGTTCAAAAGTTTTTAGTAAAAGAGTGAATTTCGGCAGCTTTTGACATCCTGAGGTAGCTGAAGCTTGGCATGTATATTTTACGTTGGCCTGGTATGATTGGTATTGAAATTCAGCACAATCGGTCCAGTGGTTTAAAAGTAGAAAAATGGTGACTTATGGCGTTTTCTTTTCTGGGAAAAAATGTTGCACTTTCTGCACTTTTTTTTCTTTAATGAGTCCTTGTGGACTAAGTATAGATATATTTGATACCAAAGGAAAGGTATTTTCGAGTCCTATCTAACTGTTCAAAATAAAATTTCGAAACACGCTTATTTTATTGAAAAAAATTTCAAAAACCCATAAATTTTTACATTTCTCGGATCAGCACAAAAACTAAGTATTGTTTTCAAATGCTTGATATAGCATTTTATAGTCCTTATAAATACCTTTCTTTTGGTACCAAGTACGTCTATATTTCCTGTACATAACTGTGCACAAAGAGTCAATAAAGAAAAAAAAGTGCAGAAAGTGCAACATTTTTTTCCAGAAAAGAAAACGCCATTAGATTTGTTTCACCTTAAATTCAAGTGTTGTTCAAAAAGTTTTAAAAACATTGGTAAGTCACAAAAATATTTTACAAAGTAGTTTTGTCAGTAATAAAATTATTTCGGCACACCCAAAATAAAACTGAATTTATGCTATTTGGTATAAATGCATATAACTTCCAAAAAACTTATTAAAACAACCCCCTTCGTAATAAATCAGAGATGAACTTTACATACAGAAATAAAATTTTTTAATTTTTTAACTTGGTCAAATTTACAAATTATGTAGGTACACTTTGCGGAATTTCCTTTCCTTTCCTATAACATAATTAGAAAATTATAATACATAATTATAATTAGAGCATGAGCTCAACTGTCTTTACAGAAAAACAAAAAAATTTAAAAATTTTTATTGTGAAAAATTTTCACAACCCGTTCTGAAATTTCCCATTTTTAAAAAAAAAGTCAATTTATAAAAAATCCGGGCTTTTTTTATTATTTTAGTTTAGATGTTTGTCTATCCACTCAAAAAAAAATCAGACGCGTGTCTTTCTTTTGTTTTCTAGAAAATCGCATTTAAATATAAATTAAATAACAATTTTGTAATTTGCTTGTATTTTCTCGTTTCAACATAGCGTATGAGTATTTGGGCGTCCCAAAAAAAATCTTTATTCGATTTTCTTGGATGCTCAAGCATAATCTGAAATCTTATAGGGTAAAGTATTTTTGAGACTTTTTTAAGGTTTTTCGGAAAAGTTTTTAAGGTCGCGCAAATCGATATTTTGCTAAAAATCGGCTTTGACGACCGTTTTTTTTTAACTTTCTTTATAAATTCGCAAATAAACACGAGATTCTTTACTATTGGGGTAATATTTTTAAAGAAAAATGTCCAAACTTTATTTTTGTGTGCATAAATTAAATGTTTTGGCTATGCTTTTGCTTATTTGGGTACCATACATTAAATTTTTTCGTAAATTTTCCACAAATTTTGAAAATAACGTCTTGTAACTTTTAAAATTTCTACGAAAGTCAAAAAAAGTAATAATGCAGTTTAAAAGATGAAATAATTCTTAGTAATTTAAAAAAAAAAAAATATTTTTGAATTTGCTCCTACCGTTCCGGAGTAATACTATTTCAAAGCCTTCTATACACTCAAAAAAAAAACTGTAATGTTAGCAAAAAAATGCTTGTAAACCTACAAGAAAATTTGCTGATTTTGAACCCACAATTTTTTTGGTAAAGTTTGAGGACCCCATTGGGGTCGGACCCTATAGGTCCAGACCCCGAGGGGCCTAGACCTAGTTGGATTCCTTAAAAATCGTCATAGCTTTTGATCCAAAATTTGTGTCCGTTTCGCGCTACCTTGCTTAGTTTTTGAGATACGTGATTTTAGTGGACCACCGGGGTTTTGAGAATTACAAAACTCGATAACTTCAAAAATATTGCTCGGAGATCTTGTTCTACGTGTCGAGAGCTAAAAAAATGCTTTTGGGCTTTTTGTTGTGTCGGCAATATTTACCGAGATATGAGCATTTTAAAATTTTCTGGAATGCTAACTTTTTTGGATCCAAAGTTAGGACCCATTAGGGTCCACACATGAGAAGAGGACCGGCGATACTATGTACCCAAGAACCAAAAATGGCCTCCATTTTGCTCTATCTGGCTTAGTTTCCGAGATAGCGCCATTTAAAGTTTTCTGAAACAAAAATAAATATTACCACTTATTTTTGCTAATACTTATTAGCAAAAAAGCTTGTAAAAATTTGGTCAATTCAATTTTAAATTTAGCAAAAAAAATTAATTCAAATTTTGTTTAAAATTGCTAATGCGCTAAATGAAGTTTACAAGATATTTTTGCTAACATGCTAATCTCAACTAAAAATTTGCTAAAAGTTAGCTAACCAGCATTAGCAAAAAAAAATTATTAAATCTACTAATGTATTATTTTGAGTGTACATTATATAAAAATAATAGTAAATTAATAAACTTCTTACAAAGTGCTGCAAAATGCTTTTGTCAGTAACAGAAATGTGAGAAGGTGGATATTTAAGATTTTTTGATGCTGAACACAAAACTGCTTTCAGCAACTCCCTAACAAGTCACGTTTGATAGTAATTAAGGTCAGTAGACAACAACAACATTTTTTTTTTTTTGTTAAATACTTTATTATCTGGATTATTGAATCTGCCTATAACAACAACATGCAGTCAAAAATAAAAGAGGTAGACTCCAGAAATTAGGCACGAATATGTCTTATGGTCATAGGAAGGTTAACTTCACAAATGGACAAAATCGGTCAAGGGGGAAAAAAGTTGGCCCTTAAAGAATCAACAAATAATGTAATTTTTTACATTAGATTTTGTATTTTTGTTAAAAAAATAGAACTTTTTTATTTAAGAAGATTTATAAAGTCTTGTTTTTGCGCCCAGGGAATAAGAATATGCTTATTTTTGGCCCGCCCCATTTTGTGGGCGCGGATATATTCAAATAATGATAAAATTTTATAACTTCAGTGGAAAAAGCACAATGAATGTATTGGTAATATTTATCGCGAGGGGGAAGGTCTCCCTTACGGCCGCCGCTTGGGGCCTCCAAGACGGCCTTTTCAAAAATTATTTTTATATATATTTTTTTTATATTTTTTTACATATTGCAGGGCATAAAATATTCTGCACAACCGAATTTAACAACCTTGTTTGTTGTTTCTGAAAGCTGCATCTCATATTCCCGACATTCAGCTTTTAAACCAGCGATGGGCATTTTTGTAATTCCTATTCCCGTGGAAATATGCTAAAAAATGCTGCTTGTGCGCAGTCGACTCACGTACCTATAAAATTCTGTTGCTACAGCAAATTTGTTGATTTTTCTCTTGCTACTACACACACAAGCATAAATGTTATAGTATGTGTGTGCGCACGACTGTTTTTAACCCATCATATATAGTCTATGTACAAGTTTTAATCCTAAGATTTTAAATAGTGGAAGATAATATCTTTTTTAAATTCAATATTTTATTTTATTATTTTTTTTTTTTTTTACAATGGGTAGAAATCTTTAAAATGGCATTACTCTTGAAAGGTAATAGCGAATTCAAAAATTATTGATTGTAAATTATAATTTATCTTTCAAACTGCATTATTACTTTTTTTGACTTTCATAGAAGTTTTAAAAGTTACAAAGCGTTATTTTCAAAATTTATGGAAAATTTACGAAAAAATCTAATGTAGGGTACTCAAATGAGCAAAAGTGTTGCCAAAACTTATAGTTTATGCACTCAAAATAAAGTTTGAAAAATTTTCTTTAAAAATATTACCTCAGTAGTGAAGAAACTTGTTGTTATTGTCGATTTTATAAACAAAGTTTGAAAAATGGTCGGCAAAGCGGGTTTTCAGCAAAAAATCAATTTGCGCGACCTTAAAACCTTTTCCGAAAAATCTGAAAAAAATCTCAAAAATACTTTACCCCTTAAGCTTTCAAATTATGCTTGAGCCCGGACAACTTTTTTTTTGGGACACCCTAATGAGTATTATTTAAGCAAATACTTGTTACTCATCCGCTATGTGGAAACAAGATAATACCTGTAAACTACCAAATTCTTATAAAATTTAATATTCAAATGCGATTGTCTAGAAGAAAAGAAAAACACGCATCTGATTTTTTTGTGTGGATAGACAAACACCTAAGCTTAAAAAAAAAATGGTAAATTTTTAAAAATGGTAAATTTCAGAAGGAGATATAAAAATTTAAAAATAAAAATTGTTAATCGATAGCCCATAAAAATCTATACAAAATTGCAAATCTTTGAGATTATGGTGCATTTCGTTTTAACGCAGTTGGAAAATGTGTCACTGAGGAAATTTCCACAGTGATTCCTTGAGAAAATGTCTTCAGGTTCTGACAAATCATTGGTAATCCTTGATGACATGTCCTAACATTGTCAGCACTAAATGTTTGCTTTAAGAGTGTGAACAATTCCTCTAAGACGTCTAAAATTAAATGTCGCCAGAATAGCAATATTTTAAATATAAATTATAATCTGGGCAACTCTTCAATTTCCAAGAAAAATATGGCAATATTATGGATTTATTAAAAATAAAATCAAATTCTAACAAGTAGTATAAAAGTAATTCTAACAAGTAGTATAAAAGCTGGGCTTCTAACGATAAGCCCAGCTTTTAAAAATTTAAAAACCAAAAACGCAATTTTCTTAGTTCGATGTAGGGCTATCAACAAAACCGATTCAGAAATTCATTTGGTGTAGAATACCTCATATGTTTCAATCCACTGTGCGGTGATCGTCGAAATTCAATAAAAGTCATTATTTGTGCCACCCTAATGTACATATGAGGCATTTCACAGCAAATGTCCTGCGAAAAAAGCCTGGGTCCCATTAATTTCTAAATAGGTTGTATTCATAGCTCTACACTCAAAAAAAAAAAACTGTAATGTTAGCAAAAAAAGCTTGTAAACCTACAAGAAAATTTGCTGATTTTGAACCCACAATTTTTTTGCTAAAGTTAGCAAAAACGTTTTGCCAATAATTAGTTAACTAAATATTTTTTTTTGAACTTAGTTTATACACATCTGAGGACCCCATTGGGTTCGGACCCGATAGGTCCAGACCCCGATGGCCCTAGACCTAGTTGGGTTCCATAAAAATCGTCATAGTTTTTGATCCAAAATTTGTGTCCGTTTCGCTCTACCTTGCTTAGTTTTTGAGATGCGTGATTATAGGGGACCACTGGGGTCTTGAGAATTAAAAAACTCGATAACTTCAAAAATATTACCCGGAGAGCTTTTGACTATTTTTCGCTTTTGACATGTTCTACGTGTTTTTTTTTTTTTTTTTTTTTTTATGCTTTTATTTTTTAATATTGAATCTGCCTTTATTAGGCCTAACAATATGTAAATCAAATCTTAAATCTAATCCTAAAAAACTAGTTGCTCCTATTCTGGAGCCATTTTTTCATATGGGCCTCATATTACACGGGCGGCATATCGGCTCTATGAAGCCTTGTGTGGACACGGTTCTGA
The DNA here is from genome assembly GCA_963921195.1 of Pegoplata infirma. Taxonomy (NCBI): domain Eukaryota; kingdom Metazoa; phylum Arthropoda; class Insecta; order Diptera; family Anthomyiidae; genus Pegoplata; species Pegoplata infirma. Next base: position 110,125,915 of record OY992538.1, read on the forward strand.
GATAACTGCCTTGCAAGGGGGTTTGGATGACATTGTAGTTTTGAAATATATATTTCCCGAACTCGCATAAACTCTTCTTTTACCAAAGGAACTTCGAGGTCTTTGTGTATGTTTTCATTTCTGATATACCATGGTGCTCCTGTCATGGTCCTAAGTATTTTCGATTGTATAAGTTCAATATTCGAATTACTGGCAGTTCCATATAGTTGGATTCCATATGACCATATAGGTTTAAGAATACTCTTATACAGGGTGACTTTACAGTCCAGGCTTAATTTCGAGTACTGACTGATAAGCCAGTGCAGATTTAAGGCTTTAAGCTTCATTTGAAGCCTCTTAGCTTCTATATGACGACGCCAAGTTAGTCGTCTGTCAAGAAGAATGCCAAGGTACTTAACGTTGTCAGACTGTGGGATTTCCACTCTATTAAGGGTAACAGGAGGGCAATTTCCCCTACGTAGAGTGAATGTAACGTGTTTACTCTTAAGCGCGTTGACTCGTATACGCCAATTCTCGAGCCATGTCTCCACACGTCTGAGATGGTTATTCAGTTCCAATGAAGCTAGAACAGGATTAGCATGAGAGCTAAGAATGGCTGTATCGTCAGCAAATGTTGATATCGTTAGACTATCACACATAGGTAAATCTGAAGTGTAGATTAAATAAAGTGTTGGTCCAAGAACACTTCCTTGTGGAACACCTGCCTTTATTTCGTAGTTATCCGTTATATATTCATTGTATTTTACCCTGAACTGGCGGTTTAAAACATATGACTCTAAAACTTTATGGGTATTAGGAGGTAATAGGCACTTTATTTTATATATAAGACCCTCATGCCAAACTTTGTCAAAAGCTTGAGCGACATCAAGAAAAATTGCAGAACAATATTTTTTATCTTCAAAAGACTTTCTAATCTCTCCAGTTAAGCGATTGACTTGCTCTATAGTTCCGTGTTATTCACGGAAACCAAATTGGTGGACTGGGATTATACCCTGGTTATCCAGGATTGGTTTTATTTTCTTAAGAAGTGTTTTTTCAAAAAGCTTTGACAGGCATGGTAGCAAACTAATAGGTCTAAATGAGGATGGTACTGTTAAATCTTTTCCTGGCTTGGGAATCATTTTAATCTGAGAAATTTTCCAACTTGGTGGAAAAAATCCTAATTGTAAGATCGCATTAAATAAAATTGAAAGAACAATAATTGCCACGTTCGGTAGGTTTTTAATCATAGCAGGCGTTATCAAATCGTAACCCGGTGATTTTCTCGTATTCAGGTTATCCCTGATAACTTCCCGCACGTCATCAGAGCTAATATTTAAGGACTCTAAGGACTCAGAGTGCTGATGTGGATTCATGAGAACAAAGTCATTTGTCGGAGGATTTGGCTGAAATACTCCTGACAGGTGATTGGCAAATACCAAAGCCTTATCCATATCACTTCGAGCCCATGAACCATTAGAGTTCCTCAGCGGGGTTTCGCCCTCTACCGGTGGTTTAATGTTCTTAGATGCCTTCCAAAGTGAAAAATTTGTATGCTTCGTGTTTGACAGACTCTGAATATACGAACTATTTCTGCGATCCTCTTCCAAATGAAGGGCTTTTCTTAATTTTCTACAAGCAAGGGACAGCCTCTGCTTAGCAGCAGGTGATCGGCTACATTGCCACTCTCTTCTTAATCTTCTCTTTTCGAGCAGAAGTCGTTCAATATCCGAGTTTGAGATATGTGACCTAGGCTTCGCCTGAACACATATCCTAGAGCAGCGGTTACCAACCTATGGTACGCGTACCACTACGGGGTACGCGAAACTGTCCGCGGGGGTACGCCAAATTTTAGTAATTTGGGCATTCGTTGTATATTAACCTTTCAATGCTGGCTCCGCATCTGGCTTCCAAAGTTTTCCATAACGTCAGGTTTTCAAGAAAGTTGAGGTCAAAGTTCACAAAAAACGTATTTTTGTGCAATTTAGAGAGCATTTTTTTCGATTTTTTTGGATGATATTTTGAGATCTGACCACTTGTTTTCGATTAACCTTTCGATGCTGATTTCGAATATGATTCCCAAATTTTTCTTTGACGCCAGGTTTCTGAGCAAATTTATGTCAAAGTTCTCAAAAAACGTGCTTTTGAGCATTTTTGAGACGGGTTGTAATAGAGTGGAAATTTTGGTACAATTTTGTTAAGTTCAAAATGCCCTTTCATTGTAATTGGGGGTGTTTCATTCAAAAAGTCACGGAATTATTGATCTGACCTCGTATTAAAAAAAAACATTAAAAAAATTAAAAAATTATATATTTTTTTAAGAGTTCAAAAAACGTCCGTTGTTTAATTTTTGGTGTAGACTGGTAAAATCAGATTTACAATATTTTCAGGCGTTTTTGCTCTGCTCTCAAAATCCGCGTTTTCAGATGCATTGAACCAACCACCCCAAGGAGCGAACATTTTTCCAAAAAAAATACTACCATTGTTTTGATCTGCCCAAAATCCTTCAAAAAAATTATAATACCCGCAGATATAAAATTTCAGAATTAACTCTAATATTTATACGTGAAGTTTTTTAACGAAAACAAAAAACTCGTTAGGGGGTGCGCGGCTGATAAAATTTAAAATTAGTGGTACGCGAGCCAAAAAGGTTGGTAACCGCTGTCCTAGAGTGTTTGGCGGCTGTAGTTAATAAAGACGTTAAATCTTTGACGCATTCTTCTATATCCCCCTCACACTGTAAGAAAGGATCTGTGTGGATGTGACTGCTTATGTATTTCCTGTATTTAAGCCAGTCGGACCTATATGATGAACTCATAGGGGACATATTCATAGAAGTCTTGCCATAATAATTAACTATGATAGGAGAATGATCTGAAGATAGATCATAAGATATCTCAGTGGATATTGCATTTCTATCAATATTCTTAGATATGGCAAAATCTATTAAATCAGGAATTTTTCTAGGATCTGTAGGCCAGTACGTGGGATGTCGAGGAGACAGAAAATCCAAGCCATTTTTACGATCTACTAGTGTGTAATAAAGCTGTTTACCCTTTGGATTAATTAAACGAGAACCCCAATAAGTATGTTTGGCATTGTAGTCGCCACAAGCCAGGAAACGATCTCCTAGAGTGCTAAAAAATTCTTCAAATTTTCCCTTGGTTATCGCGAACCTTGGTGGGCAGTATACGGAACTAAGAGTTAAATCCCCAACTAAACATTCTAAGTGAATAGTTGTTGCCTGTAAATAGTCCCTTGAGAATTCTTCTAGGGCATAATGTTTTATTCTATTCCTAATTAGAATGCCAGTACCACCATGAGCCTTGCCGTCAGGGTGATTTGTTTTATGGAATGTATAGCCTGGAATGTAAAAGTTATACCTATTTGTTAGGTGAGTTTCTGATATTAGCATCACATCGATGCTCTCTTTTAACATAAAATTAGAAACCTCAGACCTATGCTGGTTAATACCATTTGCATTCCAAAAAACATGTTCTACGTGTTGAAAGCTACAAAAACGCTTTTAGACTTTTTGTTGTGTCGGCAATATTTACCGAGATATGAGCATTTTAAAATTTTCGGGAATGCTAACTTTTTTGGATCCAAAGTTAGGGCCCATTAGGGTCCACACATGTGAAGAGGACCCGCGAAAGTATGGAGATTCTAAGAACCAAAAATGCCCTCCATTTTGCTCTATCTGGCTTAGTTTCCGAGATAGAGCCATTTTAAGTTTTCTGAAAATAAAAAAAAATTTACCATTTATTTTGCTAATATTAGCAAAAAATCTTGTAAAAATGTAGTCAACTCAATTTCAAATTTAGCAAAAGAAATTAGTTCAAAGTTTGTTTAAAATTGCTAATGTGCTAAACAGCGACGTATCCAGGAATTTGAGGACGGGGGGGCACAACTTCCAATTTTTTTAGTCATCGCCGTTTATATTTAACTAGGACTAAACGATTTCTTTTTTATATAAAAAAAATTGTCTTGGCATATCAGACTTTTTTTATAAATTTTTTTTTCCAAAATGAAAACATATGTTCTGAATCAATGGTTCCCAACCTTTTTTACGCCACGCCCCACTTTAAAGTTAAAAAAAATTGTCTTGTCCCCCCTACACTAAGAAAAAATTTGTTAGTTTTTCTAATTTTTGTTTCTAATGAAAAATTACTACTTGTTTAGCAAAGTTTTTGTAAAATAAGCATTTAAATTAAGTTTTTAGTAAAAATGTTAAGCAATTAACAAGATTTTTGTAGATAATTTTGTAAAAAAAATAGTTTTTGTAGTTAATTTGATTCAAAAAATTTTTGAAAATTTGCTCGTTGCCCCTTGAAACTTCAAATTGCCCCCCAGTGGGTCGAGAATCTAAGGTTGGGAACCATTGATATAAATTGAGTTTGACCTCCTTAATTCAAATCATCTTACCAAACTTTTCAAGCGTATAGCATTTTTGCCGATATTCGTGTTTCATATATCGAAACCGTTTTCTTAGGCCTTTTCGTGGTTCTACTGCAAGGTATTCGTAAGTTAGCGCGTTCCATTATCGAAACATTCAAGTTTGAAGTTTAAAATGGTAGGTATTTATTGCTTCACATAATATTCGTATGTGAGAGCCATAAAAATGGCTATTTCGATAGCCTAAAAAGTCAGGTGGTTGCGCTGTTTTAGATTGAAGCTTGTCCGTTATCCACGTCTTAAGGATTTTTCTATAAATAGCTTCAACATTTAAGATTTTTTTGATATAAAAAGATTCAGCATCTAAAAAGTTTTAAAGAATAATTGTTTCAGAATCTGATATAGTTTTTTCTATAGAGAAAATGTTTCAGAAAGTAACAGTATTTCAATAAGAAAACAAATATTCAAAATATAAGAACTTTCCTGACGAAAAAACCTATTAGAATCCGAAAACTTTTCAGAATTTGAGAATCTCCTATCAAAATAATATCTCAGAATCTCATAGTTTAATATAGAAGAAGTGTCTTAGAATCTAATAGTTTGAAAGTTTTTTTAGACCTTGTTTTTATGATCCTGATGCAAATTTTTTTTAGATAAAAAAAATGTTATATGTTTTTTAAACATATTTTACAGATATTTTGATATAAATGACTTTTTAGAAACGAAATTAGATCAAACTGTAAAGTTTTTGTAAAAAAACTAAATACTTTTCTTAAAATACAAAAAAAAAATTGAAACCAGAATATTTTTCTTGTATAATGCGTTGCTGTGTATTAATTTTTATACATTTTCAAATTGAAAGGGGGGGGCACGTGCCCCCTGTGCCCACCCCCTGTATACGTCCCTGGTGCTAAATGAAGTTTACAAGAATTTTTTGCTAACATGCAATCTCAACTAAAAATTTGCTAAAAGTTAGCTAACTAGCGTTAGCAAAAAAAAAATAGTAAATCTACTAACGTATTTTTTTGAGTGTTTAAGGCATTCCACACCAAATGTCCCGCTACAGAAAAACATGTGTCCCGTAAATTTCTGAATAGGTTGTTTGGATAGCCCTATATGGAACTAAGAAAATTGTGTTTTTGGTTTTTCCAATTTTCAAAAAATGGGCTTAGAAGGCGTGGTCAAATATTGGAAAAATGGTCAAATTTGTGGCGAGTTGCCTTGATTAAATTTTTATCACATTAAAACGGAATGCACCACAATCTCAAAAATTAACATTCTTATATAGTTTTTTATGGGCTATCGATTAATTTTTTTTTTTTTTGAAAATTTTCAGAACCCGTTCTGAAATTTTCCATTTTTTAAAAATGTCAATTTATTAAAAAACATGCCACTTTTTTTTTCTTTTTAAATTTTTTTTTTTTTTTTTTAAGTTTAGATGTTTGTCCATCCACACAAAAAAATTCAGAAACACGTTCTTCGTTTTTTTTCGAGAAAATCGCATTTGAACTTTAAATTTCATAACAATTTTGTAATTTGCTTGTATTTTGTTGATTTAACGTTGCGTATGAGTGTTATTAATTGCATAAATATTACTCATTCGCAACGTTAAATCAAAGAAATACAAGCAAATTACAAAATTGTTATGAAATTTAAAGTTCAAATGCGAATTTCTCGAAAAAAGCGAAGAACGTGTTTCTGAATTTTTTTTGTGTGGATGGACAAACATCTAAACTTAAAAGAAAAAAAAATTAAAAAAGAAAAAAAAAATGGCATGTTTTTTAATAAATTTACATTTTTAAAAAATGGAAAATTTCAGAACGGGTTCTGAAAATTTTCCAAAAAAAAAAAATTTAATCGATAGCCCATACAAATCTATATAAGAATGTAAATTTTTGAGATTGTGGTGCATTCCGTTTTAATGTGATAAATATTTAATCAAGGCAAATCGTCACAAATTTTACCATTTTTCCAATATTTGACCACGCCTCATAAGCCCAGTTTTTGAAAAATTGAAAAACCAAAAACGAAAATTTTCTAAGTTCCATATAGGGCTGTCCATACAAGCTATTTAGAAGTTTACGGTACACGTGTTTTTTTTTTTTCGCTGGACATTTGATGTGGAATGCCTCATATATAGCCCTATATGAAACTAAAAAATTGGGTTTTGGATTTTTTTTTAATTTTCTTTTTATTTTTTTTTAAGTTTAAATGATGGTCTATACACATAATAAAAGTACATGCGTGTTTTGGGGTTTTTTCGAGAAAATCGAATTTAAATAATAAATTTCATAACTACCCAAGTAGAAATTCATGACGGTTATAAAAAAAAAGCGTTTTTAAAGCACTCCAAAGTAGAAACTCATAAAGCACTTCCAAGCATAAATTCATGACGGTACAAAAAAAAGTCATGACTTATCAAAAATGCCGCAGAGTTTTGTACTCTTGCCCAAAATATTAAATCATGATAATGTTTTATTTAATAAAAAGTTGTTACGAATAAACATCACATATTTCCAAAAACGATATTTTCTCAGAAAAAAATAACTCCAAGTAATTTCTTAAATACACTTGCAGGATTAATTCAATATTCAGAAAAAAAATTAAAAACTAAGAAACAATCCAGACAAAACCAAAAATTAGTCAAAAAAATGCCGCAGAGTTTTGTACTCTTGCCCAAAATATTAAATCATGATAATGTTTTATTTAATAAAAAGTTGTTACGAATAAACATCACATATTTCTAAAAACGATATTTTCTCAGAAAAAATAACTCCAAGAAATTTCTTAAATACACTTGCAGGATTTATTCAATATTCAGAAAAAAAATTTAAAAACTAAGAAAAAAATCCAGACAAAACAAAAAATAAGTCAAAAAATGCAGATAAATTCAGAAAATTCAGAAAATTCACAAAATTTAAAACAAAAACTACTGGAAAATTTAGAAAAACCAGAATATATAACATTTTAACTGATTTATAAGATTCTAATTATTTTTTTTTTATTATTTTAATAAGATTTTATTAATTCCTTTTTTTTTCAAATCAAATAGTCTTTTAATTTTAAATTATACTTAACAATGACCAATACTTAAAACAATACCTTTTTCTAACTTTTTTATAATTTAATAAAAAAAAAGTATAAAGGTTTAAAAAAAATTTGGTCTTAACAAAAAAAAAAAAAAATAAACAAGCTAAAAAAAACGAAATTTAAAAAAATAAGTAGACTGATCACGGAGACGATCCTCGGACCCACTGTTTCCGAGTCTGACACACTTCAACTAGGCTACTGTATAATATTTAAATGCCAACATAAACAGTGTTATGTTCTTGCTTGTGGTTATCCGACAATATTATAGATACATACTACAAAATAGAGATGGGCGCGTGAGTGAATTTTGACTTACTCACGCACACGAAATAAAAGTATTGCTCACTTACAAAATTGTTTTTTCTGCTTACGTTTATGCACGCTCACGTGAGTAGGTAAAATTTTTGTCACGCTCACGAAATAATCACGCTTACAAAGACTCACGAAAATAAAATAAACTAAATTTTATTTGACTTTATGTCAAATTCTTGCACAAAAGGTATTAAATTTCCTAAAATTAATCATAAAAGCTTATTTTAATCACAATTTTGAATTAGTTACCCTTTAAATTCAATATGATGACGATTTTCTTACTACACCATTTGCAGATGTAATTCGAAAAAGATCAATTGTTATTCGAAGATTCTATTTGTAATTCGAAGATTCCATTTGTAATTCGAAGATTCCATTTGTAATTAGAATACTCCAATTGTATTTCGAAGATTCCATTTGTAATTCGAAGATTTCAATTGTAATTCGTAAATGATCAATTGTAATTCGTTAAAGATCAATTGTAATTCGTAAAAGATCAATTGTAATTCGTAAAAGATCAATTGTAATTCGTAAAAGATCAATTGTAATTCGAAAAAGATCAATTGTAATTCGTAAAAGATCAATTGTAATTCGTAAAAGATAAATTGTAATTCGAAGATTCCCATTGTAATTCGTAAAAGATCAATTGTAATTCGAAAAAGTTCAATTGTAATTCGAAGATTCCAATTGTAATTCGTAAAAGATCAATTGTAATTCGAAAAGGTCAATTGTAATTCGTAAAAGATCAATTGTAATTCGTAAAAGATCAATTGTAATTCGAAGATTCCAATTGTAATTCGAAAAACATCAACTGAATTTCCATGGATAATTTACGAATTATAATTGGAATCTTCGAATAACAATTGATCTTTTACGAATTACAATTGATCTTTTACGAATTACAATTGATCTTTTTCGAATTACAATTGATCTTTTACGAATTACAATTGATCTTTTTCGAATTACAATTGATCTTTTACGAATTACAATTGATCTTTTTCGAATTACAATTGATCTTTTACGAATTACAATTGATCTTTTACGAATTACAATTGACCTTTTTCGAATTACAATTGATTTTTTCGAATTACAATTGATCTTTTTCGAATTACAATTGGAATCTTCGAATTACAATTGATCTTTTTCGAATTACAATTGATCTTTTACGAATTACAGTTGATCTTTAACGAATTACAATTGATCTTTTTCGAATTAAAATTGATCTTTTTCAAATTACAATTGATTTTTTCGAATTACAATTGATCTTTTACGAATTACAATTGATCTTTTACGAATTACAATTGATCTTTTACGAATTACAATTGATCTTTTTAGAATTACAATTGACCTTTTTCGAATAACAATTGATCTTTTTCGAATTACAATTGATCTTTTACGAATTACAATTGATCTTTTTCGAATTACAATTGATCTTTTTCGAATAACAATTGATCTTTTTCGAATTACAGTTGATCTTTTACGAATTACAATTGATCTTTTTAGAATTACAATTGATCTTTTTCGAATTACAATTGATCTTTTACGAATTACAATTTATCTTTTACGAATTACAATTGATCTTTTTCGAATTACAATTGATCTTTTACGAATTACAATTGGAATCTTCGAATTACAATTGATCTTTTACGAATTACAATTGATCTTTTTCGAATTACAATTGATCTTTTACGAATTACAATTGATCTTTTACGAATTACAATTGATCTTTTACGAATTACAATTGATCTTTTACGAATTACAATTGGAATCTTCGAATTACAAATGGAATCTTCGAGTTGCAATTGGAGTATTCGAATTACAAATGGAATCTTCGAATTACAAATGGAATCTTCGAATTACAAATGGAATCTTCGAATTACAAATATAATCTTCGAATAACAATTGATCTTTTTCGAATTTCATCTGTAGTTTTCTGTTTTAGACAGCACACAACAATCACGCAAACTGACGAAGCCAAAATTACTCACTCAATCTCACGCACGAAATTTTTGTTTTAATCAAGCGTAAATTTCACTCATGATCACTCGTAATCACGTGTCACGTTCGCATCTCTACTACAAAAAACGAATACTTATAAAATTTCCGCCAGGCGGCGCTTTTTATGTTGTTCTTGCTAATAGATATTCTATTTTCAAATATACTGGTTAGTTTATTGATGATGGTAACTAATCTAATTGGAAATCCGATATTTGGTATGGCAATACTGCGTTAATCGAGTGGCGGCGCTAGGTGTCGCTACCAGAACTATGTGTTTTTTTATTTTATTTATTAATTTTAAATTATTGTCGAAGTTTAAGGTTGTAATAAAATGAAAACTGTAATTCTCATTTTCTTTTTTGTTTAATCGTTAGCTTATATAGTCAAACTGAGGTGGCGTCCTGCAACTTTTTTAAAATTTGACCCCAGCCTAAAAACATTATCATGTTAAAATGCAGATAAATTCAGAAAAATCACAAAATTTAAAACAAAAACTACTGGAAAATTTAGAGAAACCTGAATATATAACATTTTAACTGATTTATAAGATTCTAATTATTTTTTTTTTATTATTTTGATAAGCTTTTATTTATTCCTTTTTTTTATACAAATCAAATAGTCTTTTAATTTTAAATTATACTTAACAATGACCAATACTTAAAACAATACCTTTTTCTAACTTTTTTTATAATTTAATAAAAAAAAGTATAAAGGTTTAAAAAAAATTTGGTCTTAACAAAAAAAAAAATAAACAAGCTAAAAAAAACGAAATTTAAAAAAATATGTTGACTGATCACGGAGACGATCCCCGGACCCACTGTTTCCGAGTCTGACACACTTCAGCTAGGCTACCGCATAATATTTAAATGCCAACATAAACAGTGTTATGTTCTTGCTTGTGGTTATCCGACAATATTATAGACACATACTACAAAATAGAGATGGGCGCGTGAGTGATTTTGACTTACTCACGCACACGAAATAAAAGTATTGCTAACTTACAAAATAGTTTTTTCTGCTTACGTTTACACGCGCTCACGTGAGTAGCTAAAATTTTTGTCACGCTCACGAAATAATCACGCTTACAAAGACTCACGAAAATAAAATAAACTAAATTTTATTTGACTTTATGTCAAATTCTTGTACAAAAGGTATTTAATTTCCTAAAATTAATCATAAAAGCTTATTTTAATCACAATTTTGTATTAGTTACCCTTTAAATTCAATATGATGACGATTTTCTTACTACACCATTTACAGATGTAATTTGAAAAAGATCAATTGTAATTCGAAGATTCTATTTGTAATTCGAAGATTCCATTTGTAATTCGAAGATTTCATTTGTAATTCGAAGATTCCATTTGTAGTTAGAATACTCCAATTGTAATTCGAATATTCCATTTGTTATTCGAAGACTCCAATTGTAATTCGTAAATGATCAATTGTAATTCGTAAAAGATCAATTTTAATTCGTAAAAGATCAATTGTAATTCGTAAAAGATCAATTGTAATTCGTAAAAGATCAATTGTAATTCGAAAAAGATCAATTGTAATTCGTAAAAGATCAATTGTAATTCGAAAAAGATCAATTGTAATTCGAAGATTCCAATTGTAATTCGTAAAAGATTAATTGTAATTCGAAAAAGATCAATTGTAATTCGAAGATTCCAATTGTAATTCGTAAAAGATCAATTGTAATTCGAAAAGATCAATTGTAATTCGTAAAATATCATTTCTAATTCGAAAAAGATCAATTGTAATTCGTAAAAGATCAATTGTAATTCGTAAAAGATCAATTGTAATTCGAAGATTCCAATTGTAATTCGAAAAACATCAACTGAATTTCCATGGATAATTTACGAATTACAATTGGAATCTTCGAATAACAATTGATCTTTTACGAATTACAATTGATCTTTTACGAATTACAATTGATCTTTTTCGAATTACAATTGATCTTTTACGAATTACAATTGATCTTTTTTGAATTACAATTGATCTTTTACGAATTACAATTGATCTTTTTCGAATTACAATTGATCTTTTACGAATTACAATTGATCTTTTTCGAATTACAATTGATCTTTTACGAATTACAATTGGAATCTTCGAATTACAATTGATCTTTTTTTAATTACAATTGATCTTTTACGAATTACAATTGGAATCTTCGAATTACAATTGATCTTTTACGAATTACAATTGATCTTTTACGAATTACAATTGATCTTTTTCGAATTATAATTGATCTTTTACGAATTACAATTGATCTTTTACGAATTACAATTGATCTTTTACGAATTACAATTGATCTTTTACGAATTACAATTAGAATCTTCGAATTACAAATGGAATCTTCGAGTTACAATTGGAGTATTCGAATTACAAATGGAATCTTCGAATTACAAATGGAATCTTCGAATTACAAACGGAATCTTCGAATTACAAATATAATCTTCGAATAACAATTGATCTTTTTCGAATTTCATCTGTAAATGGTGTAGTTTTCTGTTTTAGACAGCACACAACAATCACGCAAACTGACGAACCCAAAATTACTCACGCAATCTCACGCACGAAATTTTTTTTTTAATCAAGCGTAAATTTCACTCATGATCACGCGTAATCACGTGGCACGTTCGCATCTCTACTACAAAAAACGTAGTATGTAGTTCTGCATGTAGATATTCTATTTTCAAATATACTGGTTAGTTTTGCGATGATGGTAACTAATCTAATTGGAAATGCGATATTTGGTATGGCAATACTGCGTTAATCGAGTAGCGGCGCCTAAAAGTATGTGTTTTTTTATTTTATTTATTAATTTTAAATAATTATCGAAGTTTAAGGTTGTAATAAAATGAAAACTGTAATTCTCATTTTCTTTTTTGTGTAATCGTTAGCTTATATAGTCAAACTGAGGTGGCGTCCTGCAACTTTTTTAAAATTAGACCCCAGCCTAAAAACATTATCATGTTAAAATAAAGCATTTTTAAAGCATTATTTCATAACGCTTTATGAACGTTTTGAAAAAGCTTTTTGAGATTACTTTTTCGCCAAATTTATGTTGGTTTAGGAATACAATTTTTTTTACAACATTTTTTTACACTACTTTTTAAATATGGTTTACGACGACCAAAAAGCCGACATTAAAAGCGAATTAACTTTAGACGACCCCATAACAGATTTAGTTAAGTTTGAGGAGTTTGACAACAAGGTTAAAACTGATCAGCAATTTTGCAATTCACTGGTATGTATTTTTCTGTGTGACCTGATGCGGTTAAAATGTAAGGCCGACTCATTATATGAGGCATACATGGGACTATTTAAATAAATGGACTAATTAATTGACGATTTCATTGGCATTATATCGAAACTAATGCCAATGAAATTTTTAGCATTAGCATTGTTTCAATCAATGCCAATGTCCGTTAAGGAATTAGTAGCATTAGTAATGCCAATTATGAAAAATTTCATTGGCATTAATAAATGTCTTAATGAAAAAAAAGCATTAGCAATATTAAAAGTCGTATTTCCGTCAACCAGTTGTGAAATTTTTTTTTGGTTAAAACTTAAAATGGCTATAGGTCTGTTTGTTTACCCAAATTTCTTACTTTTTTTACTACAACTGGAAAGTTTTGTTTACTTTTTGTATTACAAATTTCCAGCTTTATTAAAAGTAGTAAAAATGAGATGATTGTAGTTAGGTAAACGAACAGGCATAATATCTCGAAAACTAAGTTAGATAGAGCAAAATGGAGGGCATTTTTGGCTCTTAGAATCTCCATAGTTTCCATAGAATCTAAAAAATTGGCAGTCCCGAAAGTTTAAAAATTCACGTACCTTTAGCATTATCTTGCTTATTTTTCCAGGTACTGCAATTTAGGTGCCCAATAGGATCTTGAGAATTTTAGAAACTGAATAACTAAAAAACTATTGCTCTGAGGGTTTTCTAGTATTGGCAGACGAGTTCTAGAAACCAAGAGCTACAAAAATGCTTTTGGACTTTTTGTTGTGTCACCAATATTTACCGAGACATCAGCATTTTAAAATTTTTTGGATTCAAAGTTAGGACCCATTAGGGTAAACATATGTGAAGAGGACCCGCGAAAGTATGGAGATTCAAAGAACCAAAAATGCCCTCCATTTTGCTCTATCTGGCTTAGTTATCGATATATCGCCATTTTAAGTTTTTAAAAAATATATATATTTATTGTAAAAAAAATTTTTTTTTATCAATTGTAAATAGTTTTTTTAGGCATTTGTGCCGTTTCATTGGCATTAGTACAAATAATGCCAATGCCAAAAAATTTCATTGGCAATAAATTTTAATGCTTTTTTTTGGCATTGGCATTAGTTCCAACTAATGCCAATGAAAATTCAATGCCAATTAAAAATTCCCATGTATGATATAAGGCCATTGGAAGTATCCTTCCGTTATAATGTCCCCAGGTTTACAGCAAATGTTTAGCGGCGTTGGAAAACCGACTAAAGGAGTTTCGAAAAAAAATTTTAGCACCATTAAAGTTTTTAATGAATTGAAATGTAATATTATGCTGGCAAACAACTATATATCTTTGACCAGAACATGTATGTGTTTTTCACAAAACAATTTTAGGTATCAACCTAATTTCGTCCCTTCGCGTTATATTTTTAAAGTAAAATTTATGTTAATAGAAACTTTTCAATTTTTTTTTTATATTTGTGAAGTTTGCCTTACCGCGAAAGCATCAAATTAAGCAAATTTCTAGATTTTTTTTTAAAAGATTTAAAAAAAAATACATCGCAGTTTTCGTCAGATCAGAAATGCTTTATACCTATTATACATATTAATAAACTCATTTGTTTTCCCGTTGCAGAACGCCTTCTTCTACAATTTGAAAATGAGTCCGACAAGTCTATCGTGACCAAAACAAGCCGCTGGCTAGCGGCAGCTTTACATACCGTTTTAAAAGTGATACATTTTTGGTTTTTGCAATGCTTTAAAAGCGCTATAACTAAGCGTTCTAAAATCATTATTATAAATGTCTTTAAAAACGCTTCAAATAAACCGTCTAACGGTGTTATCATTAGGACAGTCTGAAAGCGCTCTGATGATGGTTTTCAGTATGGTCTGAGAGCATTCGTACTACCATACAAAGCGCTTTTAAAGCGTTTTAACGGTTGTATTTTTCTACCTGGGTATTTTGTAATTTGCTTGAATTTTCTAGTTTCAACATAGCGGATGAGTAACAAATATTTTCATAAATAATACTCATACGCTATGTTGAAACAAGAAAATATGTACAAGCAAATTACAAAATTGTTATAAAATTTAATATTCACTTTTCTCGAAAAAAAAGCGAAAAAGACGCATCTGATATTTTTGTGTGGATAGACAAACACCTAAACTTAAAAAAAATGAAAAAAAGTGGATGTATTTTTGATAAATTGACTTTTTAAAAAAAGGAAAATTTCAGAACGGGTCCAAAAATTTTTCAAAATAAAAATTTTTAATCGAAAGTCCATAAAAAATATACAAGAATGCAAATTTTTGATATTATGGTGCATTCCGTTTTAATTTGATACATATTTAATCAAGGCAACTCGACACAAAATTGACAATTTTTTTTTTCAATATTTAGCCACGCCTCCTAAGAGCAGGTTTGAAAAAAATTGAAAAACAAACAAGTAGAATAGTTAAATTCGACTTGGCCGAATCTACGAATATCCTCCACAATGCCCTTTTAAAGTGAAAGTAAATTTTCAAACGTGAATAATAAAATTTTTGATCAGAAATTTTTTATTTTGTGTAAAAAAACTTTTTTTAGTAATTTTTGAAAAAAAAAAATTAAAATGTAAAATTTTTTTCGAGTGTATTTTTTTTTGTTTTGTATAAAAATATTTTTGAATGACAAAAAAAGGTTGTAGAATATTTTTGTGACTTATCAATGTTTTTAAAACATGTTTAACGGGTTTTCAAAACGTGAATTTAAGGAGAAACTAATCTGAAATTTACGGTTTTGCTAATAACTTTTGAGCCACTGGACCGATGAGGCTGAAATTCAATGCGAACCAGGCCAGGGGAACGACAAATATATATGCCTTTCGAAAGTTAGCGTGTTTTTTATCTCGTAAATTCACGAAACCCCTTGCCGAAATTCAGTCTTTTGCTCATAACTTTTGAACCACTGCACAGTGCCACATTTGGCCAATCTAGCACGACAAAAATCAATAAAAAAATTCCCCGATTTTTATGATTTGTTTGTATGTATTATAAAACATTCCTAATAATACGGAAATACTCATATAAGAACTATAATTCTATTCGTTATTAAGATAAGGGTGCATAAAGTTGCATCTTGTAAAATCCTGAAAGTAGTGATCATTATTTCGCATTAATTAAGTCGATTTTAAACTGTTGTAACTTTTTAACAAAAAAAGATATTTATACACTCTTTTTTGGTAATTTTAAAGGATATTTAAAGGCTTTAAGTCACATCTTTTCTTCATTTTTTAAACAATTTTTTCTATTTTTTATTAAATTTTTAACATAATAAAAATTTTTGAAAAGAAAATTATATATTTATTTTTTTTTTATGGAATAGAACTTTTGTGTTTGGTCTCTATTGGTCGCCGGACTTTTTCAGACATATTGACCAATATCCATAGTACTTATTTCAACGGCTAACTTTTGCGACCGTCTGCGACGCCGACTACAGTGGGTCGATATGTAAACCTTGTTTTTACATATTTTTTAAACATATTTTTGAAAAGTGGGTGTGGCAGTTGCCTGACCGCCCCTTTTTTTTGTGATATTATTTCTACAGTCCTTCAGAGTATATATACCAAGTTTAAAGAAATTACAACCAAAATTAAATTTTTTTTAAAACATGTAAACCGAATTTCCAGTCAATATAAATAAAATTGGATTTTTGTCGTCCTAGATTGGCCAAATGTGGCACTGTGCACTGGACCGGCTTCCCTGGATTGCAATACCAACATGACCAGGTAAATATTAGAGTTGTGAATTATTCGCCTTTTAAGTTTGTTTGAATAAATCAAATAAATGACTTTGTTCGTTCGATCAAACGATTAAATGTAAAAAAATATTCGATTAATCGATGAGAATAACGAATAAAAAATTGATTATTAAAAAATATTTTTATTAACAAAAAAATAAATAATTCATACAAAAAACCTAAAAACTAAATAATAAATATTTTATTAACAAAAAATAAGTAAAAAAATTATAAACTTTAAGTCATTAGAGGACACCTTTTCCCTCTTCATAAATGTTTACAAAATTATTTTTACGATATTTACGCCCTAAAAAGGGGTCGGGCCGAAAATAGCATTTCCTAATTATATTGGTCCAAATACAGGTCAATGAACTTTAATTAAACATTTTTTAAACAAATCTGCAATATAAGAAAGTTGTGTTTTTCTGGTGGTGTTTTAGTTCTTTAAGGGGAAAATTTTCCCCTCGTCCGATTTTGCCTCCGAACTTAACCAGCCTATGACCATAAGACATAATCGTGCCAAACTTTAGGAGTACAGCTCTTTTATTTTGGACTGTATCGTGCCCTCCACAGACGGACATCGCTAGAATGTCTTAGAATCGGTTACTGATCAATAAAATATATATACTTAATGGGGTCCTTGGCCGATATTTCGATTCTGTAGTTGGAGGGCATAAAAAAACAAGTAGAAAAATTAAAATCGACTAGGCCGAATCTTTGAATACCATCTACAATGCCCTTTTTAAGTGATAGTAAATTTTCTAAGGTGAAAAAATTCCATTTTTGATTAGAAATATTTTATTTTGCGTAACAAAAACTTTTTTTAACTAGTTTTTGAAAAAAAAAAATAATTTACTAATTTTTTTTGAGTGTAAAATTTTTTTTGAGTGTAAAATTTTTTTCGAAATTATTTTTTTTTTTTTAGTGTAAATATATTTTTGAGTGACAAAAATACGTTGTAAAATATTTTTGTGACTTACCAATAAAACATGTTTAACGGGTTTTCAACACGTGAATTTAGGCTGAAGCTAATCTGAAATTCACGGTTTTGCTAATAACTTTTGTACCACTAAACCGATCAATACAGATCAGGCCGGGATTACGATAAATATACACGCCAAGCTTTAGCATCCTCAGAATTGCCTTTCGAAAGTAAGCGTGATTTTTATCTCGTAAATTCGCGAAAACTCTTGCCGAAATTCAGTCTTTTGTTTATAACTTTTGAACCACTGGACCGATTTCGCTGGGTTGCAATACCAACCTGACCAGGTAAATGAATATATGTATTTTATGGGATCCTAGACATATATTTCGAGGTGTTACAAACTGATTGACAAACTTATTTATCCCTTTATCACTAGATTGGCGGGTATAATAATTGTTCGATTAATTCACTTAGAAAATTATGTCATTAACTGTTTGTAGGTTATTTAAAAAAGTAATCAGTAAAGTCATTTTAAAGGAAAAATCACTTATTTTATAAAGGATTTAATTTTTTTACTGTTTCTGTAGTTTAAAAAAAATTATTTACTGTATTAAAAACGAATTTTCTGTTACATTTAATTTCGGCAGTAAAATATTTCTTGTATAGTTTTTCTGTTTTTCAATACAAAATAACTGAATATTCACTAGTTTTTTAATGTTTTGGTTAGTCATTAAATTAACATTTAAAATTGACTGTAATGTGTTTTTATTTTAAATGAAAAAACAGTGGAATGGTTTTTAAATAAAATTTCATTTGTTTTAAGTGAATATTCAGTGGAATTTACCTACATAATTCTTTGAGTGTTGACATAAATTAATCGATTTATTCTTTATTCGAAAATCGTCATTTTTTAATTAGTCGAACAAGAGTTTGGTTTTGTTTGGTCGATAAATCGAATTATTCTTAATCGGTTGACAACTCTAATAAATATATATACTTTATGGGGTCTTAGACCAATATTTCGAGGTGTTACAAATGGAATGACAAACTTATATGTGCGCTCTATCACTAGAGTGGAGGGTATAAAAACACAATTTTTTAAGTTCCATATAGGGATATCAATACAACCTATTCAGAAATACGTTTAGCGGGTCATTTGGTATGGAATACCTCATATGTATGTCTTCATATAAAACAAATATTTTATGTAACATATATTTGCCTGGATAAGGAGTAAAAAACAAACAACACACATATGCAAGTGGTATTGTTGTGTCGCTAAAAGCATTTAGAATTTCCTAAAAAACAAAATATTTAATACTTACAGACAGCAACAAGAATAACAATAATTTCCAACTTGAACATACACATACTTACTAGGACATATTACAATATACACACATAACATGCATACTTACATACATGCGTACATACTGTCATTAATCATTGATATTGAAGGCATAAATCATGATTGCACACAAGAAGTACATGCTTATTCATGCTGCTAAGTCATAAGTAAGTACTTTACTTTGCAATCATGATTGAATGATAAAAATGACAACAGCAACAAAAAACGTAGAAATTTTTTTTTAAAAAAATACATATATAATAACAAGATCTCTGTTAAGCGAAAAGTTTTCCTACTGTTTTTTTAATATATTTTTTTTTTAATCTTAATCTATACAAGTAGATAAAAAATAAACTTTTTAAAGACGTAACAATGTTTTTTCTATTTTTTTTAATATTTACACAATCTTCCTGTACAATTATAGAAATATATGTATGTCATAAATACTTAAAGTTTGGGTAAAGAAAGCCAAACATGAGTAAATTTTTAGTGTCCTACAGAACAATTCTAGAAAATACTCGATATTAGCATGTCCCAAAAAATAAATTTTAAGGTAATAGCAAAAAACAAAGCTCTTTTGAGAGCTGATTATGGAAAAAATAATTAAAAACAAGTAGAAAAGTTAAATTCGACTTGGCCGAATCTATGAATACCCTCCACAATGCCCTTTTTAAGTTATAGTAAATTTTCTAGAGTGAAAAAATAACATTTTTGATTAGAAATATTTTATTTTGTTTAAAAAAAAACTTTTTTTTTTAACTAATTTTTGAAAAACAAAAAAAAAAATTACTAAATTTTTTTTTGGGTGTAAAATTTTTTTTGAGTGTAAAATTTTTTTCGAGTGTATTTTTTTTTTCTTTTAGTGTAAAAATATTTTTGAGTGGCAAAAATGCGTTGTAAAATATTTTTGTGACTTACCAATGTTTTTAAAACCTGTTTAACGGGGTTTCAACACGTGAATTTAAGGTGAGGCGAATCTGAAATTTACGGTTTTGCTAATAACTTTTGAACCACTGAACTGATTTGGCTGAAATTTAAAACGAATCGAACCAAAGGAACGGCAAATATATATGCCACACTTCAGCACCCTCAGAATTGCCGTTCGAAAGTTACCGTGTGTTTTATCTCGTAAATACCAGAAAAACCCTTGCCGAAATTCACTCATTAGGTTATAACTTTTGAACCACTAGACCGATTTTGCTGGATTTCAATACCAACCTGACCAGGTAAATGCCCAACATATATGCCAAACTTCAGGAGCCTCCGTAAAGTGTTTCAAAAGTTAGCGTGTTTTCAACAGACAGACAGACGGACAGACGGACGGACGGACGGACATCGCTAGATCCTCTTAAAATCGATCGAGGATCATGAATATATATACTTTATGGGGTCCTAGACCAATATTTCGAGGTGTTACAAACGGAATGACAAACTTATATATACCCTCTATCACTAGAGTGGAGGGTATAAAAAATT
Organism: Pegoplata infirma; assembly: GCA_963921195.1. Lineage (NCBI taxonomy): Eukaryota > Metazoa > Arthropoda > Insecta > Diptera > Anthomyiidae > Pegoplata > Pegoplata infirma. The sequence goes on from OY992538.1 coordinate 110,146,439, forward strand.
TGAAGTCCGTCTTTGCCTTCCAACAACCGGTTAAAGTTCGCAATCGTAGTGTATTTTGTAAAAAAAAAAAATATTTTTTGTTTTGTCCGAAATTAGTGTAAAAATTTGCGGAATGTGGAGTGCACGAAGGGATAAATATTTGCGCGATAAAATGTAATCGTCATTCTGCGAAAAAAATATTTTTTTTTCGACTTTTTATTTTTAAGTGGCTTAAAATCGTATAAAAAAATGCCTGCGAATTTTGTACTCTTTCCCAAAACATTAAATCATGATAATGTTTTGTGGAAGATTTGTGATGTAATATTGCTTTGATATTCCATGCAAAACGAATTGAAATATCAATCGAGGACCAGTGAAGCAAGCCGGTCGGCGCGGCTGACGGCTGAGTCGCTAAGCCGATATTTTTCCACGAGCCGCGCCGCCGCCGATATCATCGGCTGATCGGCGGCTCAAACTCCAGCCGATTTTGGCGGTTATGAAATTAAAAAGAGCATATTCGTCAATTTTGTTCCATTTGGATATTAAAATTTCTAAGTCATATTGGAATTCAAAAAAGTCCAATTAAAATATAGAAATCTAATAGAGAATTACAATTTCTGAATGACTATTGGCCTTTCCCAAATTTCAAATGAAATTTCTAGGTTTCAATACTTTTTTCTAGATTTCATTTGAATTTTAACTAAACTTTTCTCAAATTTAATTGCGATTGCTGAATTTTAATTGTCTGTTTTATTTGTGTTTTATATTGTTGGGCTTTATATTTTATAATTTAATAGGTATTTTAGTTCGGTTTGAGTCCTTATTATTTCTTAGAAATAATAACTCTTGTTTACAAATTAAAAAAAATTTTGCGATCCACGGCACTTTGCATTTATTTTCAATGAAAAATCTTACGCAAAATCCGAAAATGTTTTAATATTTGAAAAGTTTATGTAAAAGTTATTCATATCTTTTTTATTCAAATTCCCAATAAAAGTACCTAACTTTTGCAAGAAATCCGGAATCGGTACGATCAAGGAAACCATCAGGATATTGTAAGGAAGTTCAAAATATCCTTTTTATGGTTATATCCTTATAAGTATCCGAAGTTTGCAAGAAATTTCCTGTTCAAAACAGATGTGTTAAATAGACACTCCAATAAAAAGAAAATCTAAAATCCATTAAGTATATCCTGAAATATTTGCAAAAGAAGTCAAAATATTGAACCAAATTTGAATATTTTTTTCATACATTTGTTCGTACCAATTTTTATGATTTTTTTGGTTAAATTAAAAAAAGAAGATTAAATCACATTTCCTAAAAATGTGTGCCTCCTAAAAACGAATCTGACACCAAAAAATTGTATCAAATCGCCATCTCGAGATATAGCCATTTTTAATTTTTGTGGACCAAGTTCAAATAAATAAAAATATGAATAACTTTAACATACACTTTTTCAATATTAAAAAAATTTTCGTTTTGAGCGCTTAGTCCACAAAAAATGAAAATGCCTATATCTCGAGATGGCGATTCGATACAACTTTTCTGATTACAGATTCGTGTTTAGGAGGCCAAAATACTTTAGAAAATGAATCCAACATGTCTGTGCAAAAACCGTGTAGAGTAGTGTTAATGTTTATATATTTTTAACGAAAATAGTAGTTAACTTTAATTTTTTTAAATACTTTTTTGTGATTTCGTGTTACATGGCGTTCACACTTTCGACCTTAAACAAGTTGTTCAACAAAACACCAGTAACAGAATAAAAACGTAATGAACAAGGAACAAAGACTTTTTTAAACATCTCACTCTTAAACACTTCAAAACAGCTAGTGAACCCCGTATTATATGTATGTTTTTATACCCTCCAACCACAGTATGGGGGTATACTCACTTTGTCATTCCGTGTGTAACGCATCGAAATATCGGTCTAGGACCCCATAAAGTATATATTTTATTGATCAGTGATCGATTCTAAGACATTCTAGCGATGTCCGTCCGTCCGTCCGTCCGTCTGTCCGTCTGTAGAGGACACGATACAGTCCAAAATAAAAGAGCTATACTTCCGAAGTTTGGCACGAATATGTCTTATATTTCTAGGCAGGTTAAGTTCGGAAATGGGCAAAATCGGACCAAGGGGAAAAAAGTTAACCCTTGGAGAACTAAACCAACCCAAGAAAAACCGCATTTTTTGCAGAGTTTTTTGTACTTTTGGTAAGCAAATGCAACATTCTTATCTCAGAAGAAGTTCAAAATCGCAAGGGGATGGTGCCCCCTAACGTCTCCCACCAACCCCCCCCCCCAAAAAAAAAGACGCCCCTGGATTTTTTTATTTTTTTTTTTTACATTTTGGAGGGTATAAAAGATTCGGCACAGCCGAATGTAACACTCTTACTTGTTTAGTTTTAATTTTTTTTGTTCGGAAGGGGGGGGGGGGGGGCTTTTGCCCACCCCAGAATAATGGCCTAGATACGCTTATGTCTACACCACTCTATGGTACAGGGTACAGATGGTCGCGTGAGTGACTTTTGACTCACTCTCACGAGTACTCACACAAACTTCACTCACGAAACTTTTTTTTATAAAAAAAAACTTTGGTTTTTTTGGAATGAAAGAAAATATAAAGAGAAAATAAAGCACGCAAAACAAGTATAAAAGTAACAAACAAAAGCGAACTTTGGAAACAAAAGCGAACTTTGTCTTTATCACGAAGGTACAGAGAATGGCGTCAATGTGCATCACTGGTGCTCTTCGTACTACACCTACGGCTGCATTAGAAATCCTCCTTCACCTGATACCCTTGGACATATTGGGTAGGCAGTATGCGGCTGCGTCGGCAATTCGACTTAATAGCACGCTGCAATGGAGGAGCAGTGATTGTGGCCATAGCGCAATCTTGAAAAAGATAACAATACCACAAAATGTGGACTGTGCTCCCTCTTTGAGCCTCTTTGAGCGCCACTTTACCACTATGATACCATCCAGGGAGTCTTGGATGGGGGATACTCCGGATAGTGGAGCTACCATAAATTTTTACACAGATGGATCGAGGCTGCACGAACAAGTGGGCTTTGGAGTCTATTCGGAAGAGCTTGGGTTGAGCCTGGCTCGTAGATTGCCAGATCATTGCAGTGTTTACCAGGCAGAGATGCTGGCAATAAAAGAAGTGGCTGACTGGTTGAGCTGCAATGTCTTGTCTACAACCGCAGTCAACATCTATACTGACAGTCAAGCCGCGGTCAAGTCCCTGGATTCAATGTTTCTGAAAACAAGATCTGCCCTTAACTGCCGCACGTCTTTAAATGAGATGGCCAAGCAGTTTAACATACGACTCATATGGGTCCCAGGGCACAGAGACATTCCAGGGAATTGCAAAGCCGATGAGCTTGCAAGACTAGGAACTACCTTACAGGTTCCAACAGAATTGGAATGTGTTGGTACGCCTCTAGAAACTTGCAAGCAAAACCTACGGCTTTGTTCTGCGACGGAGACTAATCAAAGATGGGCAAATGGATGGACGTGTGAGACAACACGACTGATTTGGCCTTCTCTTAATCAGGGGCGCACAAGTGAGCTGATATCGCTTCCAAGAGGAGAGATTTCAACGGTGGTTTCTATAATTACCGGACACTGTCTTATAGGGAAGCACGCAGAGCGGTTAAATGTGCCGTCGAATGACTTTTGCCGAAGTTGCATGGATGAAGAGGAGTTGGAAACTATCGAACACTTTATTTGCCATTGCCCGGCACTTTCTGGTCAGCGACTTGCTTCACTGGGATCTAGGGAGCTGTACGATCTTTCAGATTTGTCGGATGTCAAAATTCAACATCTAAGGAGTTTCATAAGAAGCTCAAACTGGTTTAACGACAGGGACTAGTAGGGAAACCTATTACGATCCCGTGGTATCACAATGGACCTCAGAGTCTACGTGTGTTGACGTAAAACGTCAGCAGCCACTTACAACCTAACCTAACCTAAGTATAAAAGTTAAATTCGACTTTGCCGAATCTATGAATATCCTCCACAATACATTTTTTTAAAGCGTAGTACATTTTTTAACGTGAAAAAATTAACAATTTTGATTAGAAATATTTTATTTTGAGTAAAAAACTCTTTTTCTGTAAAGAGTTTTTTTTTTCGAGTGTAATTTTTTTTACTGTAAAAATATTTCTTAGTGAATGCACGTACGTATGTACACAAAATATTGTCATTTTTGTAAAAAAACAACTAAATTTTTTTTTGTGTAAATTTTTTTTTGAGTGTAAAATTTTTTTTGAGTGTAAAATTTTTTTTTGAGTGTAAAATTTTTTTTGGAGTGTAATTTTTAAGTTACCAATGCTTTTAAAACTAAACCAGTTTAAAAGGCATTGCTTTAAAATTAAACAAGTTTGAAAAGCATTGTTTAGTTACCACCAATGCTTTTAAAACTTGTAAAAACACGTGGCATTTTAGATGAAACTAATCTGAAATTCAGGGTTTTGTATATAACTTTTGAACCACTGGACCGATTGAGCTGAAATTTAATACCAAACAGACCCGTGGAACGGCAAAGATACTTGCCAAGCTTCAGTAGTCTCATTATTGTCTTTCGAAAGTAATCGTGTTTTTTATCTCGTAAATTCGCGAAACACCCTTGCCGAAATTTACTCTTTTGCTCATAACTTTTGAACCACTGGACCGATTTGGCTGGGTTGCAATACCAACCTGACCAGGTAAATGACAAACATATATGCCAAACTTCAGTAGCCTCAGTAAAGTCTTTCAAAAGTTAGCGTGTTTTCTACGGACAGACAGACAGACGGACGGACGGACGGACGGACATCGCTAGATCGACTTAAAATCGATCGAGGATCATAAATATATATACTTTATGGGGTCCTAGACCAATATTTCGAGGTGTTACAAACGGAATGACAAACTTATATATACCCTCTATGACTAGAGTGGAGGGTATAAAAAACGGCAATTTTTTTTCCACTCACTCACAACCACTTGAGTAAAATTGAGTTTCAGTCACACTCAAGCGTGAATCACGCACAAATCTGCTCATGTGCCCATCTCAAGTACAGGGTATGATGAGTTTGTCTTAATGTTTGTAACTATCCAAAATATTGGTCTAAACCAAACTTCAAGTATAGCGATCGATTTAGAATCACTTTCTGGGTCGATTTAGCGATGTCCGTCCATGTAAACATAGTGAGCACGATACAGGTCGCAACAATCATTTGATTTGACTGAAATTAAATTTATGCTTCCTTTTTCCCAAGGAAGAAGCCTCTTGAAATTAAAAAAAATAATCGGTCCATGTTTTGACCTAGCCCCCATACAAACGCCCCCCAAATTTGGCTAACATTACTTTTATACCCGTAATTTAACAGGTATCCTTTCGAAATTTAGTATGTGAATAACGAAATACCCCAAAAATAACATATTTTGTAATCATATATTTGGAATGTTTCCAAATTATAAAGAAATCTGACCATTTCTACTTGTTGTCCCCACACTAACAAAAGAGCTAACTTAATTTTGGGATACTATTTTCTTCAAAATAGTTCATAAATTTTACCACAATTTAGTAAAATTTAACTAAAAGTTTAGTAATTTAGAAAAGTTTGGAAACTTTCTACCCATTAGTTTATCATATTTATCTTCTTAGATTTAAGAAAGTGTTTTTTTTTACTACTTTAGTAAATTTTTTAAAAGTTGAGAATTTTTTTTAAAAAACATAAAATGGCGATATCTAAACTAAAAACTAAGATTTCAAACCGAAAAAAGCTTGTTGAGCGGTGTAATTAGACCATTGTTGGACTCAAATTAAGTTTGTGCACTAATTAAAGATGCCACAAAATATAGATCCAATCGGTTCATGTTTGGACTTCGGACACATTTTCCGGAAAACACTGGTGTAGGGTATAAGGTCGGTCTTGACCCACTATAATTTTCTTACTTGTTACCATAACTCCAAAAAAATGGTAATTAAACCATTAATTGATCGACCACTTGTTCGGTAGGGTTTCGTGATTAATATGCCTAGATTTAAATCGTTTTTTACTATACAATAGCGGCGCAGCCGAATTTTTTTTTCAGCCGCGCTGTTCTAAAAAAAACGCGGCGCGCAGCCGAAACGCCGCCGCCGCCGAAAATTTTTGCTCTTCAGCCGCCGCCGAAAATTTTGCATCGGCTTGCTTCACTGTCGAGGACCCCATCAAAAAACCAAAAGAGCTGTACACTTCGTAAGTGAGTGCAAAAATAAGTGCAAAAAAGTGTTTTTACATTTTGGAGAGTATAAAAGATTCGGCACCAAAGAATATAAAACTCTCACTTGTTTTATGTACATACATTTGATACACAAATGGAAAATTTTTTTGTGAAAAAAAAAAATTGACGAAAAAAAGTTTTTGATGAATTTTTTTGATGAAAAAAAAAATTTTTGATGTAAAAATAATTGATGAAAAAAAAATATGAAAAAAAAAAAAAATTTTTGGTAAGAAAAAAATTGATAATAAAAAATTTGATAAAAAATTTGATGAAAAAAAAAATTAATAAAAAAAAAATTAATGAAAAAAAAAATTGATTAAAAAGAAAAATTGATAAAAAAAAATTATGAAAAAAAAAAATTATGAAAAAAAAAATTGAGGAAAAAATTGATAAAAAAAATGATGAAAAAAAAAAATTATGAAAAAAAAAATTTTATGAAAAAAAAAATTTTATGAAAAAAAAAAGTTTGATGAAAAAAAAAAATTCATGGAAAAAAAAAATTTGATGGAAAAAAAATTGATGAAAAAAAAAAAAATTTGATGAAAAAAAAAAATTTTTTTTTGTTGAAAAATAATTATGTTACTTTTTATTCACCAGCTGGTGAAAAACGGTTTTATTCACCACGATGTGAATTGTTATCCAAGTTACAAACTTGGATAACAATTCACCGGGTAAAGTTCGCAATCGTAGTGTATTTTGTCAAAAAAAAAAATATTTTTTGTTTTGGCCGAAATTAGTGTAAAAATTTGCGGAATGTGGAGTGCACGCAGGGAAAAATATTTGCGCGATAAAATGTAATCGTCATTCAATTTTCGTTGCAAAAATCTGCGAAAAAAAAATATTTTTTTTTCGACTTTTTATTTTTAAGTGGCTTAAAATCGTATTAAAAAATGCCTGCGAATTTTGTACTCTTGCCCAAAACATTAAATCATGATAATGTTTTGCGGAAGATTTGGGTGTACTTGCCAAAGCAAAGTTTTTTTTAGAAAAAATAATGTTATATTACTTTGCTATTCCATGCAAAACGATTTGAAATATCAATCGAGGACCCCATTAAAAAACCAAAAGAGCTGTACATTTCGTAAGTGAGTGCAAAAATAAGTGCAAAAAAGTGTTTTTACATATTGGAGAGTATAAAAGATTCGGCACCAAAGAATATAACACTCTCACTTGTTTTATGTACATTTGATACACAAATGGAAAATTTTTATGTAAACAAAAAAAAAAAATTTATGAAAAAAAGTTTTTGATGAAAAGAAAAATTTTTTGATGTAAAAAAAATTGATGAAAAATAATATGAAAAAAAATATTTTTTTTTTGTTGAAATATATTAAAATTATTTACATATACTTCATATAATTACAACTAGTACTAAACGAACCAGTAATTTTTTCAAAAAAAAAGAAGAAAAAAAATGATAATAAAAAATTTGATAAAAATTTGATTAAAAATTTGATGCAAAAAATTGATGAAAAAAATATGATAAAAAAAAATTTGTGAAAAAAAAATTTGATGAAAAAAAAAATAATGAAATAAAATTGATTAAAAAAAAAAATTTATGATGAAAAAAAAAGTTTGATGAAAAAAAAAATTATGAAAAAAAAATTCATGGAAAAAAAAAATTTGATTGAAAAAAAAAATTTATGAAAAAAAAAAAAAAATTGATGAAAAAAAAAAAACAAAAAATTGGTGGTCAAACGAGTTGGAGGTCAAAAAATGCGGATTTCTTCCACTGTATTTAAAAAATTTCATTTTTTGTTCGGGTTGTTGTAAAAACTAGCTAATAACTAAATAAAAATTATTGGATAATTTTTTAAATTTGTAATGTTTGAACTTGGAAGAAATCGACTTAGAAATATTTTTAAAAAAATTTCAAAAAAACATCTACAAATAATTTCATTTTCCAGTGCGACCCTCGTATCTCATTTAATATTTGCTCAATCTGGACGATATCAAGCTTAAATTAAAGCTTGGAAAATTTCCTATATAGTACTTTTTTCAAAAATAGTCGATGGATAATAATCAGGATTAGTATTGATAACTTTTCCTTTAAAGAACTTCTAATAAATATATGCTGTGTCTAATAAATATATTACTTTGAGTCACTGTAACAAAAAATAAAAGTCTTTATACACACACAAAAAATTAGAATGAGTTTCAATTACTATTTTAATTGATTTTGCACCCATCACGAAAGAAATAGTATTAATTACTAAAATTTGTAAAAGTTTACTATCGCAAGAGTACATTTATTCTCAATTCACGGACATTTTCGAAATCCATTAAAAATTTTTATCATGGCCGCTGTTTCAAAAAAAAAAGTAATTCACATAAAAAATGTGAAAATTTAAATTTCCGAATTTTTTGGTGTTCTAGATTTCACATCCGAATTTCTTTTTCGTTTTGTTTCATATAAATAAAATTTGGTGAAAGTAAAACGAATGCACTTTTTTCCTTATAATTTTTTAAATTTAAATTATTCGATTTCAACTTCGAATGAAAACATGATCAACAAAACACTAAACTTGATTTCATGTGATTCGGAAATTTTCATGTGAATTGAAAAGTTGTGAACAGACAGAACAGAGGCCCATATCAATATAAACAAGTAAAAAAGTTAAATTCGGCCTTGCCGAATGTAGTGATACCCTCCACAATTTCAAAAAGATTATTGCAAAAAACTTTATTTAAAAGGAAATTACTTTTTAAAAAAAAAATTTCCGCGAAAAAAAAATGTTGGTAAAAAAAATCCGCGATTTTTGTCAAAAAATATGTTCGTACTTGTTTAAATACCATTTGGTGTTCAATTATGTTCACATATGTCAACCAGAAGCCGAATTAAAGCCTTTTGTATTTTTAGGTTATGTTGAATGTACTGTAATTTTTGAGGTGTGCTCACATTTTCGTTCATAACTTTTGAACCGCTGAACCGATATCGCTCAAATGCAATACCAAACTTCTCGGGAGAAGTCCAATAAATATGTTAAGTTTCAGTCATCTCTGTGCAATATTTTGTCCGTGACAGCATTTTCCACAGACAGACAGACGGACATCGCTAGAATGTCTTAAAATCGATCGGGCATCATGAATATATATACTTTATGGGGTCCCAGATCGATATTTCGATGAGTTACAAACGGAATGACAAACTTATATATACCCTCTATCACTAAGTGGAGGGTATAAAAATAATTAAAAACAAAATCAACTTTTTAAAATTTTTATTTAAAATTTTTTTCTTTAAAATTTTATTTGGAATTTTCTAAATTTCAATCGGGATTTCTGAGTTTCAATTGCCCATTTCCGTTTTTCAATTGGGATTTCAAAATTTAAATTTACTTATAATTGTAATTTTTAAATTTTGATTTTGTAAGCTATGAATATCAATTCAGATTTGTGAATTTCAGTTGGCTTTTCTAAATTTCAATTGGTATTTCTTAATTTCAATTGGGATTTTTGAATTTTTATTGTGCTTTTCAGAATTTTAATTGGTGTCATCTAAATATTAATTTTGCTTTATATAATTTGATTTCACTTTTCTAAATTTCAATTGGGATTTCAATTGAGATTTCTGAATTTTATTAGCTCTTTAGAAACTGAATTATCTTTTTTGAATTTCATTTAGAATTTTTAAATTTCAATTTTGCTTTTCTAAATTTCAATTGAGATTTCTTAATTTCAGTAGGCTTCTGTAAACTTCAATTTTGTGAAATTGGGAGTTTCTGAATATCAAATTTCAATAAGCTTTTCTGAATTTGCATTGAGCTTTCGTAAATTTTAATTGGGCGTTATTAAATTTTGATTTGGATTTCTGAATTTCAATTGAGATTTCTGAATTTCAATTGGGATTTCTGAATTTCAATTGGGATTTTCTGAATTTTAATTGGGATTTTCAATATGGCTTTGAAAACTTTAATTAGGATTTCTAAGTTTTAAATGATTAAATTTTTAATTTGGCTCTTCTAAACTGTTAATTGCTGGTTTCTGAATATTTTTAACATGATAATGTTTTTAGGCTGGTGTCTAATTTTAAAAAAGTTGCAGGACGCCACTTCAGTTTGACTATATAAGCTAACGACTAACAAAAAAGAAAATTGGAATTACTGTTTTCGTTTTCTTAAAACCAAAAATTTTACTAACTTGGGTTTGTAACTTGGATAATAATTCACCTCGTGGTGAATAACAAAAATATTCACCAGCTGGTGAATAAAACGTAACATAATTATTTTCATCAATATTTTTTTTTTCATCAATATTTTTTTTTTTTTCATCAATATTTTTTTTTTCATCAATATTTTTTTTTCATCAATATTTTTTTTTTGCATCAATATTTTTTTTTCATCAATATTTTTTTTTTTTCATCAACAAATTTTTTTTTTCATCAATATTTTTTTTTTTTCATCAATATTTTTTTTTCATTAAAATTTTTTTTTTTTCATAAATATTTTTTTTTTTTTTTTTATCAATATTTTTTTTTTCATCAATATTTTTTTTTCATCAATATTTTATTTTTTCATCAATATTTTTTTTTCATCAATATTTTTTTTTTCATCAATTTTTTTTTTTTTTTTTCATCAATATTTTTTTTTTTTTCATCAAATTTTTTTTTTTTTTCATAAATATTTTTTTTTTTTCATCAATATTTTTTTTTTCATCAATATTTTTTTTTTTTCATCAATATTTTTTTTTTGTCAATATATTTTTTTTTCATCAATATTTTTTTTCACCAATATTTTTTTTCATCAATATTTTTTTTTTCATCAATATTTTTTTTTCATCAAAATTTTTTTTTTTTTCATCAATATTTTTTTTTTTTCATCAATATTTTTTTTTTCATCAATATTTTTTTTTCATCAATATTTTTTTTTTTTTCATCAATATATTTTTTTCATCAAAAAAATCGTGAGTAAAATTTATTTTCACTCACGTGATTGCGCGTGATTAAAAAAAATAGTTTCGTGCGTGAGCGTGCGTGAGTAATTTTTGTTTCGTGAGTTTGCGTGATTTTTTTTGAGCTGTTTGAAACAGAAAACGAGTACAAAAATCGTCATTACATTGAATTTAGAGGGAAATTAGTCCAACATTGTGATTTTTATTATTGTTTTAAGAAAATTCAATACTTTTTGTTCAAGAAATCGAAAGAAGTAAAATAAAAATTTGCTAATTTCAATTTCGTGAGTCTTCGTGAGCGTGATTTTTTCGTGAGCGTGAGAAAAATTTTAGTTACTCACGTGAGCGTGCGTAAACGTGATCAGAAAAAAGAATTTCGTGCGTGATCGTGCGTGAGTAATATTTTTATTTCGTGAGCGTGCGTGAGTCAAAATTCACTCACGCCCATCTCTAATTAAACCCCTTTTCTTCATCAAACACTTTTAGTTATCGAAAAACATAGACAAACAGATAGATGGATATCACTAGAATGTCTTAGAAAGCTTTACGGATCAATAATATATGAACATTAGAGTGACTCAAAAAAAAAAGTTGATGATGTACCCCCCTCAAAATTAACTTTGACATGTTTTATGAAGATTCCCAAAATATTTTGGCTCTAGCGATAATCTCCCGTGAGCTAAACCGCGTCAAAAAAGGGTCCAAAAATGGTATTTTCCATGAATAAAAAATTCAGTAAATTTTTTTTAGTCTAATAAATGGCCAAATATAATAGATATTTAGGAGTTCTTTGATTCTGCATTAAAACATTTTAAAAATCTAACCACAGACTCGAGATAATGATATGTTTATGTCAGTTTTTTGATGCTTTTCAATTTGATTTTACTGAAAACTTAAATAACTTTGGTATTTTTTGACCGATTTTCAATTATAATACATCGTTAGAAAGGTGTTGGCCACCGCTTGGGATGTTAGTTAAAAATTAACCCTTAACTGCACTGTCTTACTTTTTTATGACATTTACTTCGACGTCACTAAAAACCATTTTATAACCACAATAAGCGTATCTTTGTGCAGGAAACACGTTTAATTAATATATTTGGCCACAATTATTGAACCCATGCATGATCAAAACATTTTGGCAAACATTTTTAAAAAGTTTTTGCGAAAATAATTGAAAGCTAGTTGAAATACTTTAAAAAAATAAAATAAAAAATATTTTAATATCAAATAATTTTTACGTGTAACACTTTCCCAGTGAAATTTTTTTTTCGGAATTTGTATGTGCAAATAAATTTTAGAAATAAAATATAAACCAATTTTCTCTTAATCGCATATATTCGTGCAAAAAACTCATCTAATAAATAGATCTTAATATTTTTTATTTAACCCATTCATGACCAATTAAAAAAAAAAAAAATGTGGAAAAAATTTAAATCCATTTGTAATACTTAAAAAATAATATAATTGATATTTAAATTTATTGGATGCGTTTTTTTTTTCACGAATATATGCGATTAAGACAAAATTTGTTTATATTTTATTTTTAAAATTAATTTGCACATACAAATTTCGAAAAAAAAAATTTTACCAAGAAAATGTTACACGTAATAATTATTTGATATTAAAAAGCACGTCTAGATAAACAAAACCTTATTTAATTTTATTTTTTTAAAGTATTACAACTAGCTTTGATCATGCATGGGTTAAATTAAATTTTGATCATGCATGGGTTAAATTAATTGAGGCCAAATATATTAATTAAACGTGTTTCCTGCACAAAGATGTGCTTTTTGTGGTTATAAAATGGTTTTTTAATGATGTCGAAGTAAATGTTATAAAAAAGTAAGACAGTGCAGTTATGGGTTAATTTTTGACTAAAATCCCGAGCGGTGGTCAACACCTTTCTAACGATGTATTAGAAGTGAAAATCGGACAAAAATTACCAAAGTTATTTAAGTTTTCAATAAAATCGAATTGAAAAGCATCAAAAAACTGGTATAAACATCTCGTTATCTCGAGTCTGTTGTTAGATTTTTAAAATGTTTTAATGCAGAATCAAAGAATTCCTAAATATCTATTATATTTGGTCATTCATTGGACAAAAAAAAATTTACTGAATTTTTTATTCATGAAAAATACCATTTTTGGACCATTTTTTGACGCGGTTTAGCTCACGGGAAATTATCGCTAGAGCCCAAATATTTTGGGAATCTTCATAAAACATGTCAAAGTTAATTTTGAGGGGGGTACAACTTTAACTTTTTTTTTGCCCATATAAGGTGAGTCGGTCTAATGAACATAATGGCGTCCTCGACCGATATTTCAATGCATTTTGCATATAATGACAAATTAATATAGCGTTATTTTTCCTAGAAAAATTTTGCTTTGGAAAGAACACCTAGTTATACAGCAAAACATTATCATGATTCAATGGTTTGGGCACGAGTACAAACTTCACAGACATTTTTTTCTATAGTTTTGACTTTTTTCGGAAGTGTTTCAAACAAATTATAGTAGAATATAGAGATAATAATATTAACCGGTTAATCGAACCATTTTAACCGATTAATCGGGTCGAATAATTATTTGCGTTTTAAATTATTTGTTTCGACATTAACCGAAATAGAGGCGATTAATCGAGGAATCGGTTAATCGATTAACCGAATTGGAAACACTAAGTCAAACTGAGGCAGTGTTGCCAGAAGTAGGGAAAAATCCCTTCATGTAGGAATTTTTGTTCTCAAAATGGTAGCGTAGGGAAAAACGGACAGATTTTTAAAATTTCACCAAATGTAAGTACTTTTTCAGAATATAGCTAAAAGTTGTACAAAACCATGAATTTTAGTTAAAAACAGTACTTTTCTTAGAGGGTTTCAATTACCGAAAAAATTCTTGGAATGTGCCTTTTTTAAATCTTTTGTACACTCTAATTAAAGGTATAAATTGGGAAAATTTCTAAAAACTCTGTAATCTACTCAAAATTAATATAAATTTTCCCTATGTATTGTAGAAAACTTCACTCGACTCAAGTATTTTCTTACAAATTTCGACGTTTTTGATTTAAAATAAAGTATTGAGAAAAATAATCGAAAAAACCCAGAATTTTTTTTTAGAACCGGTTCTACAACATCTGTTCCAGAACAGGATTCCGAATAATAAAAACATATTCTATTGTTGCATACTAAAACAAGTGAGAGTGTTAAATTCGGCTTTGCCGAATCTTTTATACCCTCCAAAATGTAAAAAAAATTGTCAGGGGCGTTTTTTTTTTTTTGGGCGGGGGGGTGATGATGAGTTCAGTTGGGGACGTTGAGAGCACCTTCCCATCGCGATAATTATACCCAATGTTTTATATATTTAACAAAAAAACATGTTAAAAAAGTGTATTTTTTCAAAGGTTGGTTCAGTTCTTCAAGGGGGAACTTTTCTCCTCCTTGTCCGATTTTGCCCATTTCCGAACTTGACCTGCCTAGAACCACAAGAAATATTCGTGCCAAATTTCAGGAGGATAGCTCTTTTATTTTGGACTGCATCGTGCTATCTACAGACAGACGGACGGACGGATGGACGGACGGACATTCACAGAATGTCTTAGAATCGATCATGGATCAATAATATATATACTTTATGGGGTCCCCGACCGATCTTTCAATGCGTTTTAAACGGAATGACAAAGTGAGTATACCCCCATACTGTGGTTGGAGGGTATACAAATTGGTGAAGCATCAGAATTAGAACAGTTTCTGTGGAAGAATAAGTTGTTCCACTTAAACTTATAATAAATCGTTTTTTAATGAAATTTGTCTAATGTAGGAATAAATTTTGGGGACATTTTTTTCGAATGCAGGGAAAAAGGGAATTTTTTATAAAAGTGTAGGTACTTTCAAAAAAATCTACTGGCAACACTGAACTGAGGTGGCGTCCTGCAACTTTTTTAAAATTAGACACCAGCCTAAAAACATTATCATGTTAAAAATGGACGATTAAAAGTATTTTTTTGAGCTTGCTTGAGTAACATCCAAAAACATCAATTTTTTTTCTTAAAAAAACTTTTTAAATATTTTTATCTTAATGTCCTTAACAATCCACGAATTTTTACACCAATAAAGGTCAAAATAAAAAATATTTTTTTTTTTGAAAAACATACACTACGATTGTTAACTTTAACCGGTTGTAGGGAGGCAAAGACAGACTCCAATATTTTTTTCGATTATTTTTCCAATTAAGAGCTCAGTAATGTTCATAATTTTTTCGCTGTTACCAATCGAAATTCCAAACAGAGGACATTTTCGGGACAGGCTAATACGTATGTTCAAAATTCGGTATTTCTGAGTATTTTGAAACAAAAAAGCTACACTAGGGGGAAAATCGCATTCAAATCAAAAATTTTCATACTCATTTTTAAAAACCTCAAGTTTTTAAGAAAAATTTTAATAATGGCGTTGAAATTTATAAAATTAATTATGTTCCGTTTTTGAGTTTAACATTATATTTTTTTGAAATGAGCATTCAAGAACAACTTTTTATTTTACGATGGCGTTATGTTGAAAATTATCATTTCGATCATAAACATTTTAAAAATGAGTTTCCAACAATTTTAACAACGAAAATGACGCCATTATTTTAAATAGAGTCTAGTGGCTTAACATTAGCGAAAAATTTTTAATCTCCATAAACCAAGGACTTAACTATTATAAGTTTTTTGACGAATTCCTTAAGTCATAATTATATGAATTTATGGCAAAAACTCATATAAATTAAAAATAAAAAGTAGGAGTGTTAAATTTGGCTGTGCCGAATCTTTTATACCCTCCAACATGCAAAAAAAAAATCCAGGGGCGTTTTTTTTTGTGTGGTGGAGGCGGTTGGTAGTGGTAATTGGGGGGGAAAAATTTCCTCTCGAAATAATGTTTAAAAATTCATTGTTATGATTTTTGCACTAAAGAAATAGGGGTTTATCATTATTTAAACAATTGTTTTAAACCACGCCCACAAATAGGGGCAGACCGAAAAAAACGACATTTTCTAATCATCTGTATCCAAATGCAGGACTTTGAACTTCTTGTAGCATAAAACTGTTGCATTTGTTAAACAAAAACACAAAAAATCACGTAAACAAATTTAATTTTTCATAGGACAGACAGAAGGACGGACATCGCCAAAATGTCTTAGAATCGAGCACTGATCATAAATATATATACTTTATGGGGCCCTAGACCGATATTTTGATGCGTTACATACGGAATGACAATGTGAGTATACCCCCATACTGTAGTTGGAGGGTATACAATTTTCGGATATAATTACATATGAGCAAATCCATGGGAAATTTAACTGGTGGATCACCGATTTTGTAAATTTTTGATAGAGCTGCATAAATGATTAAAAACTATATTTTTTTTTTCTGGATAAACAATTAAGATATGGGCGTTTAAAAAGCCCTTTTTTTGGTTATATTGACTGTTAGACAGTTTTTTTTAATATTTTTGTACTAAGAAACCGTAAGTCGTACGAAAAAACTTATAAAAACAATATTGTAGATAAAATTATAAATGTTTGAAATCTAGAAAAAAAAAATCAAAAAAAAAAATTAACAAAAAATTTTGAAAATAATATGAATGTCCTTTTTTCCTAACAAGGACACCATGGATTTCCAAAAACATAATTTTGTATTAAAGTTTTAAATGTTCATGATATTCTCATAGCATAATTTTCAAGAAAATTATTTTTTTGTTTTAAATTTATTTAAGTTGGTCATTTTTGCAAGACTTAATCGACACGTGTTTCGGAATTTGTCAAAATTCCATTGTCAAGATTATTTAGCAAAAAAAGAAACGATTTACTACAAAGTAGCAAACGAGTCTAATGACAAATATTAATACATATTCGCCCCTATTCACAATGGGAATTAGAAAGACGAAGAAATTGTACCATACTAATAAGGCAACGATTGTCAATAACCAACAAAAATATTTAAAACAATTTTACATGTGATAGTCCATTGGACTACAACAATATGCTATTTGTTGTGTAACGACTCACCTTTCCAGGCCCTACCTACTGGAGAACCGTGCTACCTATAAGTCCGGCTAAGTTCAGGGAAAATGGGGTGGAGATCTTGTTCCCTCCAGGTAGATCGCAGTCAGTTACCATAAAAATAAAAATAGGTAGCTACACACCGAAACATTCGGAAACCACCAAAACAAGCCTATGTCGAAAGAAGATATAAAAAAAAATAAAACTGAAAGAGAGAGGAAAAGAGTTGTACAGATAAGAGAGGAAGAGGGGAAAGGTGATATTGACCCCCCCCATGATCTAAACCCACCCTGTCCTTGCCATGTAGTAAAAAGATTGTAGATGGCCCAATGCCTTACCTAATCGATTACCTAAACTTTCGTGGAAATAGTTAAAGATTCAGCAATTCATTGTACAAATATAAAAATTTTATTTAAAATTAAAACCAACAACGTAAAATCTATTTATATAACTAATCATTATAAATATTTTATTTTTCTTTAAATGAATTTAAAAAACTTATTCGTGTAATTAACAAAAACTAATAATATTCAACGTTTTTACCAGGGCACTGGTTGAAACACATGATATTGAAACGGTATAAAAATTTAAAATATTGAAACAAGAAAAAAAAAGAATTTGAAATTACGGAAAAAAATGATTAAATATAATACTAAAGAATTAAAATTACGCGATTTTATACATTTGTACCAATTATGCGTGTGATTTAAGAACAAAATTATTCATAAAAAAATGTATTAACGTTTTTTACCCGGAATATGTATGAAACAAACTGGTATTGGAACTCTATACAACAATAGAAGGTTAAGATTTATTAAAATAGACAACATATGAAACGATTTTCTATTTAAAGAGATTGAACATTACGTTAAATTAAATTAAGTTATAAAAATTAAATTAAATTAAAAAAAAATAGGTCCAATTTCAGTTTGTTTCTACAGGGTGGTCCAATAACTGGTATCTTTTTAAAACATGCAATGAAATGAACAATACTCAATAGTTTTGAAACCTTATGGCTTTATTTGAAAGAGCAAATATTCCCATTATTTATGGCAAACGACTTCATTCATGCGGTTGCCTGGGTTAGCTCCGCAGTAGCTCATTCTCGGCACCCATTTTTCTAATGTTTCTGGCTCTATCTCACGAATGGCTTGAACGATATTCGTCGAATGGGCCTAGAGCATTTCTGGATTTCCCATGTTGCATGAATCTTTAACGACACCCCTCAAAAAAATTTTTAAAGTTTTTAATCGGCAGCTCTGAAGTGATCAATTGTCACCGCGAATATGGCGAAAAACACGATTTCCGAACTAAGTGCGCAAAATATCGATTGTTTGATGGACTGTTGGACATATTGCGACATCCTTCTGAAAATAAATGTCATCCAAGTTGGTATATTCTATTACGGCCAACAAAAAGTCGGTAATCATGGCTATGTAGCGCTCATCTTTGACGAAAATGGGAGTTTCAGCTGTATTTTTGAAAATATTGTGTAATGATGCTGATACTCAAATCTATTGCTTTCTATAGATGAATTGGATTCTTTACAATACCTTGCGAGTTTTACGATCCCAAGATGTACCAATTTGTTTGTTAACATAACCTCATTTAAGTGCCTTATTTCGGTTAAAAACTTTTTTTCGAAAAACGTGCAGTTTGGCAGCGCAGTATTGCGCTACAACGCGATACAGCGGAGCAAGCCGAAGACGCATCAATGAAGTCGTTTGCCATAAAAAACGGGAATGTTTGCTCTTTCAAATAAAGCCATAAGGTTTCGAAACTATTGAGTATTGTTCATTTCATTGCATGTTTTAAAAAGATACCAGTTATTGGACCACCCCTTAGTATCAAACTGATTAAATTTTATTCACAAAATTTTTCTTTAAAAAACGTGAAACGTTACGGAAACGAAACATGCGATATTTGTGCAGAGTGAAAATTTACCAAGATACTAAATAACATTTAACTTACCAATTCAATATTCTCGCTGACATAAGGCCTTTTGTCTTCTTGATGATATGAATTTGATAATCTGCTTTTGATTTAAATTTTCACTCGATTATATCTTGAAATGTTTGTGGAAGTGTGTATGTGTTTATGGATGAGTGTATGAATGCATTTTAAGATCGTATGAGTAATTTAAATTTAAGACATGAAATGCAATTAAAAAAAATATTCCAAATTTTAAACGTTAAAATTATAAATGTAAACAAACTGCCAAAAATTAAATTTTTAAACAAATTAAAAGAAACACAATTTTTGACACTTCACAAACAAAAAAAAAATTAACTTTGGAAAAAACACGATAATGACGTTTATATAATTTTTCTTTGAAAGCACAAATTCAGGAATAGAAAATCTTCCGAAAAGGAGATATTGTCAAATAATTTGGTACTCCGGCCATCCCAAAATTTAAGTGTCACTTACGACGACCAAACAAAATAAACGAAACTTTTCCCGCGTTCGAGATGTCAAACTAGATGAAAGAAACCGGACCGTATTGATGACTGTAAGTAGCCCGAGGGTTTAACATTGTAAAATGTTTCCTGGATCGAGTGAATATTCGTTGAAATTCCCGCACCACTCTACCAACGACCATCGATAGCAACTTCCGTCACGGGGTACTGAATTTTTACACGTTGAAATAGGGCACTACGATCACTAATGTCTCGATTATGTAGCAGACTTGAAATTTGTCCTTGATGTATACAATGCCCCACACTCCTCAATCGCTGTTGTACGTTACCAACCAGCTGGGAATCTATGTAAGAAAATTGTATTGATATTTTCCTCCTATTACTCCATCGTCAGAAAATCCTTACCTTATTCATAAAGAAAATCCCCTGTACCAGTCAAACAATTGATTTGATAACGATTGCGAGCCTTCCAAGGAATATTTGAAACCAATCTTCCAAATTTTGAATAAAATATTGAATTTAAAATTTTCTTTTCCGGTCGTTTTCCCACACAAATTACTAATGAAAATTTTCTTTGAAATAATTTGAATTTTATTTCTCAGACGTCAAACATTTAAATTTAAAATTTTCAAAAATTTGAAAATTTGAAATGTTAAAATAAAACAAAAATAAAAAAAAATGTAAAGGTCAGTTGGAAATTTATAGCAAACATCAAGTAGATATGTTTCTAAAACCGAAGACCTCACAGTTGTTGTGAACGAATTTTAATTAGTAAAAAAAATAATGACCTCGAGCCAGAATATATATATATATATTTGTTCCTTTTACTCCTACAAGGAGCATAGGGCCGTAACAAGATTTTTCCAATATATTCGATTTGATGCACGATGTTTTATTTGATTCAAGCTTAGGTGTAGTTGAGACAATTCAGTGTCAATTTGGCGTCTCCAGGTATGCGAAGGTCTTCCTCTTCGACGGTTGCCTTGCGGATTCCAGTCTATGGCTTGTTTTGCAATATCAGTAGCTGGCTTCCTCAATGTATGACCGATCCAGCTCCACTTACGTTTGCATACTTCACGATTGATTGGTTGTTGATTTGTTTCAGACCACAGCTGATTATTAGAAATTGTTATAGGCCAGTACACACGAAGAATTTTTCTTAAGCATTTGTTAACGAAAGTTTGAACAGATTGTATGTCACGTGCTGCAGCATTCCACGTTTCGCATCCGTACAATAATGTGGATTTTACGTTTGAATTGAATAGGCCAGAATAAACATCCTCAAAATTTAATATTTGAAAGGTCGAATAAAACAATTTTTATTTTTTAATAAAAATTAATCAGAATATAAAAATGTCCTTTCAATGCTGTTAAGAGGGGTAAATCCATCTATAGCCATCCAATAAAATTAGCATTTTGGACCTGATTATTTTTAAGCTTGATAAAACAAGGTAAAAATATTTTATTCGAGTAGGAAAAGAAATACTCCAATTTTTGTATCGCTGGACCAAATAGTTTGGGAGATACCAGGGATTGAACTATTATTTGAAACCTAAACGAGGTCTGTATCTTGAGAACTTTTTGAGATAATAGCACTTATGTCAAAACACTGTTGTCCAATATCATTGATTTTCCCCAATTTCCCAGATACCAATATGTCCTTCGGCTGGAGCTAGGTTGTGATTTTAGACCAATAAATTCTCAGGAAAAATTTCTTAGAATTTCGTGTAGATTTTGTTTTTGTCTATTTGCAAAAAAAAAATGTAAATCGCTAATTTTTTTTAAGATGTAAACTTAAGTTTTTTTATACGCTCCACCTAGCGATAGAGGGTATATATAAGTTTGTTATTCCGTTTCTAATACATCGAAATATTGATCTAGGACCACATAAAATGTATATATTCATTATCCTTGATTGATTTTAAGCCGATCTAGCCATGCCCGTCCGTCTGTCCCTTGAAACCACGATAACTTTAGAAAAACTTTACTAAGACTGCTGAAGTTTGGCAATTATATTAGTCATTTACCTGGTCAGGTTGGTGTTGCAATTCAGTGCAAACGGTTCAGTGGTTCAAAAGTACTGACTGTAATCCTGAGACTGCTGACCTTGTCTAATATCTTTGTCGTTCCCCAGGTCTGGTCGGTATTGAATTTTATCGAATCGGTCTACTATTTTAAAGTAATAAGCAAAATTCTGAATTCCAGATTGGTTTCACCTTTTTTTGAAAACCCGTTAAACAAGTTTGAGAAGCATTGGTAACTTTTAATGCTTTTCAAACTTGTTGATAACTTACCAATGCTTTTAAAAGTTGTTTACTACCCAGCAAAACTTAGATTACCAAATAAGGTATAAAATAAGGTATAGGATCTCTTATTTTATACATTGCAGCATTGATGATTTTAACAGGCGATGAGACTCAAAGTAATGCATCCACATTATCACAAGGAATACCAGTAAGGTATAAAATAAGTCATAAATTTATAACGAAGAATACGAGTAAGGTGTAAAATATATGATATTTTATAGGTTACGAGAAATGAAATAATATAGCATACCAGAAGATAATATATAAGGTGTTACGAGTAGTGAAAAAGTAATTTTGTATTAAATTTACTAACGTGATTGTAAGTGAGTGTAAGTAGATAAAATATGCTCGTGAGTGTGTGTCGTTAGAAATTTCCTGTCGTGAGCCCATCTCTAGTTTAAACTTAGGCATTTTTTTATAAAATAATTATTTTTTATGTTATTGTAATGCATTATGCATCCAATTATAAATAATGCATTATTTCAAACTTTCAAATAATACATAATGTAACCAAATATAAGTCATCCATGATTTAATGTTTAGAAATAATAACTACGAAATACATTTTTTCCAATAATCATGCATTACGTAGCAAATTATTAGTAATGCATTATTTTTCACTTGAAAATAATACGTTGTGGAACAAATGTTTGGTAAGACATCCTAAAATAATGCTACAAATAAGGTATATACATTACCTGGTAATGTGTTATATAATCACTACCCATTACCAACGTTTTGCTGGGTAATGGTAAGTTACAAAAATATTTTACAACCTATTTTTGTCACTCAAAAATATTTTTACACAAAACAAAAAAAATTACACACCAAAAAAATTTTACACTAAAAAAAAATAATTGTATTTTTTTTTACAAAAATGACAAAAAAAAAGTTTTTACTCAAAATAAAATTTTTGTAATCAAAATTGTTAATTTTTTTCACGTTAAAAAATTCTTCTATCACTTAAAAAAAGCATTGTGAAGGGGCATTCATGGATTCGGCCAAGTCAAATTTAACTTTTTTTTATACCCTCACTTACAAGGGAAGTATCTCAACCCTTATGAACAGATTTGCCTGAAACTTAAAATATATATAAAAGAGACGATTTTAAGGTTGGGGTGTCTCGGCTTTTCGGCCATATCGGTATTTAAAAATTTAGTTGTGCCCTTATGAAACAATGTTGACCTTTGGGAAAATTTCGATTACTCCCGAACTAACAGGAATATCGTCTAGAGCAAAAATACGTGCTCTAATCTTTAAAAAGATTTTTTCGTATTCATATGGATATCGGCTTTGTCTATCTCTAATTGTAAAGGCGGTACCCATACAATTGTTTTTATTTTTTGTAAATTTGTTTTATTTAATCAGCTTCTACCGGTCCAATGGTGGGTCCGAGAGGGGTCATTAGTGAGACCGACCCCCATTTATTTTTACCCTACAACATTTTTTTAAAATATACCTACGCCCTATCTCCACTCCCTAAGTAGGCTCCCATACAAAATTACATTTTTATAAAATTTGCTCCAACTGTTATTTGTATGGGAGCCTACTTAGGGAGTGGAGATAGGGCGTAGGTATGTTTTGAAAACATACCTACAGGTTGCAGGTTGGTCATACATTTAGTTGCTCTAATGGCACTATTAGGACAGTTAGAGCGGTTGGAGATAATTTTAAAAAATGTCGATTTGTGTGGGAGCCCCTTAGAAATTGGAGATAGGGTATTAGTTTGTTCCAAAGAAATGTTAAGACGTTAAAATAATTGGGGGTCGGTCTTATAAATGACCCCTCTATGACGCAACATTGGAGCAGTAGAAATGATTTTAAGATTGGAAAATTACAATAAATTTTTTTCAAAAAATTTAAAAAAATAGTAATAATCGTTATCCCACGATCCTCCTGGGCAAAAAATTTGTAGAATCGATAGAAGTTTAACACAAAAAAAATTCAAAAAAATCGAAGAGTACAAACATTTTCAAAAATGAGATTTAAACTTTAAAACTTAAAAATCGCATACTAGAGCGCTTTTAAAAATTTGTTGGTATTTTTTCTAAAAAGTACGTAAAAAAACAAAAATTTTGAAAAAAAAAAAAATTGAAATTTGGACCATTACACTGTGCTACACCAAAAATATGCAGGGGTTCTCATATAAAAATTCGGGTTGGTTGGAGTCCATAGAGTACTGATATACTCATAGTTTTTCTGGATCACTTCGTTAAGTACGTTTTTTATTGGCAAATGTGTTGGAAAACGGAAATTCTTAAATTACAATTTTAAAAAATTATTACTTTGTTAGTTTGCAACCGATTTTCGATTTTATGGATTTGTTTTAAAGGTATAGGTCTTACCTTTCAAACAAAACAAAAATATTAAAAATCGATCAAGAATTGGCTGAGCTACGAACGCTTAAGTAAAAAAAAACAGAATTTTTTGAAAAATTTCTCATATTCTTTACACTCTAAGTTGAAAGTGAATCATTAAACAATTTTTTTGAATTTTTTGTAAAAAAGTATAGTAAAGTGGCTTTCCAAAACGCCAAAAAACATAACAATCGGTTAAAAAATTAATGAGTTATACTAAGTTTTGTGATAGGACATTTTTAATTTTTTTCAGAAACGCTTGTAATTCAAGCATTATTCATAAATCTTGTTACTAGTAGTAATTTTATGCGCATATGCATATAAACTAGAGATGGGAACGTAATTAGATTTGTGCGTGATTCACACATGATCAGAAGTGATCGTGATTGAAAATTAATTTTACTCACGTGGTTGTTAGTGAGTGTCAGTGTGAGTGGAATAAAAAAAATGGGCGTGTTAGTTACTTCCAAATCCTATTTATAATTTTTTGGGTTTGTTTAAAAAATATCAGTGTTACTTCTTAAACAAAAAAGTATTGAGAATAGGTTAAAAACAGGCTAAGGTGCGCTTGTTTAAGTAAAAAACCTTTTTTGAAGAGTTATACCTGCAACATTTTTATGACAGAAAAAGCTGTGCGCTTGCAAACATGTTTTTTTAAAACGAAATTGCTAAAATTGTGGGATCATTTGATGGAAATTTTACCTGTTTATAAATATACATGTGAGGCATTCCAAATGTTCAGTGAGAAAAAAATTGTGTACCAAAATTTTTCTATGGGTCCCGGGTAAAAAAGTTTTTTATATAACTAGGGTGAGATTTCCATGCAAATGCATGTTTTTTGTCGAAAGCCTAAAAACGATATCGACCAATTATCTTTCCGAATCAAGAGATTTGCATTAAATGGCATCGATTTGTTTTCGCATATTTTGCATATTTTGGTGAAAATACATATTTTTGCATATTTTGATTTTAAATGCATATATTGTGCATATTTCGAACTTTTAAGTGCATATTATTGCATATTTTAGCAAAAAACACAAATTGAAATTAATTTTTTTCAAAAACTATTTTAAATTTTGAAAATTTATTTTGAAAATCAGAAAAATTACTTTTTTTTCTTCCCTTGTAAAAAAAGAAAAAAAAGTTCATGACTAATTATATCCCAAATATGGCGGATACAATTACATTAATAATTATCTACGGATATATTTTACGATCTAGCGGGATAACCTTATATATAATGTGATACGTGAATTGGGTCTATATAATTATATCAGTTGGAGAAAACTGATACGATTAAATATAATTTAAAACCATTATAACTGATCATATATTGCTCCTTATAACGTCATATAAGTTGGATAACATTATACATAATCATATGCACTTTATGTAATGTTATATACAAAAATATGTTCTTTATGTAGAGCAATATCTTACCATATACATTTATGTCTTTTAGTCTCAATTTATTTTATATTGTATCAGTCCGGATCAAACTGATAAAACCAGATAGACCCATTTTACGTATCATATTATATATAACACTATCTGTTCAGATCTTGTAGGATAACCGAAGATAATATTTGAAGCAATTGTGTCCACCATATTTGGGATCTAATTTGTCACGGCTATATATAACTCTTTTTTACTCGGGTTCTTAATTTTTTTTTATAGATTTTCTTAATTTTTAAAAAAATCTTGCTAGACAAACATCTAATCTTTAAAAAAAAAATTACAAAAAAAACAAAAGTGGCCGTATTTTTTATAAATTGACTTTTTTAAAAAATGGAAAATTTCAGAACGGGTTCTGAAAATTTTCCAAAAAAATTTTAATCGATAGCCGATACAAAACTATACAAGAATGTAAATTTTTGAGATTTTGGTGCATTTCGTTTTTATTTGATATATATTTAAACAAGGCAACTTGACACAAACTTGACCATTTTTCCAATATTTGACCACGCCTCCTAAGCCCAGTTTTTGAAAAATTGAACAACCAAAAACGTAATTTTCTTAGCTCCATATATGAGGCATTCCACACCAAAAAAAAAAGTTGTGTCGTGTCAATATGAAATCATTTTCAAAGTATTCGCTCTTAGGGTACTATTGAATAACAAAAATAAAATTTAAGCTTTTTCAAAAAGTGGGCCTTGTAGGCGTGGTCAAAAATTGAAAATATCTAACTTTTTTGCCTGAGCATCTTTACTTCAATATTTATGCAAATTAAATGAAACACAGTAAAGTCTTAAAGACAAAAGCTGTTTATAGATTTTTGAATAGGCTATCAATTAAAAAAAATAAAAATTGGAACATTTTCAGAAGAAGTTCTGAATTTTTTAAATTTAAACTTAAACTTTATTTATCAAAAAACATGCCGCAATTTTATTTGTTTTTTATTTTTTTAAAAAAAGTTAAAGGAATTTTCTATCTGATCTGAAATTTTTAGAGATGTGTTTTGCCTTGTTTTCGAAAAATCAAAATTCAAAAATTGCAACACGCTTATTTTATACAATAATGGTATTTAAAACGTGTGCGTATGAGTAATATCAATACTTAAAAAATATTTTAAGAGGCGATGGTAGCGTGAGTGAGTTTTTAATAACGATTACGCACGCTTATGAAAGAAAAAATTTAGTCACGCACTATATTTTATTTTGCTCACGCTCATTCACGCACACGTGAGTAGAAAAAAATAAGTTACGGTCACGATGTTCACATGAGCGTGAGTAAAATAAAATATCGTGCTTGAATATTTTTTTTCTTTCATTAGCGTGCGTGATCGTGAATAAATACTCAGGCAAAAAAGTTTGATATTTTTAATATTTGACCACGCCTACAAGGCCCACTTTTTGAAAAAAACTTAAATTTTATTTTTGTTATTTATTAGTACCCTAAGAGCGAATACTTTGCAAATGATATCCCATTGAAACCACTATGGTTTTTCTGTAGTGGAACAGTTGGTGTGGAATGCCTCACATGGCTATCCATACAACCCATTTAAAAATTTACGGCTCACATGTTTTTTTTTCGCTGAACATTTGGTGTGGAATGCCTCATACGTATATTTATAAACAAGTAAAATTTCCATCAAATGATCCCACAATTTTACCAATTTCGTTTCAAAAATGTCAAATGTTTTTTGTCATAAAAATGTTGCAGGTATAACTCTTCAAAAAAGGTTTTTTACTTAAACAAGCGTACCTTAGCCAGTTTTCAACCGATTCACAATATTTTTTTGTTTAAGAAGTAACACTGATATTTTTTGAACAAACTAAAAAAATTATAAATAGGATTTGGAAGTAACTGACACGCCCATTTTTTTATTCCACTCACACTGACACTCACTAACAACCACGTGAGTAAAATTAATTTTCAATCACACTCACTTCTGATCATGTGTGAATCACGCACAAATCTAATTACGTTCCCATCTCTAGTTTATATCTGTGGAGATTTGACAAAAGCATTTACTTCGATTTAAGTTCTTTTGTCAAAAATATATTAAAATCGACTTTTTCGTATACAACAAACACTTTTTCCATAATTTTTTTTAAAGATCTCAACAATTGGAAATATCAGGTTATCAGATCTCTTGAAAAATGTTGAGAAAATCGTCCAATTCTTACCATTTCAGTCTCTTAAAAAAAGCTCGAAAAATATTTTTAAAAAAAAATAAGTGCTTTTGTCAAACGTCCACAGATATGCATATGCGCATAAAATTACTACTAGTAACAAGATTTATGAATAATGCTTGAATTACAAGCGTTTCTAAAAAAATTTAAAAATGCCCTATCACAAAACTTAGCATAACTCATTCATTTTTAAACCGATTGTTATGTTTTTTGGTGTTTTGGAAAGCTACTTTACTATACTTTTTTACAAAAAATTCAAAAAAATTGTTTAATGATGCACTTTCAACTTAGAGTGTAAAGAATATGACAAATTTTTCAAAAAATACGTTTTTTTTTCCTTAAGCGATCGTAGCTCAGCCAATTCTTGATCGATTTTTAATATTTTTGTTTTGTTTGAAAGGTAAAACCTATACCTTTAAAACAAATCCATAAAATCGAAAATCGGTTGCAAACTAACAAAGTAATAATTTTTTAAAATTGTAATTTAAGAATTTCCGTTTTTCAACACATTTGCCAATAAAAAACGTACTTAACGAAGTGATCCAGAAAAACTATGACTATATCAGTACTCTATGGACTCCAACCAACCCGAATTATCATATGAGAACCCCTGCATAAATTATTTTTGGTCTTTTGTAGCACAGTGTTATTGAAGAAGTTATGAGTAAAATAAGTTTGAGTAAAGGAACAAACTACCAATTTTTAAAAATTCGATATCTTTTGAACGGGTCATCAAAAAAAAAAAAAATAAGAAAATTTACCACGAAGAAGTTTTTGAAGGTTACTAAAAACTGTAAACAAATTGGGAAAGTAAAAAAAAAAAAAAATTCAAAGTGTCCGATTTGACATGGAATGCCCCATATATATATTCATGATCCTTGTTCGATTTTAAGTCGATCTAGCGATGTCCGACTTACATTGTCTTTTACATTATTTCGCAAGGGTTACCAACATTTTTTTTCTCTTTTTCTCCTGGGTATTTCATAGAGCATGAGATAAATTTTAATTAAAATGTATTGATAGACCATTTTAACCTCTGTCATATTTCAATGTTACCAATATACAGATGCGATATTGGTTTCTTCATTGATAGTCAAGCTGCTTTAATGGCGTTGAAAAGTGATGATATCAGATCTAAGGTAGTCAGCCGCTGCCACAGAGAGCTTAAGGTTCTTAGCGAGCAGCATAATATTGCTCTGTGCTGGGTACCTGGACACAAAGATATTCTGGGAAACGAGAGAGCCGATGAGCTTGCACGACGGGGAGCGGAACTCGCACAGGAAACAGCAGAATCTGAGGTGTTCCCTCCACTCTCTATTTTCTGTCAGAAAATAAGATTGGACTCAAGGGCGATTTGGTTGAATAAATGGTCCAGCTATGATCGAAGTGTACAGACAAAATTATTATGGAATGAAAGCCTGTTAAAACACAGCAAAATTCTTTTGGATATGAACAGGAAGCAACTTAGAGCTACAGTTAACCTCATTACTGGTCATAACACATTGGGTAAACACATGGTAACAATTAGAATAAGAAATGATGATACGTGCAGATGGTGCAGGGAATCCGTAGAAGACACCTACCATTTCTTATGCGAATGCCCTGCACTATCATTTAGAAGATTTAAAATTTTTGGTTCTTATATTTTTCAGAATTTATCAGAACTTCGGGGCACAAATCCTTGGACTCTACTGGCGTTTATTAAAGCATCAAAATGGGACGCATAAGGCGAACAACTTAGGACTAAACAGAGAAGAGGGAAAAGAATTAAAGGAATCATAATGGGCCATCACGTGGCCTCTATGGACGCTGGTTTCCGCCAGCGTCATCCTTCATAACCTAACCTAACCTAACCTCTGTCGCTATTCGATCAAAATTTTAAATTGTTGGAGGAAATTTTTCAAAAATCCAAGACTTTAATCAAGTGGCACTATGGGTTAAAAGTGATTGGATATGCTATAATCCCCTATATTTTAAATGTTCTATCTGCCATTGCTTTAACCAATTTCAGGTAAGTGTTTTCACCTGTTAATTTGCAAACTTTTAATCAACAAAGTTTCAGCAATCATTTTCTAAATATAAATTTATGTTTTAAAATAATTTTTTTTTGATTAATTGAATTTTAAATGAATTTTGTTGAAACTGTAATTGAAGTTTCTAAACTTTAATTGAAAATGTATTTATTGTTAGTACGAGTCTACTACATTCCCCATAAAGTACAGATTTTGTATGTTAAATATAGTTTAAAATCTTACAAGGATTTCTGTTTATATATTTTATTAGTTTCTAATGCTTTTCATTGATGTGAATGCTTCATTTAAAACATTTTATTTCAAAAACACCTTTTAGACAAGTAAACCAGCAAAAGTTTAGATTTTTTACAGGGTGGTTCATTAAAACAAAAGTTGAATTTTTGTATGGGCCACTCGGAATATATATGTATAAATCACCGTGAGAAAATAACACGTGATTTTTTTTTCAAAATGTTTCATTAAGGTTTAGAGGTCGCTACCGGGCCCTAAACATTCGGTCTAAAAAAAAGTTCACACAATGGAAAAAAATATAGATTTTTTTTTTAAACAACTTTCACTTACGAGAAAAACCAAAAATAAAGTACAAGACAAGTAGAAAAGTTAAATTCGACTTGGCCGAATCTATGAATACCCTCCACAATGCCCTTTTTATGTGATAGTAAATTTTCTAACGTGAAAAAAAAAACATTTTTGATTAGAAATATTTTATTTTATGTAAAAAAACTTTTTTTTAGTAATTTTTGAAAAAAAATAATTTATTAAATTTTTTATACCCTCCACTCTAGTGATAGAGGGTATATATAAGTTTGTCATTCCGTTTGTAACTTCTCGAAATATTGGTCTAGGACCCCATAAAGTATATATATTCATGATCCTCGATCGATTTTAAGACGATCTAGCGATGTCCGTCCATCTGTCCGCCTGTCTGTCTGTCTGTTGAAAACACGCTAACTTGAGAAAGACTTTACGGAGGCTTCTGAAGTTTGGCATGTATGTTGGGCATTTACCTGGTCAGGTTGGTATTGCAATCCATCGAAATCGGTCCAGTGGTTCAAAAGTTATGAGCAAAAGTATGAATTTCGGCAAGGGTTTTTCGTGAATTTATGAGATAAAAAGCACAATAACTTTCGAAAAGCAATTCTGAGGATGCTGAAGCTTTCCATATATATTTTTCGTTCCTCCAGCCTAGTTCGTATTGAATTTCACCCAAATCGGTCAAGTGGTTCAAAAGTTATTAGCAAAACCGTGAATTTCGGATTAGCTTCACCTTAAATTCACGTGTTGAAAACCCGTTAAACCTGTTTTAAAAACATTAGTAAGTCACAAAAATATTTTACAACGTATTTTTGTCACTCAAAAATATTTTTATACCAAAACAAAAAAAAAAATACATTCGAGAAATATTTTATACTCAAAAAAAATTTTACACTCAAAAAAAAAAAATTAGTAAATTATTTTTTATTTCTAAAATTACTAAAAAAAAATTTTTTACACAAAATAAAATATTTCTAATCAAAACTGTTATTTTTTTCACGTTAGAAAATTTACTATCACTTAAAATGGGCATTGTGGAGGGTATTCATAGATTCGGCCAAGTCGAATTTAACTTTTCTACTTGTTTTTAGTGTAAAATTTTTTTTGAGTGACAAAAATATTTTTGTGACAATAACATATTTTTGTGACTTACCAATTAATTTAAAAACATGTTTAACGGGTTTTTAACATGTGAATTTAAGGTGTAACTAATCTGAAATTCACGGTTTTGCTAATAACTTTTGAACCACTACATCGATGTGGCTGAAATTCAATACGATCTAGGCCAGGGGAACGACAAATACATATGCCAAGCTTCATCATCCTGAGAGTTGCCTTTCGAAAGTTAGCGTGTTTTTTTTTTCTAAGAATTAGAAATATGAAACAAAAATTCAAACCTAACGGACATTTTTCAAGATTTGAAAAGTCCTACTAAGGGTTAACAATGGGAAAAATACAACTCTGTTAAAAGTTAAGATGGATTAAGTTTCTGCCAAATGAATACAACACGAATTAATAGTGAATAGGGGTTATTCAACACAAAGAGGAGTAATTCCAATTCTTAATTTCTTCAAAAGTTTCATTTAAATGGCAAATTTTAATCTGACACACATTAAGTGTGTGGCAATCGAAGGAGTGCTGATGATGGAAGGGTGGCATCTTCCGAAAGCTGTCGACATCTCCACTTAGCCTGTGTTGTCACTTGATTTTTTTCAGATTTTCTCATTGTACAACAATTACTATTTCTCAGAAATAATTAATATGGACTCAAGCCGAACTAAATAAAAATTCAGTGTTTTTTTTTCTCTTAAATTCACGAAAAACCCTTGCCAAAATTCAGTCTTTTTGTCATAACTTTCGAACCACTGCACTATAGGAAATTTTACCCAGTTTTTTGGCCAAAAGTCAAAATTAAAATTTTTGCAAACATTATTTTTTTTACATTAATATAAAAAAAACTTAACAAAGTAAACAATTCTTTCTCAATTTTTCGACAGAATTGATGTACTGTCACTTTATCAGTAGTTTTTCTTGCAATTTCTTACTTAGTTATAAAATAACGATTGAGTGCAGTGAATTTTGTGATAGCTTCTAACAAAAGTTTTTATATTAAGAATTTATAGTTTTTAAAAACTAAAAAATGGAAAATAATGTCGAAGGTGAGTACTTTAATGATAAATAGTGAAATGTTGGTGAACTCATCTATTAGATCGATTTAATTAGAAAAATTTAAGTGACCTTAAGATGAACTTATTGAAGTATGAATTGGAATTTTATTTTAACTTTAAAAAAAATGATAGCATTTGTTAGCTATAAACCCATAAAAGTTCTCTAGGACAATTAATTACCTTCCGAATTTAATAAATTTCAAACTTTTTTTAAAAACGCATTTTTCCAGGTGACTACTGAGTGCCAAATTCAGAGTTATTTAATACATGGCGAGAAAAATAAAACAAAGGTGGATAAGGAGCCGCTATTTCTGGGCATTTCTTTTCATACATTGCTGAGAGTGAATGTTTCGAAAACTTTAAACAATATATAAAGGAGCAATTTAGAATATTTTGTTCAAATATAAATATGAAAAGGCTTAAAAAAGTTGTGGGAGTGGAAGTTGTTGAAAAACAGCATGCTGTTTGGCTTAAAGGCAATACTTGGATAAGAAATTGTAAAACGCAGCCTGCCTCCACTAAATCAAAACCTGGTCGATCGCAATTAACTTTTTTGTCAAAATCTGCGAGAACAACAAGACGAGTTACAGCAGAAATCTCTAAAGATCTGAATAGAGAAGTTGAGCCCCTAGCTCTTGCTTCATCTGCAGCTGCTCGTAGTGGCATTTTGAAATGTAGTTAACGAATTGGAACTCAAAAATCAAATTTTTTAATAAAATCCTTATTAAAAAGTAGCTTAGCTTTTTGACACTTCTTAAAATTGTTAAAATAAATTTCTACAGTTATCTTCGAAAGTTAGTGTACACTCAAAAAAAAAAAATAAAAATATTAAAAAACAGTTTAGAAAATAGTTGAGAAAACCAGATAATCTATAAAAGATCTAAAAAATCTTAGATGCGAAAACTTATAACCCCGGAAACCCTGTTTTGAACTAATTGTTAGTTAATTTTTTAGGTAAATTTACTAAAAAATTTTTTTTGAGTGTATAAAAAACTTTATGAGTCACTCCCCCCCTCTAAAGGGTCTTCCAAAAGTCAAATCAAAAAAATCATTCAAATCGGTCCAGCCGTTTGGCTGTAAATAATTTTGGCCAAAAAAAGGGGTAAAATTTCCTATAGTGCACTGGACCGATTTCATTGCATTGCAATACCAACCTGACCAGGTAAATACCCAACATATAAGCCAAACTTCAGGAGCCTCCGTAAAGTCTTTCAAGAGTAAGCGTGTTTTCAACAGACATACAGACGAATGAACGGACGGACGGACGGACACCGCTAGATCGTCTTAAATATATACATATATATATATATATATTAGAGTTCGTTTGCTGACTATGTCACTTTTTCTGTTTATCGGATATCATTATTTTTTTAAAGGAATTAGGGGAGCTGAAAATAATGCCGACATTTTTTTGGAAAAATTTTCACTCCTTGGGGTGGTTCAAAGCATTTGAAATCGCGGATTTTGAGCTGATTTTTCTGCAGAGAAAAAACGGCTGAATATATTGCAAATCTGATTTCACCAGTCGATTCTGCAGCAAAAATGAATACAATAGCAGTTTTTTGAACTCTTTAAAAAAGTTCCAATAACTCACAGCAGGGGGCGGAAAATCGATTTAAAAAAAAAAAAAAATTAAATTATTTTTTTTAATCATGCACGATGAAGAGGCAGTTTTTGCTAAGAAAATTGGTACAAAAAGCACCTTTCTATCACAACCCATTAAAAAGTTATAAGGCTTCAAAGTTTTTTTTCTAATGGTAAAATTATAAAACACTGACCGAAATTTTAAAAAAATGTTGGATGGGTCAGCGGTCTGGACACTCGTTTTCGATTTTCATCTCAATGCTAATTCCAAATCTGGTTTCCAAAATGTTCCGTAATGTCAGGTTTTTGAAATAATTGAGGTCAAAGTTCACAAAAAACGCATTTTTGTGCATTATTGAGAGCATTTTTTTGTGATGTTTTTGGATGATATTCTGGGATCATAAAACTTGTTTTCGATTAACATTTCGATGCTGATTCTGAATCTAGTTTTCAAATTTTTCTATCACGTCATGTTTTCGAGAAAATTGAGGTCAAAGTTCTTAAAAAACATGTTTTTGCCCATTTTTGAGATCTTATAACTTTTTAACGGGTTGTGATAGAACGGAAAATTTGGTACCATTTTGTTAAGCTGAATTTGCCCTTTAATTGTGCATATTTAAAAAAAAATAATTTTAAAAGAAAATGGAAAAACCTTATATTTCCGCCCTCTGTGGTGGGTTTTTAGAACTTTTTTTAAGAGTTTGAAAAACGACCAGTATTGTTTTTTGCTGTAGAATCGACTGGTGAAATCAGATTTGCAATATATTCAGCCGTTTTTTCTCTGCAGAAAAATCAGCTCAAAATCCGCGATTTCAAATGCTTTGAACCACCCCAAGGAGTGAAAATTTTTCCAAAAAATACCTGTATTCCTTTTAGCTCCCCTAAATCCTTTTTTTTTTTTTTTTTTACAAAAAGAAACAACACTCAGGCAATGCTGCCTATCAATTACTAATGTAACCGTGATGTTTCTTTCGGAAAGGGGATAGAAGAGAGATGAAAGATTCTGCCTGAGCCGGGAATCGAACCCAGGCTTGCTGGCTAGTATTCCAACGCGCTAACCACTAATGGCGTTTTCTTTTCTGGCAAAAAATGTAGCATTTTGTAACATTTTTTTTATTCTACGAATTTTTTGTGTTCTTTTCTAAAAAAAATGCACACTTATAAAAAAATATTATGTTCTTTTCTTAAAATATTGCCTGCATTTGAGGTAAAAAATGCATATTTTCCACCCCGAAATCAAATGACGGGGTGAAAAATTGCCCTGATATTCTCTCATGTAGCAAAACTCAAATTAAGCGAACAAGTTAACTGGTGCTGTTGTGGTGCAGAGGATGTGTTGTGGCATGTGACACCGGAGGTCCGGGGTTCAAATCCCGGTATGGACAATTTTTTTTTTTTTTTTTTT
Organism: Pegoplata infirma; assembly: GCA_963921195.1. Taxonomy (NCBI): domain Eukaryota; kingdom Metazoa; phylum Arthropoda; class Insecta; order Diptera; family Anthomyiidae; genus Pegoplata; species Pegoplata infirma. The sequence continues at coordinate 110,182,044 of OY992538.1, forward strand.
TTATTCTGGTATTTTTTTTTATTCCATTACGTATTATTTTTTATTTAATAATGTTTTTTTTTTTAATAATTTAATCATTTTAAAAAAAAAAAAAGTAAATTTTCATATAAAATCGACAAAATTTGTTAATTTTTTGGGGGTTTTTTTTTTTAAAGTTTAAATAATTAAAAAAAAATAATTTAAAGCAAAAAAAAAAAAATAAAAAATATGTAATGGCCATCGCCGGGATTCGAACCTGAGCTGCCAGCAATATAAGCGAAACACACATCCATCGAACCAGCAAATCAGGGCAATTTGCGTACAAAAGAGCATTTTTTGTGTTCTTTTCTGAGTGAAAAAAATGCAACATCGTTTCAGGGCCATGTCAACATTTTAAAAGTAAACATTTTAACAATGCAAAATTTTTTGTTCAGAAAAGAAAACACCATAAGCCACAGCACCCTCATAAAAAAATTATGATATCCGCAGATCAAATTTTCAAAATTAACTCTAATATATATATGGGGCATTCCATGTGAAATCGGACACTTTGAAAAACTTTTTTTTTTAGATTTTCCCAATTTGTTTACAGTTTTTAGTATTCTTCGAAAACTCCTTCGTGGTAAATTTTCAGATTTTTTTGATGACCCGTTCAAAAGATATCGAATTTTTAAAAATTGGTAGTTTGTTCCTTTACTCAAACTTCTTTTAATCATAACTTCTTCAATAATGGTCCGAAATTCAAAATTTTTTTTTCAAAATTTTTGTTTTTTTTACGTACTTTCTAAAAAAAATCCGAAAAAATTCTTGAAAGCGCTCTAGTATGCGATTTTTAAGTTTTAAAATTTAAACCTCATTTCTGAAAATGTTTGTACTCTTCGATTTTTTTGATTTTTTTTTGTGTAAAACTTCTATCAATTCTACAAATTTTTTGCCCAGGAAGATCGTGGGATAACGATTATTACTATTTTTTAAAATTTTTTGAAAAAATTTAATTGTAATTTTTCAATCTTAAAATCATTTCTACTGCTCCAATGGTGCGTCATAGAGGGGTCCTTTATAAGACGCACCCCCATTATTTTTTACGTCTTAACATTTCTTTGGAACAAACTAATACCCTATCTCCAATTTCTAAGGGGGCTCCCACACAAAACGATATTTTTTAAAATTTGTTCCAACCGCTCTAACTGCCCTAATAGTGCCCTTAGAGCAACAAAATGTATGACCGACCCAACATATTTTTTTATTCCAAACATTTACTTTGAACACACCTACCCTCTATCTCTAATTGTTAAGGCGGTCCCCATACAATTTTTTTTATTTTTTGTAAATTTGTTTTATTTAATTAGCTTCTACCGGTCCAATGGTGCGTCCGAGAGGGGTCATTAGTGAGACCGACCCCCATTTATTTTCACCCTACAACATTTTTTCAAAACATACCTACGCCCTATCTCCACTCCCTAAGTAGGCTCACATACAAATAACAGTTGGAGCAAATTTTATAAAAATGTAATTTTGTATGGGAGCCTACTTAGGGAGTGGAGATAGGGCGTAGGTATGTTTTGAAAAAATGTTGTAGGGTAAAAATAAATGGGGGTCGGTCTCACTAATGACCCCTCTCGGACGCACCATTGGAACGGTAGAAGCTGATTAAATAAAACAAATTTACAAAAAATAAAAAAAATTTTATGAGGACCGCCTTAACAGTTAAAGATAGAGGGTAGGTGTGTTCAGAGAAAATGTTTGGACTAAAAAAATATTCTGAGTAGGTCATACATTTGATTGCTCTAAGGGCACTATTAGGGCAGTTAGAGCGGTTGGAACAAATTTAAAAAAATGTCGTTTTGTGTGGGAGCCCCCTTAGAAATTGGAGATAGGGTATTAGTTTGTTCCAAAGAAATGTTAAGACGTTAAAATTAATGGGGGTCGGTCTTATAAAGGACCCCTCTATGACGCACCATTGGAGCAGTAGAAATGATTTTAAGATTGAAAATTACAATAAATTTTTTTCAAAAAATTTTAAAAAATAGTAATAATCGTTATCCCACGATCTTCCTGGGCAAAAAGGTTGTAGAATTGATAGAAGTTTTACACAAAAAAATTTCAAAAAAATCGTAGAGTACAAACATTTTCAAAAATGAGATTTAAATTTTAAAACTTAAAAATCGCATACTAGATCGCTTTTATAAATTTTTCTGGATTTTTTTTTAGAAAGTACGTAAAAAAACAAAAATTTTGAAAAAAAAAAATTTGAAATTCGGACCATTATTGAAGAAGTTATGATTAAAAGAAATTTGAGTAAAGTAACAAACTACCAATTTTTAAAAATTCGATATCTTTTGAACGGGTCGTCAAAAAAAAAAAAAATCAGAAAATTTACCACGAAGGAGTTTTCGAACTGTAAACAAATTGGGAAAGTCAAAAAAAAAAAAATTCAAAGTGACCGATTTGATATGGAATGCCCCATATATGAGGTTCTGAAATTTTCCATTTTTTAAAAAAGTCAATTTATCAAAAATCCGGCCACTTTTTTTTTAAATTTTTTTTTTTTAAAGTTAAGATGTTTGTCCATCCACACAAAAAAATTCAGAAACACGTTCGTAATTTTTTTCGAGAAAATTGCATTTGAATATTTCTTGCGCGGGTCAAATCGCATTCACGCCCATCTCTATATTGCACCACAAATGAAAAAACAATTAAAATGGGATCAACTCGTTGGTTTTGCAAAAATTTGTTACTCATACGCCATGTTTTAACAAGAAAATACAAGGAAATTCCAAAATTGTCATAAAATTCAATATTCAAATGCGATTTTCTCGAAAAAAACGACGAACGTGTTTCTGAATTTTTTTTGTGTGGATGGAGAAACATCTAAACTTAAAAAAAAAAAATTAAAAAAAAAAAAAAAAAGTTGGCGTATTTTTGATAAATTGACTTTTTAAAAAAATGGAAAATTTCAGAACGGGTTCTGAAAATTTCCAAAAAATCGATAGCCCATACAAAACTATATAAGAATGTAAATTTTTGAGATTGTGGTGCATTCCGTTTTAATGTGATAAATATTTAATCAAGGCAACTCTACACAAATTTGACCACTTTTCCAATATTTGACCACGCCTCCTAAGCCCAGTTTTTGAAAAATTGAAAAACCAAAAACGCAATTTTCTTAGTTCCATATAGAGCTATCCATACAACCTATTAAGAAATTCGTGCGACACGTGTTTTTTTTTTCGCTGGACATTTGGTGTGGAATGCCTCATATATATTCATGATCCTTGTTCGATTTTAAGTCGATCTAGCGATGTCCGGCTTACATTGTCTTTTACATTATTTCGCAAGGGTTACCAACATTTTTTTTTCTCTTTTTCTCCTTTGTATTTCATAGAGCATGAGATAAATTTTAATTAAAATGTATTGATAGACCATTGTAACCCCTGTCGCTATTCGATCAAAGTTTTAAATTGTTGGAGGAAATTTTTTAAAAATCCAAAACTTTAATCAAGTGGCACTATGGGTTAAAAGTGATCAAATATGCTATATCCCCTATGTTTTAAATGTTCTATCTGCCTTTGCTTAATCCAATTTCAAGAAAGTGTTTTCACCTGTTAATTTGCAAACTTTTAATCAACAAAGTTGCAGCAATCATTTTCTAAATATAAATTTATGTTTTAAAATATTTTTTTTTTTTTTGATTAATTGAATTTTAAATGAATTTTGTTGAAACTGTAATTGAAGTTTCTAAACGTTAATTGAAAATGTATTTATTGTTAGTACGAGTCTACTACATTCCCCATAAAGTACAGATTCTGTATGTTAAATATAGTTTAAAATCTTACAAGGATTTCTGTTTATATATTTTATTAGTTTCTAATGCTTTTCATTGATGTGAATGCTTCATTTAAAACATTTTATTTCAAAAATACCTTTCAGACAAGTAAACCAGCAAAAGTTTAGATTTTTTACAGGGTGGTTCATTAAAACAAAAGTTGAATTTTTGTATGGGCCACTCGGAATATATACATGTGTAACGCACCGTGAGAAAATAACACGTGATTTTTTTCAATATGTTTCATTAAGGTTTAGAGGTCGCTACCGGGCCCTAAACATTCGGTCTAAAAAAAAGTTCACACAATGCAAAAAAATATAAATTTTTTTTTAAACAACTTTCACTTACGAGAAAAACCAAAAATAAAGTACAAGACAAATAGAAAAGTTAAACTCGACTTGGTCGAATCTATGAATACCCTCCACAATGCCCTTTTTAAGTGATAGTAAATTTTCTAACGTGAAAAAGAAACATTTTTGATTAGAAATATTTTATATAAAAAAACTTTTTTTTAGTAATTTTTGAAAAAAAAAAAAAATAATTTACTAAATTTTTTTTTGAGTGTAAAATTTTCTTTGAGTGACAAAAATATTTTTGTGACAATAAAATATTTTTGTGACTTACCAATTAATTTTAAAACATGTTTAACGGGTTTTCAACATGTGAATTTAAGGTGAAACTAATCTGAAATTCACGGTTTTGCTAATAACTTTTGAACCACTACACCGATTTGGCTGAAATTCAACACGAACTAGGCCAGGGGAACGGCAAAAATATATGCCAAGCTTCAGCATACTCAGAGTTGCCTTTCGAAAGTTAGCGTGTTTTTTTTTTGTTGTTCTCTTAAATTCACGAAAAACCCTTGCCGAAATTCAGTCTTTTGGTCATAACTTTTGAACCACTGGACCGATTTCGTTGCATTGCAATACCAACCTGACCAGGTAAATACCCAACATATATTCCAAACTTCAGGAGCCTCCGTAAAGTCTTTCAAAAGTAAGCGTGTTTTCAACAGACAGACAAACGGACAGACGAATGAACGGACGGATGGACACCGCTAGATCGTCTTAAAATTGATCGAGGATCATGAATATATATACTTTATGGAGTCCAAGACTAATATTTCGAGCTGTTACAAACGGAATGACAAACTTACATATTAGGGCGGAGTAATTTTTTTTTCGACAAAATCGTCTACCATATTCGGATTCTGCATTAAATTCTATGAAAAAATACCGAACAAACCATGTCTCAAAAATCAGTTTTGACCCCCCCCCCCCCTAATTTTCAAAAATAGTTTTGCACGATATACAACTTTTTTAGCTGCACACAGAAAATTGTTTAGTTGGAATTCCATTATGAAAACGGAATTTTGATAAATCTTATAAATTTTTAGTTATTATTGTAAATTTTTCATCACCATACCAAATAAATAACAGCAGTAATAATTAATAATCAATCGTGACCGAATGGATGTATCAACAACTAATAATTTGGTAAATATACCCAAACTAAAAACTAAAAAAAATTTTGGAAAAAATTTAGTAAGTACAACCGTTTCTTTTAGTTTTATTTTCCCTCTCGACCAATAATCATTTGTTTAAAATAATAAATTCCAAAAACATTAGGTAATAGTATCCACAACAAAAATGTTGGTTAACTTAACCAAATTTTCAGTAATTTTTCATTTTTGAAAAATTTTACTAAATTATAAATTTGTATTGGTATTCTTAACTAATAATTGGTATTTAGGATTTCATTTCGATTACAAAACTAAAACGTCAAAAAAATTAAAATAGAAATTAGTTAAAAGAAAAATGTTATTGTGTTCAGGCGTGTTTTAAATCTTAAAATAAAACTCATTTAAAATAAAAAAATTAAAAATTTTTACGGTAAGTTGATACTACTGCCGAAATACAAACAATTTAAATCAATAAATCTTATTTTAGATATTTGCGCACACAACTTTAATTTTGAGCCAACTATAAAAACCTATGGAACAGTTTCCAAGAAATCCATAGAGTCCAAAATGTCGTGTGAGTGGTAACAAATTTAAGGTTTATAAATTCCAGAATATTGAAATTAACCAAGGTGTACCCAAAACTATTATCAGAATCTGAGACATTTTCTAAAGGAAAAATTACTCCAAATCTGAGACTATTCCTTAGAACCTAAGACTTTTTCTCCGAATCTGAGATTTTTCTATAGGAAAAGTTTCACAATTTGAGACTTTTCCTCATTATCTTAGACCTTTTCAATAGGAAAAATTCTCATTTCTTTAGAAGATATTCTATTATGTTTTCTAAGATATTCTTTTAAAGATTCTGAGACATTTCATCTGTAGAAAAATCCTCGAATTCTGAGATATGCTTCTATAAAAAAAAAAATAAATAAAATAAATTAGTAAAATTGCTTGAAAAAAATGTTAAAAATTTTATTTCAAAAGAAACAGTTTAAAAAAATATTGATTGGTACAACTATATAACGCTTTTTAAAATTCGATCACTCTAACCAATATAAATTTTAACATAAAAATATTCGGTTCTTATAACACTGTGCAACAAATTTTGGGTCATCGCATTGAGCCTCAATGCCTTCAACGCCATATGAAAGTAGACAATCAAATGGACAAAATCACCAAAGGATTTTGCAAAGTCAGTTCGGATTTCTTTTTTATAGCCCACTGAAGTTTTTATTTTTTTATCAAAGGCGTTTGGAAAACGTTAAAAATACAATAATAAGAACACATCTGAGCTTAAAAATATGATTTGATGTCTTCAGTGAAATTTTATGGCGGTTCTTTTCTAAGAACATTTTAACCCTCTAACAGCCATTTTAAGGGGTCATTTTAGTCCTTTTTCAAAACCTGTACATTGTACACTAGGGTGGGTCAATTTTTTTGCCTACTAAGCGTATAGCAGAATCGTTATCTACGAGAAATTCTAAGAACTTTTCCCAAAGAAACCATGGTTCTAAAATCAAAATCGAGCTTCCGGTTTTTTAAGTGAAAATTTGGTGCTCAGGAAATCCGAAAATAATGCAATTTTTTTTGGAAATATTCATTGCAATTCATTGCAATTGGTGAATGGTTGACCTGTATCGCTGGAAGAGGGCTTATTTTAAAGAAAATTTCCTCAGCTTTCTATATCTGTGCTCAGTTATAGAAAATTGTGTACCTAAGTAATGGTTTTGGAGATTTATGTCAAAATAATAATAGTCAAACTGTTATAAAACCTAAAACTGTCACGATTTTTCTACCTAAAACTTAGAAAAAAAATATTTAACTAAATTGTAATTCAAAATTGAGTTTAAAAAAATAATTGATTTTAAAATTGGTTAAAAGAAAATTTATTTAACAAAACCTAAGTCAAAACTGAAAACGAAAAAATTAAAAAAGAAATTATCTATATTTTACAAAAACTTACTTTTTTTATTTAAAATTAATTGGAAAAAAAATAAATCAAAATATAATAATGAAAACTATTTAAAAAAAACCGGGAATCGAACCCTGGAATAATGTGTCACAAAGCACGACATAACGACAACACAACAACACTTGATAACTAATGCGTACCGGCAGCCTAGGTTCGAATCCTGGCAATGCCCATCAAATTATTGTATTTTTTTGATTGTTTTTTTTTTTATTTTTTTTTTTATTTAACTATTTAATTAAAAAAAATATACGAAAAATATTATTTTCATCGATTTTATGTTTACATGAAATATAAAAAAAAGATCTTGTCAAATTACTAGAAAAAGTCTCGTAATCCCATTTTACCAATATTTGACAGTTTTCCTCGTTTTTTAACAAATAATCGAAATTTAATTTTTTTTTGTAATTTTAGAATTTTTCTTGTAATTTTTAAAATTTTCAAGATTTTTTACAAAAAAACTCTAGTCAATTTACGAGAATTTCTTGTAAGTTTTATTTTGCAAAAAAAAAGTTGTAAATTTACAATTTTATTGGTAAAAATCTTGTAAAATTACAAAAAAGTTCGTAATTTTTACTAGGAATTCTAGTAAAATAGGAGGTACAAAAAATCTAGTAAAATCACGAAACCTCCTTGTAAACTTACAATTTTTTGGTAAAAAGCTTGTAAAATAACAAGGAATTCTTGTCAAATAGGAGGTAGCAAAAAAAAAAAAAAAGTTACAAACTTGTAACTAATGCAGTTGCTTGTGGTTTTTGCCCCGAAGATTTAGCAAACATAAGGCCGGGACCAATAGTCCACTCTCGATGGTTAACAAAAGCCAGCAGAATTTTGCGATCATATGTAACAACTAAATCACCATCGGAAAACCTGAAAATACTATCAGAATTTATTATGAGAGTTTATGTTCCAATGTACTTTAATGTGAAGTTCTATAGCTCTGTCATTTACGGGAGTGCACTTTTATTTAAGTTTATACGGTCGACGCAATATTTACCGCCAAGTCATAGAGATATTGTTAATAAGGCAAAACAATGAGTACTTTGCTCACACGGAAAATATTTTATTGACATTTTGGCCGTTACTGTTGAAAGACGCCAAAGAATACCACGAATGGATAAAAAAAAATTTCTTATATGTCAATTGCAGCTATAGGTCGAAGCTAAAATAAGTAAACCCGGTTTTGCCAATATTTTTTTTTTTAATATTTTATTTAGTTTAATAATTTTTAAATAAAAAGTTAATTAATTATTTAAATAAAAAAGAGGATTTCAATAACAAAATTAGAAAAAAAAAATTTAATTTTTTTGTTTTATTTAAATAGTTTTCAATTTAAATTGTTAATTGAAAAAAAAAAAAAATAAAATTACACTAAAAAAACCTTGTAAAATTACAAGAAAAGTTTGTAACTTTTTTATTTGCTACCTCCTATTTGACAATAATTCCTTGTTGTTTTAGAAGCTTTATACCAATAATTTTGTAATTTTACACGCTTTTTATCATAAAAATTGCAAGTTTACAATTTTTTTGACGCGATAAAACTTGCATGGAGGTTTCGTGATTTTACTAGATTTTTTTGCTATCTCCTATTTTACTAGAATTTCTAGTAAAAATTGCGAACTTTTTTGTAATTTTACAATATTTTTACCAATAAAATTGTAAATTTACAACTTTTTTTTTTTGCAAAATAAAACTTACAAGAAATTCTCGTAAATTGACTAGATTTTTTTTGTAAAAAACCAAACCAAAACCATTATTTGGGCACATAATTTTCTATAAATGAGCACAGATATAGAAAGCTGAGAAAATTTCCTTTAAAATAAGCCCTCTTCCAGCGATACAGGTCAACCATTCACCAATTGCAATGAATTGCAATGAATATTTCCAAAAAAATTGCATTATTTTCGGATTTCCTGAGCACCAAATTTTCACTTAAAAAACCGGAAGCTCGATTTTGATTTTAGAACCATGGTTTCTTTGGGAAAAGTTCTTAGAATTTCTTGTAGATTACGATTTTGCTATACGCTTTGTCACGTTTTTTGGTCTCGAACAAATTGACCCACCCTAATGTACACAATCTAAAGATCCCAGGTCAAAAAATACCCTTTTTTCTCGTGCTTATTAATGGAAAAGGCGTATTATCGTACAAAACTATTTTTGAAAAATGGGGGGGGGGGGGCGGGTCAAAACTGATTTTTGAGACATGGTTTCTTTGGCATTTTTGCTTAGAATTTTATGCAGAATCCAAATATCCTAGACGATTTTGTCAAAAATTTTGCTCCAAACAATTCACTCCGCTCTATTATATAAACCCTCTATCACTAGAATGGTGGGTATAAAAAAGTGACATATATGAATTCAAAACTTGCTCTCTGAACAATTCAAACGCGATTTTTGCAAAAAGTGCTCGATCGAAGATTTTGATTCAAAACGAATATTTATGGTTGTCGCACTTTTAGGTTACACCCTGTTTAGACCAGCTGTGATAAGGAGTGAGATCATAAAAATGTTAACACACATAAAGTTAAATAAAAAACAGACTACTGAATTTTAAGACTTCAAACCAAATTTTTATTAAATAAAATTTAATACAAAATCATAACAAAAAAACCGCATGGAACTCTAACCACTACGAACAAAGTTATCCACTTTTTCCGGAAACCCTCCCATTAAGGCTTTTATGGTAGTTTCTGTCACCTTTTTAGAGCAGGTGGTCCATCTACGTTTGAAATCTTGCATGTCCTGGGAGACCTTTTTTGTGCCCTTTAATTCTTTTTTAACAAGAGCCCAATATCTCTCCACTGGCCTGAGCTCCGGGCAGTTTGGTGGATTTGCCTCTCTTGGTACAAAAACCACATTATTATCATTATACCACTCCAGCGCTTTCTTGCTGTAGTGACAAGATGCTAAATCGGGCCACATTTGGATACATTGTGCTGACTCAAGAACGGAAGAAGTCTCTTCTGCAAACACTCCTTGATATAAATTTCGCTGTTTATAGAGCCAGATGTCACAAATGACTGGCTTCTTTGGCCGCAGCTACATATGGCTTGCCATACTAGGAATTTTTTGGGGAATTTCGTTTCCTTTTTTGACCGAAATTTTTCCGCAACATTTCCTCGAACATCGGAAACATAAAATTCTTGACCAGGGAGCTGCGCAAAATCAGCCAGGACATAAGTTTCGTCGTCCATTACACAACAGTTGTATTTTTTTATAAAATTTGATTTCAATTTTCTAGCTCTGGTTTTGGCCTCCAAATTTTTAAAAGCGTTTCTATCGGGAACTTTTTGAACTTTGTAGGACTTTAGTCCCGCCTTACGTTTCACTTTACGTACAAAAAAGTCTGAGCATTGGGCTAACCGAGCTGTTTTTCTGCCAGATGTGTTAGGAGCTCTCTTAAGGATGCTTTTAACTTTATATGCCTTACCAATGTTACGATAACCAGTCGTTGTTCCTGTTCCCGGCTTCCTTTCAATTGTTAGGTGTTCCAGATACCTTTTTACCACTTTTGAAACTGTTTGGCGGCATACATTAGTTTCTTTGGCAATTTTTTTGTATGTCCATGTTTGGTTTTGTTGAAAATATTTAATTATTTTTGAACGCACTTTTCTTTCATCGTCCATTGTGTAAAAAATTGCAAATTAAAACTCATGATGTAAATTAATTTATTAACTGACATATTTTTAAAATGTAAACTGCCGAAAAAAAAAATTTGGAAGCTTTACACCAAAGTTGTAGGCAAAAATGTGTGTTAACATTTTTATGATCTCACTCCTTATATAGTGCAAACATTTTTTTTTTTAATTTTTTCGCTAAAATGTTAGACTTGTGCTTAATCGTTCAATTGAGTGAGCGCTCATTTTCGTTCATTTCAGATAAAAGACCTAGTTCGTTCATCTAGTTCAATTGCTCATTTGTGGTCTTCGTTCAACAGTTCGTGAACGAATCATTTTGATCATGTCTGTTGGTCGTTCATCTAGGTCAAATTGGTCTGTTTTTGTTTTCGTTCAACAGTTCGTGAACGAATCATTTTGATCATCTCTGTTGTTTTGGCTTTCGTTAAAAAAATACAAAAATGTTGAATTAAAAGATGAATTAAAAAAAAACATATACAATTTGTATAAAAAAAAATATAAATGCTGAGAAAGTGTGCCTAAAGAGAAGAGAAAACTTACGCCTAATGACAAAAACAACAAAAAAAAATTGAACGACCGAACTGAAAGATCAAAATGAAATAATGACCAATTGAGCTAAATGATCGAAAAGACCTAAAAGAGCGGAAATGAACGAACTAGATAAACCGCTCAGTTAAGTGAATAGTTCAATTGAACTAGTTCGTTCGTGAACGACACAACTCTATAAAATGTGAATTGATCTAGAAAAATGGGGAGACGCGTGTATTTAATTTTCGCCCGTACTCTCAGAATGTTTTGGTCTGGTGCATTTGTAAATTGGATATCAATGAGTTCTATAACTAAGTACGCGGAACAAACTCTTTTATATATCGCTCATTTACTTGTGTAGTGTCATAACTCAAAAAACATGATTTTTAAGTTATTGATACAGAATAATTTGTTATATCATGCAATATATTGTGTCAAGAATTCGTATTCATATCTTTTAAAGTCACCGTTTGAGAAGAAAACACGCCAGTATTACATTTTCAATGTACCGCCCTTTTTCAATGGAAAAACATTTTCAATTGTAAACTTTAAAAGCATTTTCAACTAAATCAAATAGTTTGAGTTATGACACTATTCAAGTAAATGAGCGATATGTTAAAATAAAACTACCCAGCAAAACTTAGATTACCAAATAAGGTATAAAATACGCTATAGGATCTCTTATTTTATACATTGCAGCATTCAGGGGCGTATCCAGGATTTTATTTCGGTGGGGGCCCAATAATTTTTTTTTAATTTTTTTTTTACAAAAAATTTACATAACAGCACATATTTTAGAATTTTTCTCGATTTTTTCCTTGAACTGAATGTGACACAATTAAAATCTTAATTTTTGTGTAAGTTTAAAACTGTTGGGGTAAAAAAATTAAATTTTTTTTTTATATTTTTATATTTTAAAATTTTTTGAGAGACTTAAGCCTTTTTTAAAGTGTGAATCGTATCAGATGCTGATACATTTTTACAAAGAAGATTATCATAATCTGATTTTTTTTTTCAAAGAAAGTCTCAGATTCTATGACAATTTCCAGTTAAAACAGTTTTTGTTATACAAAAAGTCAAAGAATACATCATATTTCCAATGGAAAACGTTTCTCGGGAAAATGCCACTTTAGAAAATGATTCTATAAACATATTCATAAAATACTTTTCCAAAAGAAAAGACTCCGATTGTAAGACATTTTCCCTGAATCTGAGATATTTCTAGTCTAGCACATTTTCTCAGATTCTAAACCATTCTACACAAAAAGTTTTAGATTCTGAAAAAATCTTCGCTTTTTCTATAAGAAAAATAATTCAGATTCTGAGACCTTTTTAAAAAGAAAACAGTATAAAAAAGTCTTATATTCTAAAACCTTTTTCCTAAAGAAAAACTCTCGGATTCTGAGAAAATTTTCCTATAAAAAAGTCTAAGATTCTTAGAAATTTTTCCTACAGAAAAAGTCTCAGATTCTTAGACATTTTTCCTATAGAAAAAGTTTTTAAATTCTAAGAAATTTTTCCTATATAAAGTCTCAGATTCTTATAGAAAACGTCTCAGATTCTTTGACATTTTCCCTATAGAAAAAGTCTTAGATTCTTTGTCATTTTTCCTATAGAAAATGTCTCAGATTCGCAGACATTTTTTCTACAAAAAATTTCTTAGATTCTGAGACATTTCTTCTATCGAAAAAGTCTCATATGCTTAAACACTTTTCCTGTGGAAAAAGTCTCAAATTCTTAGACATTTTCCTATAGAACAGTCTCAGATTCTGAGACATTTTGCCTGTAAGAAATTATCAGATTCTGAAATATTTTTCATATAGAAAAAGCCTTAGATTCTGAGACGTTTTTCCTAAAGAAAAATCTCAGATTCTGAAATATTTTTCACATAGAAAAATACTCAGACTCTAAGACATTATTCTTATAGAAAAATATATTCTTGCAATAGAAAAAGTCTCAGGTTTTGAACATTTTTCTATACAAAAAGTCTCAGCTTGTGTCTCTGAGACATTTTTCCTTTACACCAAATCGTAGATTTTTAGATAATGTTCCTTAAGAAAAATTCGATGATTCGGAGACATTTTCCTAGATTGAAAGAAAAATTCTAAGATTCAGAGACATTATTCCTATAGAAGTTCTCAGATTCAAAAACATTTTTCATGTGGAAAAGCCTCAGATTCTAAGATTTTTTTTTTTTATAGAAAAAATCTCAGATTTTGAGATATTTTTGAGATTCAGAGACATTATTCCTATAGAAAGTTCTCAGATTCTAAAACATTTTTCATATAAAAAAGCCTCAGATTCGAGAATTTTTTATAGAAACAGTCTCAGATTCTGAGAAATTATTGTTTTAAGAAATAGTCTCCTTCTGAGACATTTTTCTAAAAGACAAAGTCGCATTTTAAGATTTGACTACATTTTACTTACAATTAGGTAAATTTTTTATGTACATAAAACTTAAGGTAATTTCATTAGAATCTTAAGTTGAAAAGTTTCAAATTCTAAGAAAAAATTTTCAGATTTTGAGATTTTTTTAACAGAAAAATTTTCAGTTTCAAAACATTTTTCTTCAAAAAGTTTTCGATTCTTAATGTTTTTCGAATTTTGTTTTAGAAGTTTTTTAATATTGTACTTGTTTTTTGATACCAGATCTTGAAATTTGCGAAATCATTTCGGGGGGGGCCCGGGCCCCCCCCTGTATACGCCACTGGCAGCATTGATGATTTTAACAGGCGATGAGACTCAAAGTAATGCATCCACATTATCACAAAGAATACCAGTAAGGTATAAAATAAGTCATAAATTTATAACGAAGAATACGAGTAAGGTGTAAAATATATGATATTTTATAGGTTACGAGAAATGAAATAATATACCATACCAGAAGATAATAAGTATATAAGGTGTTACGAGTAGTGAAAAAGTAATTTTGTATTAAATTTACTCACGTGATTGTAAGTGAGTGTAAGTAGAGAAAATATGCTCGTGAGTGTGTGTTGTTAGAAATTTCCTGTCGTGAGCCCATCTCTAGTTTAAACTTATGCTTTTTTTTTATAAAACAGTTATTTTTTATGTTGTTGTAATGCATTATGCATCCACTTACAAATAATGCATTATTTCAAACTTTCAAATAATACATAATGTAACCAAATATAAGTCATCCATGATTTAATGTTTAGAAATAATAAATATGAAATACATTTTTTCCAATAATCATGCATTACGTAGCAAATTATTAGTAATGCACTATTTTTCATTTGAAAATAATACGTTGTGGAACAAATGTTTGGTAAGACATCCTAAAATAATGCTACAGATAAGGTATATACATTACCTGGTAATGTGTTATATAATCACTACCCATTACCAAAGTTTTGGTGGGTATAAACAAAATGAGAATTAAAAAAACTATGTTAACATCGGAAAACATTTGTAACCAACTGTCAATACTTTTCTGTTTTATTTTGTGAGGCAGTGCAAGAGATTTCTAATTAAAAAATACAATTCTCTTGGAAATCAACACAAAAAGTAAAAAGTTTTAAATTTTAGTTCAAAAATTATTTGAATTAGTTAAATATTAAATTGATTTTAAATCCAAAAAAAAAAAAAAATTAATTGCAATATAATTTTCATAGATTCTATGAAATTTTGCCTATAGAAAAGTTTTCACATTCTCAGATTCTAAGAATTTTTTTCCATAAAATACATAAAATCTGAAATTTTGCTGGGACACTTAACCTTTGTGAGTGTTTCTCATAATCCTTTTGTGGTTCAATCATTCATTCAACTTACGTATGCAGATGAAATAATAATATTTAAATACATAAATATAATATTGTATTATACTTACTTATGTATAGTAAATTTGTATTTACTTATTCAAAATGTAGTCACAATCATTGAGACATTTTTATGTAGTAATCACATTTTACATGATTTTGTTATAATGAAGTCATTTAGGATTACGCTAAGCAAAGAAGGATTTAATGCATAAAGGTTGTTTCAAGAATGTTGGTTTGCGGTTTGATAAAAGTCAATGACAAACATGAATCGAAAATCGGTAAATACGTTTTGTTATTAAAGTTAAAGCGTTAATAAAGTTGGTGTAATTTACACTGTGGGGAATTTAGTTCTTAGCATATTCGCCAACATACATTAAATATAGTTTCAGTAGTTAAAAAAAGTTTTTTTATGAGATATATATTTTTTTAAAGCTCAGACCTTTATTTATGGAAATAATCACGCTATCTGTTATTTATTTTTTTACAAGAAAAAATCAGAATCTGAGATCTTTTCTATAGCAAAAATGTCTCAGGCTCTGAGACTTTTTCTAAAGAAAAAATGTCTCAGAATCTGAGACTTTTTCTATAGAAAAAATGTGTCAGAATCTGAGACTTTTTCTATTGAAAAAATGTCTCAGAATCTGAGACTTTTTCTATAGGAAAAATGTCTCATACTCAGAGACTTTTTCTGTAGAGAAATGTCTAAGAATCTGAAACTTTTTCTATAGGAAAAATGTCTCAGAATCTGAGACTTTTGCTATGTCTCAGAATCTGAGAATTTTTCTATAGGAAAAATGTCTCAGAATCTGAGACTTTTTCTATAGGAAAAATGTCTCAGAATCTGAGACTTTTTCTATAGGAAAAATGTCTCAGAATCTGAGACTTTTTCTATAGGAAAAATGTCTCAGAATCTGAGACTTTTTCTATAGGAAAAATGTCTCAGAATCTGAGACTTTTTCTATAGGAAAAATGTCTCAGAATCTGAGACTTTTTCTATAGGAAAAATGTCTCAGAATCTGAGACTTTTTCTATAGGAAAAATGTCTCAGAATCTGAGACTTTTTCTATAGGAAAAATGTCTCAGAATCTGAGACTTTTTCTATAGGAAAAATGTCTCAGAATCTGAGACTTTTTCTATAGGAAAAATGTCTCAGAATCTGAGACTTTTTCTATAGGAAAAATGTCTCAGAATCTGAGACTTTTTCTATAGGAAAAATGTCTCAGAATCTGAGACTTTTTCTATAGAAAAAATGTCTCAGAATCTGAGACTTTTTCTATAGGAAAAATGTCTCAGAATCTGAGACTTTTTCTATAGGAAAAATGTCTCAGAATCTGAGACTTTTTCTATAGGAAAAATGTCTCAGAATCTGAGACTTTTTCTATAGGAAAAATGTCTCAGAATCTGAGACTTTTTCTATAGGAAAAATGTCTCAGAATCTGAGACTTTTTTTATAGGAAAAATGTCTCAGAATCTGAGACTTTTTCTATAGGAAAAATGTCTCAGAATCTGAGACTTTTTCTATAGGAAAAATGTCTCAGAATCTGAGACTTTTTCTATAGGAAAAATGTCTCAGAATCTGAGACTTTTTCTATAGGAAAAATGTCTCAGAATCTGAGACTTTTTCTATAGGAAAAATGTCTCAGAATCTGAGACTTTTTCTATAGGAAAAATGTCTCAGAATCTGAGACTTTTTCTATAGGAAAAATGTCTCAGAATCTGAGACTTTTTCTATAGGAAAAATGTCTCAGAATCTGAGACTTTTTCTATAGGAAAAATGTATCAGAATCTGAGACTTTTTCTATAGGAAAAATGTCTCAGAATCTGAGACTTTTTCTATAGGAAAAATGTCTAAGAATCTGAGACTTTTTCTATAGGAGAAATGTCTCAGAATCTGAGACTTTTTCTATAGGAAAAATGTCTCAGAATCTGAGACTTTTTCTATAGGAAAAATGTCTCAGAATCTGAGACTTTTTCTATAGGAAAAATGTCACAGAATCTGAGACTTTTTCTATAGGAAAAATGTCTCAGAATCTGAGACTTTTTCTATAGGAAAAATGTCTCAGAATCTGAGACTTTTTCTATAGGAAAAATGTCTCAGAATCTGAGACTTTTTCTATAGGAAAAATGTCTCAGAATCTGAGACTTTTTCTATAGGAAAAATGTCTCAGAATCTGAGACTTTTTCTATAGGAAAAATGTCTCAGAATCTAAAACTTTTTCTATAGAAAAATTGTCTCAAAATCTGAGACTTTTACTATAGGAAAAATGTCACAGAATCTGATACTTTTTCTATAGGAAAAATATCTCAGAATCTGAGACTTTTTCTAGGAAAAATGTCTCAGAATCTGAGACTTTTTCTATAGGAAAAATGTCTCAGAATCTAAAACTTTTTCTATAGAAAAATTGTCTCAGAATCTGAGACTTTTTCTATAGGAAAAATGTCACAGAATCTGAGACTTTTTCTATAGGGAAAATGCCTCAAAATATGAGACTTATTTTATAGGAAATATGGCTCAGAATCCGAGACTTTTTTTATAGGAAAAAATTTCTATTGGAAAAAAGTTTTCTATAGGAAACAATTTTTCTATTGGAAAAATGTTTTTTGTTGGAAAAACTTTTTCCACATGAAAAATCTCTCAGAATCTGAGACTTTTTCTATAGGAATCTTTTCTATAGGATGTTTTTCTATTGGAAAGAATAATTCAATATTTGAGACTTTTTTATAGAACAAATGTTTCAGAATTTGATGCATGTTCATTAGATAAAAATTCCTTAAAATCTGAGATCTTTTTGTATAAAAATGTCTCAGATTTTTTTAATTCTTTTTGTATACAGCTTCTTCTATGTTGCTACTTGAATTATTTATTGCATATTTGTAAAAAAATTTTGGCATAAATTAATTTTCAATTAATTTATCTTTATTTATCCACAAGTGGTGTTCATTTTATGCACATACAGTGCCGGTCAAAAAAATAGCACCAATGACAAAATCTCTATTCATTCATTTAAAACAAAATATTATGTGCTTAGTCGTTTAAAGTAAATATACAATACTCTTATACTAAGTATATACCCCTTAAATGTTTTTATTTTTTCCAAAAATTGTGGACGGTTCTTTTTTAATGATCGATATTTTAAAAAAACTCTGAATCAGTGAAGTCAATAAAATAGCACCGAATGACAAAATTTCTTTAAAAAAATTAATATTGTTTTTATTATTAAAATAAAAGTGTTAAATACTAAAGGAAGATAGTTTTTATTTATAAAAAAATTTAATTCATTACAAAATTTGATATTTATTTTCATAAAAATAGGACGTGGAAAGCATTACACTCCTCAAAAACGTGCTTTTGTAAAAAATATGATTTCTGAACATAAACCATACTCTAAAACAGGAAAATTGGTTGGATGCGATTATAAAATGATTGAAAATTCAAAAAAATTAACTTTGGAGCTTGAAAAATTTAGTCACAAGCGACGTTTGTCACTATAAGTGGTTAGGTTTTTGTAAAGACAATGGAAGAAAGCCCCATTTACGGCAGCTCCAGAGCTAAAAAAGGACAGCAAATGGCAAAAATGTTCGTCAAAGATTACAAAACAACAACATTAACGCCTGTAGATTCGTAAAAGTGCGCCTACTCTCACTTAAGCATGCTGCAAGTCGTTTGAAGTTTGCTACCAGTAACTCAGAATGATCAGCTTAAAAGTGGATCAATGTTCTATGGACAAATGAATCCATTGTTGTTTTTTTTTGAGACATGGGATCATATACCTATGTCAGAAGGCCCCATAACGCGGAATTCAATCCAAAATTCGAAATAAAAATAACTCAAAATGGTGCTTATGGTGTGGGGGATGTTTTCCTACTGTGGAGTGGGGTTCATGTATTAGACCATGGTTAACATATTGGACTAGGACAGCCGTGGATATACACTTAACGTTTATATCCTCCTGAAAGTAATGTTGCCATAAGTTTCTGAGCAAATGCCTCTAATTCAGGTCTTTTAGAATGTCATTTACCCAAAGCATGACAGGAAATTATCAAAAAATTGGGTCTGGACAAAAAAGTAAACGTGATGGAATGGCCTGGGCAGTCCCCAGATCTAGACCAAATCGATAGTTAATGGACAGATATAGAGAAGGGAGTGTCTCGAATACAACCAACTTGTAATGAAGTTCTTTGGGTGGCTGTTCAGCAACTCTGGAACTCAATTTCGAATTAAACATCCCAAAATCACCCGAATTCGGTACAAAAACGTTGTACAGAGGTAATTGTCAACAATGAGCACTCGACAATTTTTTTTTAATATTTTAAGATATCACAACAATACTGAATTCATAATCCATTTGTTTTTCAAATTTAAGAATTTAATTTTAATACAAAAAGTGCTGTGGTGCTATTTTTTTGACTGAGTCTTTTTGAAGTTTTTTTTTAAACTCTGAAAATTTTTAATAAAATAAAAAACCAAATTAGCCTTTTCTTATGTAATATTGTTGAACACACTCAAAATAATTACTCTGTAAAATACACGGTAAAATGACTGTGATCTCAATTTGACAGATATTTGACAAAGTTATCTGTCGAAATACAGATTTTAAGAAAATACTTTGTATTTTCTTTGACCGATAAACAAAATTTTATCTGTAATTTTACTTTTTACTTTGTAATCTCTATTTTACAGATAATAAACAGTTTTTTTTGTTAAGAAACGGATTTTAGAAAAATACTTTGTTTTTTTCTCGTAACCAAAATACTAAATTTCATTTGTAATTTTACTTATTGCTCTGTAAAAATAAAAATCACTTCAAAAAACTTCCAAATATGACCGATAAAACTCCTCTTTAAAAAGTGTCTTAAATTACAATAAAAACCGGTAAGTTTTACAAGGACGACGTGTAAAATTGGAGTTACTTGTTAAAAATTCTTAATATTCACAAAAATAAAAAAGTAAATTTACAATTTGGAAGCATTAAAGCGGGCAAGTTTAACAAAATTTAAATTAATTTAACTTGAATTAATGGCCCTTACCACAAGAAAACAAAAAGTCTATTTTAACAAAAGTTTTATTTTAAATTTCAAATTTTCAATACAATTTTTGAAAGTCGATTTTAAAAACAAAAACAATTTGTATGGAAATAAAATTAAAACCTCATTTTAAATTTATTTTATTTTCTTGTGGTAAAGCTGAATGTTTTTGATGCAGAGAAGTTTTACTCATAAAATGGATTTAACTAAAACTTTGTAAATTTACAGAGTTTTTTTGTTAAAATTCTTTTCGGTTTTATCAATATTTTACAGATAATTCTATAAATTTACAGTTTTTTTTATCGAAATCATTTTACAGAGTTTTCTTCGTAAAATAACAAAAAATCTTGCTGGTTGGAAATCTATGGTATTTTCTGCTGGCTCAGCAGAGTATCTCTGTAATTTAACAGAGTGATTATTTTGAGTGCACTCTTGTAAGTATCTAATGATACGTTTTCAGTGACATAAGTTGAAATTGTTAAAAAAAAAAACAACGAAGAAAATTTTGTTTTATCCTGGTGCTATTTTTTTGACCGCAGCTGTACATATATAGTACATTTCCTTTAATGCTGACGAAAATAAATCAATATTAATTATACTGAACTCTGTACATTTTCAGAGTATTGACCACCCAATTCATTAATTTTTCTTCAATATTTTTTTTTCTCATCAAGACAGAAAATACATCAAAAATACATCAATAAACAAGAAAAAAAGAAAAATTTTTGAAATATTATTTTCATTTTATCAATTGAAAATACACAACACACTCAATACGCATTCAGTTCACACAAAAACACACACATGACAGAAAGAATAAGTATTTTCTGTTACTTCAGTGAAGAGCGCGTTTAGACTACATTTGATAACCAAATAAGTTTCCACTGAAAAATAAAATTTTACTTTAAAATTTTCTATTTTGTTATAAAAAAACCCACAAAAAACTACCATCAAATGGATAGTCAAAATTTGAGTTCCAAATAAAAAATCCCTGGAATCTAAACGTTGTACAAGAAAATTAATTTAAATGTTTTTCTTCTTTTTTTGATTTCAGTTGAAAATTAGGCAATAATTTTCCAAAAATAACTTTTTGTATCATTAGGCGAACACAAGTTTTTCTTAGATTGACATACATGCATTAATCTTGCACACTGGACTGAATTCAAAATGTAGGCAATTTTTTATTATTACATATTAAACTGGTACGTAGTCCAAGGTTTTTGGATAGATTTTAAAAATGTACAAGTTTTTTAGTATTTTTTATTACTTATACTAAAACCAATAGTTATTTATTTTTTTTTTTTTAATTTCATGTGGTCTTTCAAACACTCCGGTTTTATTTGTTTGGTGTTTTAAAAAGACAGACCGACAAACATTGGGTTGAACACTATCCAAACTGAGGATTAATTCAAAATTTGAAGTTAGTATCTATATGGGGCATTCCATGTGAAATCGGACACTTTGAAAAACTTTTTTTTTAGATTTTCCCAATTTGTTTACAGTTTTTAGTACCCTTCGAAAACTCCTTCGTGGTAAATTTTCAGATTTTTTTTGAGGACCCGTTCAAAAGATATCGAATTTTTAAAAATTGGTAGTTTGTTCCTTTACTCAAACTTCTTTTAATCATAACTTCTTCAATAATGATCCAAATTTCAAATTTTTTTTTTCAAAATTTTTGTTTTTTAAGTACTTTCTAAAAAAATCCCAAAAAATTCTTAAAAGTGCTCTAGTATGCGATTTTTAAGTTTTAAAATTTAAATCTCATTTTTGAAAATGTTTGTACCCTTTGATTTTTTTGAAATTTTTTTGTGTAAAACTTCTATCAGTTCTACAAATTTTTTGCCCAGGAAGATCGTGGGATAGCGATTATTACCATTTTTTTAAATTTTTTGAAAAAATTTTATTGTAATTTTCCAATCTTAAAATCATTTCTACTGCTCCAATGGTGCGTCATAGAGGGGTCCTTTATAGGACCGACCCCCATTAATTTTTACGTCTTAACATTTCTTTGGAACAAACTACTTAGTACCCTATCTCCAATTTCTAATGGGGCTCCCACACAAAACGACATTTTTTAAAATCTGTTCCAACTGCCCTAATAGTGCCCTTAGAGCAACAAAATGTATGACCGACCCACAATATTTTTTTAGTCCAAACATTTTCTCTGAACACACCTACCCTCTATCTTTAACTGTTAAGGCGGTCCCCATACAATTTTTTTTGTTTTTTTTTTAAATTTGTTTTATTTAATCAGCTTCTACCGGTCCAATGGTGCGTCCGAGAGGGGTCGTTACTGAGACCGACCCCCATTTATTTTTACCCTACAACATTTTTTCAAAACATACCTACGCCCTATCTCCACTCCCTAAGTAGGCTCCCATACAAAATTACATTTTTATAAAATTTGCCCCAATTGTTATTTGTATGGGAGCCTACTTAGAGAGTGGAGATAGGGCGTAGGTATGTTTTAAAAAATTTTGAAGGGTAAAAATAAATGGGGGTCGGTCTCACTAATGACCCCTCTCGGACGCACCATTGGACCGGTAGAAGCTGATTAAATAAAACAAATTTACAAAAAATAAAAAAAATGTATGGGGACCGCCTTAACAGTTAAAGATAGAGGGTAGGTGTGTTCAGAGAAAATGTTTGGACTAAAAAAATATTGTGGGTCGGTCATACATTTTGTTGCTCTAAGGGCACTATTTGGTATTAATTGTTCCAAAGAAATGTTAAGACGTAAAAACTAATGGGGGTCGGTCTTATAAAGGACCCCTCTATGACGCACCAGTCGAGCAGTAGAAATGATTTTAAGATTGGAAAATTACAATAAATTTTTTTCAAAAAATTTTAAAAATTTTAAAAAGTAATAATTGTTATCCCACGATTCTCCTGGGCAAAAAATTTGTAAAATCGATAGATGTTTTACACAAAAAAATTTAAAAAAAATCGAAGAGTACAAACATTTTCAAAATGAGATTTAAATTTTAAAACTTAAAAATCGCATACTAGAGCGCTTTTAAGAATTTTTTGAGATTTATTTTTTTTAAAAGCACGTAAAAAAAAAACAAACATTTTAAAAAAAAAATTTGAAATTTGGAGCATTATTGAAGAAGTTATGATTAAATGAAGTTTGAGTAAAGAAACAAACTACCAATTTTTAAAAATTTGGTATCTTTTGAACGGGTCATCAAAAAAAACAAACTTATATATATATCCTCTATCACTAGAGTGGAGCGTATAAAAATTGTCCAAATCGGTCCAGCCGTTCTCAACTGATGCGGTTACCAACGAACGACAATTGATTTTCATTTATATAGATAAGTAACTACTTATTTTACTCGTTATAGGTAAGTAGTTATTTTTCTCCCTACTCGTAAGCTTGTACACCCAAAAAAAAACGTGGGTATTCAATACTAAAAATTTTACTAATGAACTAATTTTTTAGTTCAAAATGATCTAGTGCAGGCGTTGGTAATCAATACTAAAATTTTTTACTAATATTATTCAAAACCAGTAAAAATTACTAATTTTAGTACTTTGAAGATACTAAAAAACTACCGTACTACTGGTAATTAGTAACTTATTAGTAGATTTTGGTACCAAATCACTTACTAATATTTTTACTGCAGAATTATTTTGAGTGTATGCAATAATTTATGCAATGAGTAAGTACATACCAATAATTATTTCTAATTACTATACTAATTACTAGTAATGCAAAAATTTGCTGGGTCTTTGATGAAAAGTATTAAGAAAAGAATTCTGATTTTTTTTTTTATTTTATGGCCGCTGTTCCAAAAAAGTAATTCACATAAAAAATGTGAAAATGAAAATTTCCGATTTTTTTTTTGGTGTTCTAGATTTCACATCCGAATTTCTTTTTCGTTTTGTTTCACATAAATAAAATTTTGTGAAAGTAAAACGAATGCACTTTTTTCCTTAAAATTTTTTAAATTTTAATTTTTCGATTTCAACTACGAATGAACACGTGATCAACAAAACACTAAACTTGATTTTATGTGATTCGGAAATTTTCATGTGAATTGAAAAGTTGTGAAAGACAGAACAATGGCCTATGTTGCGGTTTTTTGTGGTTTTTGAGATACATCACTTGCTTTCAGACTTGAACTTTCTAATGTTTGGATTGCGGAAAAGAACTAAGAGAAAAAACCTTTTGCTGTTTTTAACTTTATTTTTAGTAAAATTGATCAAAATAATGTTTTAAACCAAAATTTGGCTTCATTGAAGGAAATAGTACGAACTTTTTGTAAAAATATGTAGATAATGTAGAAAATGCCCGCGCAAAAAATAATAGCTTTTTCAAGCAAAATCAAACAAAATGGCTTATATGACACTTTGTTAGCCTCCCTGTGTATTTTCTTCGTATCGAGTTTAAAAAAAAACTTGCCCATTCGTTTTCGAGATATTCAGATACGAATTTCCCCGATTACAAAATGTATAAAACCCTGCGTGCGTGCTCATGTCTTTTAAATTTAAAATTTCAGTCATATTGGCTCAAAGCTTTGGCTGTATTTATTTTTGGCCTAAAAAGTGGCTCTAACTACCCAGTGTGCGCTGGTTGCCGATGACCTTGCAAAATATGACCTTGCAAATCTTTTTCATAAATTTTCCCATAATTAGCTCTAACGTGGCCATCGTTTGGCAGGTATTACGACACGAAATTCAAAAGTTTAGATATCACGGGACGCCCTATTGTAGATCTCTTCGAAAATATCCCAAAATGCTCATTAAACTTGAAAGACACACTCAATTTTTTAAGTTATTGTCAAAAAACCTTTTATATGACTTTTCTGACTAAACCACGTATAACTCAGAAACTTCTTAACCGATTTTCAATTTTTGAACTGTTTTGGATAGAAGAAGGATAGGGCTTCCCATGTGTGTAAATTATTTAATAAATATAAGAAAGACACATGGAAAGTCTTATACTTCTTCTATCCAAAACAGTTAAAAAATTGAAAATCGGTTAAAAATTTTCTGTATTACACGATGTTTAGTCAAAAAAGTCATATGAGGGGGTTAGAGCACAAGGGGTTCAAGTGCCTTATATTTAATAATGAGAAAAAAGAGGTTAAAGTTAAATTGCAATAAAAAATGTTAGATGCTATCTAGAATATTATTTTTTAGTTAACAGAGATCCTGAGATATATTTTAATCTAACAAGTCAAAAAAATACCATCTTTTGCAAATGCAAGAACCCAAAAATTGCCTTTGAAGTAAGTAAGTCGCACTTATACCCCTTGTGCTCTAACTTTTTTTTTTAAAAATTTCTAAATTTATGAAAAAAATGTTAGTTATACGTAAAAAAAAACACATTTTATTACGAAAATCTTTAATGGTTCTTTGTTTCATTTTTTAGTCGTCATAATCAGATTCCATGACATCATCGGGCTAATCTTCATCTTCATTATGGCGTCCCGTCAAATTTAAACTTTTGAATTTCGTGCCATAATACCAGCCGAACGATGGCCACGGAGTAGCTAATTGTGGGAAAATTTATGAAAAAATGTTTGCGAGGTCATCTTTAGTTTAGTCGGCAACCAGTGGTCAAAGTTTAAAAAAAATAAGTTTTTGGACCAAAATTCATATCAAAATTATGTAACCAAATCTGGCTCAAAAATAACGAACTTTTGGGTACTTTATTAGAAAAATATTTAAAAAATTCCAAAATAGCGATTTTGGTCCACAGATGCTGATTTTCGAACATAAAAAATATTTTTTAACCAAATTTGTCTTAAAAGTCGAAAAATGTTGAGTAGTTTATATAAAAAATATATAAAATATAAAAATATAAAAACACGATTTTGGTCCAAAAATGGTGATAATCATCTGTGGACCAAAATCTTTGATCAGCATTTTTGAACTAAAATCGTGTTTTTTATATTTTTTTAATATATAACATGCTTCATATTTTCAAAGTTTTGAGACCAATTTGAATAAAAAAAATAGTTTTTATGTTCAAAAATCAGCATCTGTGGACCAAATTTTTTTTTGTATTTTTTTATATTTTTCCTGTAAAGTACGCAACAATTCCTAATTTTTGAGCCGGATTTGGCGAAAAAATTTGGACATGAATTTTGATCGAAAACGCTATTTTTCAAATTTTGACCGCTGGTTACCGACCTAAGATGTTGTTGCTAAATTTTATTACCATTACTACACGAACTTCTAGGACTTCAACCACTTTGTCCACGTAAAAAATTAAATTTTAATAATTGCTTGGAGCACAAGGGGTTTAAGTGCTCATATACCCCTTGTGCTCCAAGCAAAACAGGTATTTTAGTAACAAGAGCTAAAAATTGTCGCCATATCTCACTAACGAATAAGAATTTTACATTGAGCTCTTGCGCTCTAAATTTTTGTTAACTTCTCCTACTAATTCCATATGTTAACTCAATTTTTTAAAAAAAGTCACTTGAACCCCTTGTGCTTTGAGCCCCTCATATAAAATGTTTTTTGACAATAACTTTAAAAATTGAGTGTGTCTTTCAAGTTTAATGGGCATTTTTGTGATCTAAGTACTTGACGAAACCAATAACCTATACTATGTCTCATCAAAAGTTTTTTTCCACTGTAGCGCAGTGTAATTTAATCAAGTATGTAAAATTATAAATATAAATTAATTAGAACAAAATTTTAACCCACAGCGGCACGAGTTAATATTATCTGATATGGCATAAAATTTAAATATAGAGTTATTAGACCAAAACGAACCATAATTTGCCCGGCGATTGACGGAAATCTAAAGGAAAACATTATCTGTGCCACCCGAATTTCGTCACTGTTTTCTATATATAATTTAAAGTTGTTTCTGCTTGATTCAAATTAGTTTTCTCGATGTAAAAATGGGTCAATGGCCAGTTGATTTTCGAAAATACATAAAAATTATTATAGATTTTTATTTTCCAATATTTAACATACTCTTATCGAAATCTCTAATGTTCAATTTCAAAAATTTTACTTAATATTTAATGTTCTTGTTATTAAACTCAAATGTAAATTGATTTATTCAAGTTTTTCTTTTTTTTTTCCTTTTTAATTTGCTATTAAAACTTTGAAACAAAAGAACTTAAAGTACCCATTACAGTAATTATGAGCTAAAACAAATGTGTTTCATATTATTAAATGTTTCCATAAAAACCATTAAATACATTTTAATTTGTGTCATAATAATTTGAAAAGATAAAAGTAATAAGTGCGCGCCAAATAATGCCATTGCCCATGGATATAAAAATGCATTAAATGACACAAACACTTGATGTTATCAAGAGAATGCAGCAATTAATATAAATATGTATGTAATGAATATTCGTAAGAGTTTGATACAGTCAGAGAAAAACGATACTGATGATGGTTATTATTTGAAATCATCCAGGCACCTATTACAAACATTTGTTATATGGTCAACCAGACAGTCAATTTCCGCCAAACTATGCGGTTCAGATAAGGGTACTTCATCCAAAAGCAAAGAAAAAGTCTCCCTATATTTCACCCAGTTTGTTCTCCTCAGATTTCTAGAGACTGTCTCAACCGGGGCACGCTCCCTGAGTAAAAACTCAATGTAGCGATGATCTGAGAAAGAATGCTCTTCCAAAACTCTCCAGTCATCAATTCTATCAGACAATGTATCTGATACAAGTGTTACGTCAAGAACCTCTTGCCGCGTACTTGTAACGAAAGTAGGTTCACCACCCTTGTTACAAATATACAGGTTAGTGCTTAACAAAAACTCCAAAAGTGATTCGCCTCTATCATTTGTGTCTGTACTTCCCCATATCGAATGATGTGCATTAGCATCACAACACACTACTAACTGGTGTCCCCTAGATTCAGACTCCCGAATTAGACCGACAACCTTCTCCGGGGGTATTGACCCCGGATTAGGAAAATACGCAGAGGCGAGCCAAATAGACTTCCCATGAAGCTCTAAGCTAGCCGCTGTAACATCTATATCACTAAAAGTTGATAAAAAGAATATTTTTAAGCCATTTTTCGCCAAGATGCAGGCTCTTGGTGAGCCCTCACCTTTGGCAACCACCAACTTAAACCCAGGGGTCTTCAATCCGCAAACCCTGCCACCCCGCACCCAGGGCTCTTGGATAAAAACCAAGTCAACTGCTCCTGTCGTCAGGCGCAGCAAGAGTGCAACTGAGGCTGCCTTACAGTGATGGAGGTTTATTTGTAGGAACCGCAACATCTTGTTTTATTTCCACCATCCTTTCCACCACCGTGTTATTGGCTTCATCCTCCGTGTTATCAAAGAGGTCGCATTCGTCCCCAGATTCGGTTTCGAATAAGCCAGATATATATCCCATCTGTTCTGAATCGGAGGCAACAGAACTCTCCGAGTTCCTCACTGCATGGGCCTCGTCCTGAATGTCACCCATCGTGGCATCAGCCTTATCCTCCATGCCATCACAGAGGTCGCATTCGTTACCAGATTCGGTTTCAAAAATATTAAACAATATTAGTAATATATATATTTTTTTAAATAATTCAAAATTTATTCAACAATGAATTAATTGATTAAATAAAAAAAAATAATGTCAACTAATTTTCAAATAGAAATTATTCTTCAAAGGTCTGTTACGACAAGCGCCGCACAGTGATTCGTTTCATTGGCAAAAATCAAAAAAAGAAGTATGTCTTCAATGTGGATGATTTTTTGTATTTTTATAGTTTAATAGTAAACTAAAAAAAATATGTGCTTTTCTGATTTTTAAGAAGTCATATGTTGCCACAAGAGGGCGCTAAAGTATGGAAATTTTACGCTATTGTGTATAAACAAAAAAATTGAATTTTATAGGTTTACTAAAATAATTATAAAAAATCGAATTTTAAAAAAATCAACTAACTTTTTTTTGCAAAAGTTACTTAGATATATTTGCTAAAAGTTGTATTTTCAATTTTTGTGAATTAATCTTAAAATACATTTTTGTATTGCTCTGAAATCTGTATTTTTTCTACAGAATCCCCAAAAATTGACAAATTTTGATGGAGTCCATAAAAAAAGTTCGTGAGTCAAAAAATTATTTTTTTTGCTTTTTCGATAGTTTGGACTGGTTTATAAGGCAAAACAATAAAAATAACTAAGTTTTTGTCTGAAGTTGGAAAAAAGTAAGGTTTTGTATGTGTCTTTATTTTATTTTTTTCAAAAGCTATATTATTAATGGAAAAAATATTAGAAAAAAATCCAATATTAAGTATTTTTTTTTAACACATTGATACATTATATAGTATACAGTAAAAATATAACAAAAAAATCAAAAAGAATATGCCGTACGTGGGCCGTTTTGCTTTAAAAGTTATCTATGACTTTTACTAAAATCCCCAAAATCCCCAAATTTTAATGGCCTTCATAAAAAAAGTTCGTGAATAAAATTTTTTTGTTTTTAATTTTTTTTGTAGCTTTAACTATGTTTTATAAGATCAAAAAATAAAAATAACTAAGTTTTTTTTTTTAAGTTGAAAAAAAAAATTTTTTAAAAAAAATCTAAAATTGGATTATTTTTTTTTTAT
Organism: Pegoplata infirma; assembly: GCA_963921195.1. NCBI lineage: Eukaryota > Metazoa > Arthropoda > Insecta > Diptera > Anthomyiidae > Pegoplata > Pegoplata infirma. The sequence goes on from OY992538.1 coordinate 110,211,793, forward strand.
TTATTTTATTTACTGTAAATAAATTTAAAAAATACATCAACATTTTAGTGTTTTTTTATATAAAGGGATTTATTGTATTGTATACCATAAATTTATAGTAAATAATTCGATAAAATAAGTATACAGTGGGCCATTTTGCATTAAAACCAGTATTTGATTTTCGTTGGTATCCCAAATCAAAACCAAATTTTTTTTTGAGATACATAAAAAAAGTTCGTACTTAGAAATTGTTTTTTATTGATTTTTTAAACATCCTGGACTGTTTTCTATACGATCAAATGATAAAAATAACTAAGTTTCTGAAAAAAACGAAAAAAAAAAAATTTAAGTACCAAAAAAAAATTTTTTTTTTTAAAGTTTTTTTGTTATTAACGGGGTATATACTTAGGAATAAAGCAAATATTAAACGAGTTTACTTAAAACTTATTTTGAATAAATTTATTTTGGTAATGCAATAGGAAATAAGTGTTGCGAATGTTTGGTTTTTGCAGTTAATATGTATTTTTATATTTTTGACTATATTTAAAAAAAGGATATATTAACAGCTTTTTTGTTACCGCAAGCAACTCAACGAAATTTGGCACACTTATTAACGCCATTTGATCTAATCTATATTAAAAATTTGATAGCAATTGAAACATTTTTAAAATAGTTATAGCGATTTCAAGAAAAAGGATATTTGGCAGCCACGCGAGTCCTTGCTCAGATTAGAATACAAATGTTGTACGTCGATAGTTATCTAAATTTCTAAGACAATAACTAAGTTTAGTAATTTTATATCAAGTTTTGTGGCTAAAACTCCCCTTTTAAGTTTCAGGATATACGACAGGTACAAATGTCCTTCGACCGATTTGCTCAAAATTTTAATTTTTTTTCTATTAATTAATTTTGTGCTTGCGTACCAAATTTGAAAAATCGTTGTCAACTCTTTCTATTTTATTTTTGTGATTAAACTAAATTAAAACTTTATTGCAGTTTTTAAAAAGGATGTGTAAATAACTTTTGTTTTACAAAACCGATTTCAGCGAAATTTGGCACACACATTAACATCACTTATTCAAATTTTTACAAAAAATTTCAAGGGTATCGAGTAATTTTTGAGCGATTTACAATATTTTTAAGAAAAAGGATATATGGCAGCCACACGAGTCCTTGCTTCAATCAAGAAAAAAATTTACACATAAAATACTATATCAAAATTGGTAACATTGACAAAGTTTGGGAATTTTGTGACCATTTTTGTAGTTTTAATCACATATTTAAATTTCAGGATATATGGGGGGTAGGCGTGTCCTTGCTCCGATTTTTCCAAAAACTCGTTTTTTTCTTGATTAGATAATTTAATGCTTGTGTACCAAATTTCAGAAATCTGCGACCAATATTCTATTTTTGCCCACTCGATATATGGGAACGAATCACTGTGCGCCGCCTGGCTGTCAGTATCGGAAGTTTTATAAGTAAGTATTAGCTTTTTGTAGTAGAGATGCGAGAGTGACACGTGATTACGCGTGATCATGAGTGAAATTTACGCTTGATTAGAAAAAATATTTTCGTGCGTGCGTAATTTTTTCTTCGTGAGTTTGCGTGATAGTTTTGTGCTGTCTAAAACAGAAAACTAGTAATAAAATCGTCATCATATTGAATTTAAAGCGTAATTATTACAAAATTGTGATTAATATAAGTTTTTATGATTAATTTTAGGAAATTAAATACCTTTTGTGCAAGAATTTGAAATGAAGTTAAATAAAATTTTGTTTATTTTATTTTCGTGAGTCTAAGCGTTATTATTTCGCGAGCGTAACAAACATTTTAGTTACTCACGTGAGTGTGCATGAACGTAAGCAAAAAAAATAATTTTGTGCGTGAACAATACTTTAATTTCGTGTGCGTGCGTAAGTCAAAATTCACTCACGCGTCCATCTCTATTTTGTAGTATGTATCTATATTATAGACATATCATACCTTAGCCTAGCTGAAGTGTGTCAGACTCGGAAACAGAGGGTCCGGGGATCGTCCCCGTTATCAGGCAACTTACTTTTTTAAATTTTGTTTTTTTTTTTTAGCTCGTTTATTTTTTTTTTTTTGTTAAGACTAATTTTTTTTAAACCTTTAAATTTTGTGATTTTTTCTGAATTTATCAGCATTTTTCTGACTAATTTTTTGTATTTTCTTGATTTGTTCTTAGTTTTGAAATTTTTTTTCTGAATATTGAATAAATCCTGCTAGTGTATTTGAGAAATTTCTTGGAGTTATTTTTTTCTGAAAAAAATATATTTTTTTGGAAATATGTGATGTTAATTCGTAACAACTTTTTTCATGATTTATTAAATATTAAATCATGATTTAATATTTTGGACAAGAGTACAAAACTCTGCGGCATTTTTAATCTTTTTTTTTAAACTTTTTTTTTTAAATAATTAAATTATAAAAAAATAGAATTGTTATATCAAATAACAATATGTAAGCTAAAAAAAAATATAAAAAAAAAGTTGACTTGATCAGGGATTTGATCCCAGGCTAGCTGAAGTGTGTCAGACTTCAGCTAGCCTACCGACGGTGTTTTAAATGTTAATCTAAATTCTAACATATCAAATAACAATATGTAAGCTAAAAAAAAATATAAAAAAAAAAGTTGACTTGATCAGGGATTTGATCCCAAGCTAGCTGAAGTCTGACACACTTCAGCTAGCCTACCGTCGGTGTTTTAAATGTTAATCTAAATTCTAACATAATTTTGTCATGTTGTAGATATTCGATTTTCAAATATACTGGTTAGTTTTGCGATGTGGTAATATTTTATTTGAAAAAATTTGCGATGATGGTAACTAATCTAAATGGAAATGCTATATTTGGTATGGCAATACTGCGTTAATCGAGTAGCGGCGCTAGGTGTCGCTACCAGAATTATGTGTTTTTTTATTTTATTTATTAATTTTAAATTATTGTCGAAGTTTTAAGTTGTAATAAAATAAAAACTGTAATTCTCATTTTCTTTTTTGTTTAATCGTTAGCTTATATAGTCAAACTGAGGCGGCGTCCTGAAACTTTTTTAAAATTAGACCCCAGCAATACAAAAATACATGTTTAAGATTTTAAATAGCAGATATGGTAGTCAAGCCTAAAATTTCTGCGGATTCCAAAGGAAATCAGTTTTTCTACAATAATTTAGCAAATATGGGAAAATTTGTCCTCTATTGTACGGAACAAAGTTTAAAACGTTAATTCTGTAACTTTTAAGAAATCGGGTATATGCGGATATTTTGTATAATAGAAATGTATAATGTCCGAAATTTGTCATTTCACTTCGACGAAAAGGGGTTAAAAAAATTTCAGAGTTTATTCAACAATTTTTTTTTTCTAAAAGTATTTTTAATGACCATTTTTAGTCCAAAGAGCAAAAAATATGTTTTTTTTTTTTTTAACATGATAATGTTTTTAGGCTGGGGTCTAATTTTAAAAAAGTTGCAGGACGCCACCTCAGTTTGACTATATAAGCTAACGATTAAACAAAAAAGAAAATGAGAATTACAGTTTTCATTTTATTACAACCTAAAACTTCGACAATAATTTAAAATTAATAAATAAAATAAAAAATACATAGTTCTGGTAGCGACACCTAGCGCCGCTGCTCGATTAACGCAGTATTGCCATACCAAATATCGCATTTCCAATTAGATTAGTTACCATCATCGCAAATTTTTTCCAATAAAATATTACCACATCGCAAAACTAACCAGTATATTTGAAAATCGAATATCTACAAGCAAGAGAAACATGACAAAATTATATTAAGATTTAGATTAATATTTACAACGCCGACGGTAGGCTAGCTGAAGTGTGTCAGACTACCACGCAGAGGGTATTGGGATCAAATCCATGATCAAGTCAACTTTTTTTTTTATTTTTTTTAGCTTACATATTGTTATTTGATATAACAATTCTTTTTTATACCCTCCACTTAGTGATAGAGGGTATATATAAGTTTGTCATTCTGTTTGTAACTCATCGAAATATCGATCTGGGACCCCATAAAGTATATATATTCATGATGCCCGATCGATTTGAAGACATTCTAGCGATGTCCGTCTGTCCGTCTGTCTGTGGAAAATGCTGTCGCGGACAAAATATTGCACAGAGATGACTGAAACTTAAAATATTTGTTGGAAGTTCTCCCGAGAAGTTTGGTATTGCATTTGAGCGATATCGGTTCAGCGGTTCAAAAGTTAAATTTTTTTTCGCGGAAATTTTTTTTTTCAAAAAAACCATTTTTGTTTCAAAAGTAATTTCCTTTTAAATAAAGTTTTTTGCAATAATCTTTTGAAATTGTTGAGGGTATCACCACATTCGGCAAGGCCGAATTTAACTTTTTTACTTGTTTTTTAATAATTTTATTATTTAAAAAAAAGTTAAAAAAAAAATAAAAATGCCGCGGAGTTTTGTACTCTTGCCCAAAATATTAAATAATGTTTTATATAATAAAAAGGTGTTACGAATAAACATCACATATTTCGAAAAAAATTATATTTTTTCAGAAAAAATTAACTTCAAGAAATTTCTCAAATACACTAGCAGGATTTATTCAATATTCAGAAAAAAAAATTTTAAAAAATTTAAAAGAACAAATCAAGAAAATACAAAAAATTAGTCAGAAAAATGCAGATAAATTCAGAAAAAATCACAAAATATAAAACAAAAACAACTGGAAAATTTATATAACATTTTAACTTATTTATAACATTTTAATTATTTGTTTATTATTTTAATAAGCTTTTATTTATTTATTTTTTATTCAAATCAAATCGTTTTCTAACTTTTTTTATAATTTAATAAAGAAAAGTATAAAGGTTTAAAAAAAATTGGTCTTAACAAAAAAAATAAATGAGCAAAATTTAAAAAATAAGTTGACTGATAACAGGGACGATCCCCGGACCCTCTGTTTTCGAGTCTGACCCACGTCAGCTAGGCTACCGTACGATATTTAAATACCAAACATAAACGGTGTTATATATTTGCTTGTGGTTATTCAACAATATTATAGATACATACTACAAAATAGAGATGGGCGCGTGAGTGCCCACGACTTACGCACGAAATAATAACGCTTACAACGACTCATGAAAATAAATTAATTAAAATGTTATTTAACTTTATATCAAATTCTTGCACAAAAGGTGTATAATTTCCTAAAATTTATCATAAAAACTTATTTTAATCACAATTTTGTATTAATTCAATATGATGACGATTTTCTTACTAGTTTTCTGTTTTAGACAGCACAAAACAATCACGCAAACTTACGAAACCAAAATTACCCACGCAATCTCACGCACGAAAATATTTTTTCTAATCAAGCGTAAATTTCACTCATGATCACGCGTAATCACGTGTCACGCTCGCATCTCTACTACAAAAAACTAATACTTATAAAACTTCCGATACTGACAGCCAGACGGCGCTTGTCGTAACAGACCTTTGAAGAATAAATTCTATTGAAAAATTAGTTGACATTTTTTTTATTTATTTAATCAATAAATTCATTGTTGAATGAATTTTGAATTATTTTAAAAAATATATATATTACTAATATTGTCAATAATTTTATTATTATTATTGAATTAATTTATTTCCAATTAATTCTTTATAAAGCATTTCATTTTAAATAAATTCTTAATAATTTAAGGAATAAATAAAAGCTTATTAAAATAATAAAAAATAATAATTAAAATCTAATAAATCAGTTAAAATGTTATATATTCAGGTTTCTCTCAATTTTCCAGTAGTTTTTGTTTTAAATTTTGTGATTTTTTCTGAATTTATCTGCATTTTTTTGACTAATTTTTTGTATTGTCTTGATTTGTTCTTAGTTTTTATTTTTTTTTTCTGAATATTGAATAAATCCTGCAAGTGTATTTAAGAAATTTCTTGGAGTTATTTTTTTCTTAAAAAATATCATTTTTGGAATTTATTCGTAACAACTTTTTATTAAATAAAACATTATCATGATTTAATATTTTGGGCAAGAGTACAAAACTCTGCGACATTTTTTGTCCGGGACCTCAAATTTCCAACATTTCTTCAGAACTTTAAAATAATTTTTTCTACTGTATTTAAAAAAATTTAGTTTTTTGATTGGATTTTTGGGATTTTTTTTTAATCGACTTAGAAATATTTTTAAAAAATGTTCTTAAAAATGTCTATAAATAATTTAATTTTTCAGATCGACCCTCGTGGCACGTTTATTATATATTTGAATCAGGACCTATATAAAATTTTTTAAAATTATACTCGTTTGATGATAATAACGTCAAGTATTGTTAACTTTGTCGTAAACAAATTGAATATACTATGGAAACGTTTTAAACAGTGCTCTTCGACGCTCGCTCGCCCATTGGCTAAACTTTTTAGCTTTTCCTACCGTGGAGGGATCTTCCCCTCTTGCTGGAAGGTTGCCAATGTTCAGCCTATCTCTAAAAAGGGTGAGGCCACAAACCCTGACAATTACCGCCCAATTGCAATTTGCTCTGCGCTCGCGAAGGTTATGGAGAGCATGGTTAATTTCCATCTTGTGAACTATCTAGAGTCTAATTCACTTCTATGTGATCGACAGTATGGCTTTCGTAGAAGTCGTTCTACGGGAGACCTGTTAGCGTTCCTTACGGAGCGTTGGAGTCGATCCATACACCAATTTGGTGAGAGTAAAGTGGTGGCTCTGGATATTTCCAAGGCATTTGATCGTGTCTGGCATGACGCACTCGTATCAAAACTTATTGCATTTGGTGTCGGTGATGATTTCTCTCGATTTATATCGAGTTTTCTCGGGAACCGCACTATACGTGTTGTTTTGGATGGGGTTTCATCCAACGAGTTTCAGCTTAATTCAGGGGTACCACAAGGTTCCGTTCTTTCTCCTACCCTTTTCCTAATTTTTCTGAACGACCTTCTTAGTCAAACTTTCAATCCTATATACTCTTATGCAGATGACAGCAATATTTGTCATTCATTTTCTTTTGATCATAGGCCTAGCCTTGTAGAGGTTCAGGCCATGAGACAGAATATGAATGACACACTTAATCATGACCTTTCTACAATCTCCCAGTGGGGTCTAGCGAATAGGGTCGATTTTAATGCTCGCAAGACCCAATGTTGTATGTTGACCCACAGACGATCTGTGGAATCAACGTAATCTGTATCTATGGGTGGTATAAATATTGAGGAATCAGACACTCTTGATGTTCTGGGCATGAAAATACAATGCGACGTTCGCTGGAATCAACATGTTTTTCAAGTGTCGAAAGAAGCATTCAAGTGCCTTGGTTTCTTAAAACGGTGCAAAAATTACTTCACTCCGTCTGACCTCCTTACTATTTATACCGCCTATATCCAGCCGAAGTTGGAATACAACTCCCATATCTGGGCAGGGGCTTCAAAGTCTGTTTTGAAGTTCTTGGACCGGGTGCAAAGGAGTGCGTTGAAGCCCATCAATGACAGTAGGGTATCCAACTCTATTGATTCATTGGAGCATCGTCGGAACGTGGGTTGTGCGTCATTGTTCTTCCGATATTACCATGGTAAGTGCTCTGCTGAGATAAGTGAACTTATCCCCGTGACTCGGGTGTACGTTCGCAATACTCGTCAATCCAGTAGATCACATCCGTTTGTTGTCGATAGTCCAATGAATCGCACAACGCATTACAGAGAGAATTCGTTTCTCAGTCGAACTAGTCGTATGTGAAATTCACTCCCCGCAGAAATCTTCCAGTCAACTACGATTTAGAAAAGTTTAAACTAAACGTCCACAAACACTACTCCCTCTTTCCTCCTCCTCATAGCCTATTTTCCTAATACCAACACAATGCACTGCATTAGTAGGGGGCATCCCCTGAGTGTTGGCTCAAAGTAAAAAAAAAAAAAAATTCCACACCAAATGTCCAGCAAAAAAAAACATGTGTCCCATGAATTTGGTTTTTAAAATTTTCAAAACCTTGGCTTAGAAGGCGTGGCTAAATATTAAAAAAAATTGTCTTATTTGTATCGAGTTGCCTTGATAAAATATTTATCAAATTAAAATGGAATTCATCATATCGCTCATTTGCTTGTATAGTGCCAGAACTCAAAATATGTAATTTTTGAATAAACGATACATATTTTATAGGATATTTGTTATATCATGCTTTATATTGTGTCAAAAATTCGTATTAATATCTTTCAAACTCACCGTTTGAGAAGAGAACACGCCATTACAACAGTTTCTAAGTACGGGCCTTTTGCAATGTAAACCAAGTTTTAATTATAAACTTTAAACAGGTTTTCTGTAAAATCAAAAATTTTGCGTTTTGACACTATTCAAGTT